>NW_019380184.1:367069-438561 GCF_000648655.2 Copidosoma floridanum | reverse complement strand
CGCTAAAACCGTTGTAATCGCTAACCGCGAAAACTACTGAACCGATTTTGCTGAAATTTTGCACACTGATTCATGATACTTTCTAGATGGTTTTAGTATAGTTTTTATCTTGAAAAATTTAATAACAATAGCACTAAATGGGCTCAAAGTTTTGCAAAAATACGCCAGCTTTTCACTCATAGTTCAGTAAAATCCGCTAGGTGGCGTCGACATAAAATCGAGACTACCTGCAACAGAATTAAATAAGTGTGGTTATAATACACTGGAGCGTCTCGATAGTTACACAGACGTGCTTCGGCAGGTCAACGAGCTGCATAGAGAATGTTAATGATAATCTTGCAGCTGGATATCCCGGTTACGGACGACACTTTTCTGTAAGGGGGAAGGGACCTAGGTTTACATTTATCCTAAATCTCGACGAGCGCGATCAAAAAAAAATTCATTCCAACCGATGACGTCTCTGGCGTAATACCAGGAGACATATCTAGCCAGAGCACAATCTGCACTAACCAGTGATGCCAGACGGTACTGCGAAGTCGCACATGCGCAGAAGAGCTTAATGCTCATTTGCCAGTACAGCAGCGCGCTGCTTAAAATAGGTCCCGCCTGAGCCCTCTCTCTCTCTAGCTTTCCCACTTCAGCCTCCCCCCAGATGGTTAACCCAAGCCTTCTCTAACAACTTATATACTGCTTCAGTATCACATAGGAGAAAGTTATCGGTAGCTGAGTGGGCTAGCGCACATGATGACTTTGCTCACTCAATCTTCGAATCTCAGCAGCGCAATTTTTTTTTTTTTTTTTTTTTTTAACTACGCAGTAAATGTAAATACGTTCATGATATATAATAATTTAAAAAAATGTAACTCTCCTGATTAACATGATAAAGTGATTATTAATCAGGTGAAATTTATATTTTCAGTTTATTGTACTGACTGAAAGTATTAATTTTTTTTTTACATTAATTAAGTACGAAATTTAGAAATAGTTATTTTTCATGTGTTATACGCAAGATGTACTTTTATATACTTATTTTAGAAAATAAATAAATAAATGCAACGAAGTACCTCGATAAAAAAATTTAATAATTAATCATGCGTCAAATTGGGCAGTTTCCACACTACCCTTGAGGCACTGCCTGTAGTGCGTTAGGTTGTTTCGATTACACGTACATCAGTGTTTTACTTTAATACTAACATATTACGCTTAAGCGTAAAAAAATTTGGCAATTATTACAAGACTACAGTTTCCTCTATTTATTCTTGATATACGTGTAATGTTGGTACCTTTGCTAATATTTTTATTCAGCATTTTAGATTTCTAAACTCGAAACAATCACTCATAGTTAAGGTAGCATAAGAATCCATCAAATATCTATTGATATGCTGATTCAGCATGGTCTTGCATGCCCATGATCGACATAGGTCTTAACTATGTATTGTTTGTTTATATTATATTTCTGTCACTGGACTCAACTGTTTTTTTGGCACGCTTCTACAAGACTCGCGTTCTTTCTCAGTTTGCAGTAAATCGTGCATGCGTAACTAACTGCCTTCTTGTCATTTATTTCTGTTGTAACCCGCGTCGTTTATTGAAGCTTTATATTTCTGCAGTTAATAGTGGTGATTTGTGTTTTGAGCGAATGAACTCGTTAATAGCATGTGTTATGTAAGTGTGATTGAGCTTGTTTGTGAGTCCTTGTAGTGCTAGTTCTTTAGTTTTTCGCTGTTCGAACCTGTACATCGCATGCTGCCAATGGATCATTGAATTAAACCAATTACATTGTTTGTATAGACAATTTTAATTTTCGTGTTACTATTCAATGTGACATTTTCTCCTTGATTTTTTTTTCAATGTTGTCTAAAATAGCAAGGAAGCGTAAAAGTGAGAAAGATAAAAGATTTTTTCCCAAAAAAAAAAAATGCACACCGTGGCAGCCAGACTGGTCCCGCGACCCAGAACTAAAAGATTCTATTTTAAAACACGCGACATTACCTCAAACTTTCAAATGCATACATTGCAAACAAAATTATTCATTTTACCACAAATCCGATTTGTACCGACATGTTAGGAGTAAACGACATCGTGATAACGTTAACGCGGCAAAAAATTAAAAACTTTTGTATCCGTCACACCGTCCGGAGATTCTTTAAAAAAAAGAACGCAAATTGCCGAAATAAATGTTGCTTTTTTCGTTGCGGAGGAGAACGTCGCAATTACATTAGTTAATAGATTAGTATCTATGTTTAAAAAAGTAGCGGTTGATCCAGAGGCAGTGCAAAACATGCAAATCAAAAGAACGAAAACAGGTAATGTGATAAATAAAATCTTGTATCTGTGTGAATTCGAAAGTATAATTGAGATATTAAATAATGTTCCTTTCTCAGTACTAATCGATAAAAGTACAGACATAAGCAAGTCTAAGCTTTTGTGTATTTGTGTTCAGTATTATGATGAAAAAATAGGTAAAGTAGTACAACATTTATTACAACTTTTAGAATTAAATCCTTTGCAAGCTTCTGCTTCAGATTTGTTTTTAGATTTTGAGAAATTTTTGTGTATCAGTCGTATTCCATTGAAAAATTTAGTTGGCTTAGCTTGTGATAATGCAAGTGTTATGACTAGTAAAAAAAATGGCTTCCAAAAGTATTTGAGAGATAAAGTGCCAAGTTTAATTTTGCTTAATTGCATATGCCACATCTCTGCATTAGTCGCGAAATCGAGTAGCAGCAAAATTCCAAAATCGGTTGAAGAACTAATTAAAGCGATTCAACATTACTTTGCACACAGTCCAAAGCGTTTCGGAGAGCTTCGCGAGTGTCTTAAATTTCGTCGCTTACCGCAAAATAAACTAGAAAAAATTTTCGGGTACGCGTTGGCTTGAAGAACAAAAATGTTATGATAGAATTCGAATCGATTATCCCGCGTTAATTGATTATTTTTCATCAGAAGTATTTGATCATGAAGTAAAATTAAATAAGAGTAATTCGGAAACCGTAGCTAATGTCAACGATGGAAAAGTTTCAAATGCTCAAAAAGTTTTGACTTATTTACGTGACCCGTGAATTAAATTTTACATTTCATTTATGAGCTTTGTATTACAATTTTTTAACTCTTTTAATGCAGTTTTTTAAAGTAAGGGATTAATGATTCACAAGCTTCATCAGTCGATTAAAACCATAATAAGACAAATCGAGTTCAATTTTTTGAATAATAAATCATTAGATTTCTTGTCTTCAACCGATTTTATTGTTTAAAATCATATAAAAGAACGCCAAGATATTTATTATGGACCTTATGCTGCGGAAATTATTGCTGAAATGTCAACGGATCATGCCAACGAGGTACGCGAAAATTGTTAAAATTTTTTCATTAATTCGGTAGAGAAAATAAAAAAAAATGATTTTTAGAACACAGTTAGTTTTTAAAGCTTCTAATATTCCTAGAACCATCGGTGGCCTTAAGCTCGGAAAGAAATGGTCATCTATCGGATTTGTATCGTTTTTATAAATATTTTACAAAATTAGATTACCAATCCATAGCTTATGAATGGAGAACATTACCCTCTTCTTTCGAACCTTCAGAGGGCGAAAGCTTATTAAAATGTGACGTTGAAGATTTCTGGAAAAAAATATTGACAATTAAAAATGGCGATGTCTTAAGCTTCCCATCATTACAATCACTAGTGACAGTAGTTTTTTCTCTTCCACATTCCAATGCGGAAGCAAAAAGAGTTTTTTCTGACGTTACTGAGCTTAAAGATGAGAAAGCTAATAAGACTGGTATAAAATTACTTAATGCACGGTGTTTTTTGCGATCAATTTGTAGAGCGCGACATATCACAAACCTAGATTTTGAACCGAGGAAAAAACACTTTAATCTTTTTAATTCGGCAAATTTGTGTTAGGACTAGTCAAAATGTATTTATTCATTGATCTCATTAGTTTTATTTCACGCGCATAATGCATGGCTTTAATTCGTACTAATTAAACTAACAAATATGGTTATAATATGGCTATTGACGAAGGTACCAACATTACACGTATATCAAGAATAAATAGAGGAAACTGTAATCTTGTAATGATTGCCAAATTTTTTTACGCTTAAGCGTAATATGTCAGTATTAAAGTAAAACACTGATGTACGTGTAATCGAAACAACCTAACGCACTACAGGCAGTGCCTCAAGGGTAGTGTGGAAACTGCCCAATTTGACGCATGATTAATTATTAAATTTTTTTATCGAGGTACTTCGTTGCATTTATTTATTTATTTTCTAAAATAAGTATATAAAAGTACATCTTGCGTATAACACATGAAAAATAACTATTTCTAAATTTCGTACTTAATTAATGTAAAAAAAAAATTAATACTTTCAGTCAGTACAATAAACTGAAAATATAAATTTCACCTGATTAATAATCACTTTATCATGTTAATCAGGAGAGTTACATTTTTTTAAATTATTATATATCATGAACGTATTTACATTTACTGCGTAGTTAAAAAAAAAAAAAAAAAAAAAAATTGCGCTGCTGAGATTCGAAGATTGAGTGAGCAAAGTCATCATGTGCGCTAGCCCACTCAGCTACCGATAACTTTCTCCTATGTGATACTGAAGCAGTATATAAGTTGTTAGAGAAGGCTTGGGTTAACCATCTGGGGGGAGGCTGAAGTGGGAAAGCTAGAGAGAGAGAGGGCTCAGGCGGGACCTATTTTAAGCAGCGCGCTGCTGTACTGGCAAATGAGCATTAAGCTCTTCTGCGCATGTGCGACTTCGCAGTACCGTCTGGCATCACTGGTTAGTGCAGATTGTGCTCTGGCTAGATATGTCTCCTGGTATTACGCCAGAGACGTCATCGGTTGGAATGAATTTTTTTTTGATCGCGCTCGTCGAGATTTAGGATAAATGTAAACCTAGGTCCCTTCCCCCTTACAGAAAAGTGTCGTCCGTAACCGGGATATCCAGCTGCAAGATTATCATTAACATTCTCTATGCAGCTCGTTGACCTGCCGAAGCACGTCTGTGTAACTATCGAGACGCTCCAGTGTATTATAACCACACTTATTTAATTCTGTTGCAGGTAGTCTCGATTTTATGTCGACGCCACCTAGCGGATTCTACTAAACTAAAGTGAAAAGCTGGCATATTTTTGCAAAACTTTGAGCCTATTTATTGTAATTGTTATTAAATTTGTCGAGATTGAAACTATACTAAAACCGTCTATTAATTGTCATGAATCAGTGTGAAAAATTTCAGCAAAATCGGTTCAGTAGTTTTTGCGGTTAGCGATTACAACGGTTTTAGCGACTTTGCTTTGTATATTAGTAAGATCAGATAAGATATTGTATAGGACGCGAATTATTGAATTTCGAAAAAATGACTCAAAATGGCAGTTTTTTGTGATTTGCAAAAAAATGGCTCATTCGTTGTGAACCCAACGTAGCTCATTTTATCTGTATTAAAATTGCACATCTTTTTACACAACACTTTTTTATGTGCGATTCTTCGATTTTTTATATTCTAGACGAAAAAAACCTGTATTGGCCATTTTTAGATTTTTTTTAGGGCCTGTGCTGACATATTTGTACATCTTAAGTTCTGTATCAATTTATTATCTTGCATTGAAACTACTACCCTTTTTTCATGTTAGTCAGAATTTTCTAGGTCGAAATGCTAAATTTTATCTCACGAAGAGGTCTTAAACGCATGTGATAGAGTTTTTAGCTTTAGCAGGAAAAGGGCCCCTGGTCTATGGGTTTTAGGGTGCAGTCCCATGGTACAAAATACAGCTCCGCAATAGAAACAGCCAATCAGAGCTATTGCGGACGNTATATTAATAAAAACTGAGTCTGGGTCTATTTCTGCTAGCAAAAACTTCGATTAAGAGTTAAGGAGGATGTTGTGATATTTCATTGTTTTAAGAAATTTCTGAAAAAATTTGTATAGATATGTTTTAGTATCATAAATAACATATCAAAATTTTAAAGAGCCCTGATTCACCGTTTTTGAGAAATAAAATCGCGAAGTTGGCCACTTATATACACGCTTTTAAGAAGGACTTGTCGTAAAATGCACGTTTCTACTCATAACCCTTGAAATTTTCTTAAGAATCTTTTAAAAATTAATATGATAGGATTTATTATAGTTAAAATAAGTATACTAAAATTGGGGAAGCCTAGCTTCAACGTTTTTAAAATATAACAGTTTAAAGTAGAGTTGCAACGTAACTAGAATACCTATGTAGTGGTACTGTGCGAGGCGAAATTTAGGTTAATTTGTTGTTTTAACGTTTGTGTTTACTTTCCTGGGCATTTTTCTGTTCCATACACCTAATTTTTTAATTATTCACCTGTTTTGTTAAGAATAATCACATCAAAGACATTTCTAACACGAAAATTCAATTTTGAAATTGACTTTACCATGACAACCCCCTCAAAATGGTATCAACATATTCATTTGTAGTGCAAAATCTCTAAAAAATCTACAGTTTTCTGAAAAAATCGACCAACCATTTATTCTAGTTTTCCATTTTATTCTTAAAATCGTGAAGTATGCAAACTATTATTGTTTACTGTATTTAAGTGCATACTTCTTTATGATAAATTAATTCAGCTATGATTCTCAAAAATTAATATGTAGAGCTATGAAAAATGCATTTTAAAGATTTTAAAGTTAAGCTACTCGTCGTGAGAGTTCCGCGAGCTTTTTAATAAAAGCAACCTGTGTTACGTGGTTGAAGATACCGATAATACGGTTGTTACTATAACTACAAAACAAAAGAAATTTTTGTTAACTGTATATGATTTATGCACTGTCAAAAAATTTTGGTAACTATTTCTGAAAAATTATAATAACAATTTATTGTAGGTAAGAAGATGTATATAGGTAATTGTTTATACAAAATACAACTTTTTTTTTAATCCATACTCTGAGTTACAAGTGGTTGAAACTAATATGTCTTGAATGAAAAAAGCTTTGTTCAGTTTTTGTAAGACTCTTTAATCAAAAATACGCACTATTTATAAAAACTAAAGAATCTACTTTCATGTTTGTATATATATGTAGCACGAATTTTTTTAATGCAATAACCACAAGGTATTGATAAGAAATGTAAAATTAAGCTCAAAAATATAATATATGTACATAGATAAATATTCACGTATAATTATATGTAAGTTGTACCTTACTGGTAATGATTATATTTGATATGATTCTTAGTAAAAGTATGAGTTTTCTTCTGCCTTCGGCTTTTTTTTGTCGTAAAAAGGATGTTTATAATTTCTTAAGAGTTTTAAAATACACAAATTATGTTAAAATCCTTGAAAGTTATTTTAGTATTATAAGATTATGGAACTGCCTTGCTAACTTGAAGTATCAAAATAACAATATTAATTTATTTTGATGTGTTCAAAAAAAATGTTGTCGACATACATATGTATATATATATAATGAAACATAAATAAAANAAATTTAATAAAAAAAAAAAAAAAATAAAAATCTACCATGAAGTGGATTTGAACCCTTAAGTGCAAAACAATCTACGAAGGGGCATAAGCCTTATCTATCTTAGCTATCCAAAGAGCATGTTACATTCCTTTCGAAGTCACATATGTTCATGGATATCCTCCGGAGCTTGTCCTACAGTTTACAGCAGTTAGGATGCGTAAAATTAATAAATGAGTGGTTAAAGCTGTACTGAAAACTTGAAAAATAGTTGAAGCTACATATTTCTCAAAAACATAAATGGATTTGGGAATGTTAGGAGTACTGGAGAGTTAAAAAATATTGTATTGAAATCAAAAGTCTGTGTATATAATTAATGAGCATTTAGTTCTACGATTTAATTCAATAAGATTTATAGAAAACATTGAAGTCAGAGCGAGAGCAAGTCAGTTAAATATATACATAGCATGTCCTCGGTTGCAGAGTCAAAAGACTCACAAAAGAGAAAAACTCGTGTCGTCGCTTTCTTTGGCTGTGCGCTCAGCTATATACAGCTATATAGCCGACATTTCCACTCCTCTCCTCGTAGGCACACATTCGGTATACCCCTTCCACGCGTCTCCAAAATGGGCGCCTATAAGGTTATTTCCACGCGAATTCACTCTTCTCATACCCCTACCGTGCTTTTCAAATAAAAAAAAAAATGTGCGCTGGGTTCGGCCGCTTGGCTGCGGCGGGGTGCTTGAACCACTGGAAAAAAGTGGGCACACTCCGTAGCATGACAGTCAGCAATCTCTCTACTAATCTCTGTCTCTGCTTACGAATAGTATACCTCAGTAAAAAATGTCACCTCTACACTAAAGTTGACACCGTTCATGAAAAGTATTGTCAGAAATTAAAACGTTTATCATTAAACAACAAGAATCCTGTGATTGTGTAAATAAAATTAATAAGGTTATGTTACCTGGCTTGTTAAGTAAAAATTGCAAAACCACAAAATGGTCCCTTCGAAAAATGGCACTAAAAAAGTTTTGAAACCACTTACGGCCATTTTTCAAGCGCACTGCTCTTTGTCAAGAGTTAGTGTTCAACATGCTATAATTTCATAAATCCATCTTGTATAAAAGTACTGTTAAAATTGCATCGAAAAACAGTGATTTTCGCAGAAGGCCGTCGACGGCGCGTGGTGGGTCGAGCCGCCGAATTAGGCCACGCCCACTTCCTCGCTGAGCGCTCGGCGCACTTTCGAGCGTGTAGGTTTAAAACAACTACGCGTTGTAAAACAAACGATATCTCCGTAACTAAGCATCAAAAATTAATGTTTTTTCCTTAAATCTGGGGTAGCTTTAAATAATATTGAGATTGCGCGTATCGACATATTATTAAAAATAATAATAGTCATGGAAAAACGGTACTTCAGAAAATTATTGTTTTTCGATGCAATTTTAACAGTACTTTTAAACAAGATGGAATTATGAAATTTTAGCATGTTGAACACTAACTCTTGACGAAGATCAGCGCGTTTGAAAAATGGCCGTAAATGGTCTCAAAACTTTTTTAGAGCCATTTTTCGAAGGGACCATTTTTTCTTCAACACGACCGTTTGCAAAAACTATTAATTGTATCATCTTGGAATTTGGAGCATATGTTGAGGACTACGAAAGGAACACTGTATCTTCAGCTCTTCATATCCAAATGGGACTGAGTTATGAATTTTTCAAAAAATGGCCAAATTTGCGGTTTTTTGCAATTTGCAAAAAAACCATTTAATGAAATTAATTTCAATAAGGCTACTTTTGTGCGGCTTGGAAAGGTGTGTCTTTTTTGTCTTTATTTTTTTTTTCAATCCATTACTGTTTTCGATTTATTTGCGATTTAGGTGATTTTGGCACTTTTACCATTTTTTTTGGGCACTTTGCCGACAAATTCAGAGGTTTGTTTTTGGTTGCAGCAATTTCCACCATTTTTATCTCGCTAATCCAATTTTTTATTCGCTCATAGGAATTAATTATTTGAAAAGTCTAATTCTATCAGTCTATCTGTGCACTATGCCTTCTTATGCGCTCCGCGCGCCAACTCCTTAATTTTTGAATATCAGTTTAATACTCAATTTTTTCAGTTTACGACGACTCTGAAGTGTGTAACGTTGCATGCAACAAAAAAAGAATTAATAAAATTTTTTTTTTTAATTAAAACGCTTTAAACGCTTCAACAACTCAATAAAATGACTCCCACAAATTTTTAAATCATAAAAATGTGACATTCCAAAGATATATGGGTTCCAATATTAATTGCTGTAGAGAAGCGTTAACAGTGTATCAAAGCATTCAAAACTATAGAAGTCAGATATAAATAAGCGATATAAACCCAGTCAGGCCTCTGTCTATCCAATAAACTGTAAAATAGACAAAAATTAAACTCATAACTGTAAGGCGATCACGATATAGCAATGAACCACATAACCTAGTAACCCAAAAAAGTTAAACAAGCTGTGAACGCACTATAAATGACTTAAAAAAAGCAAAATGAAAAGTAAAATAACATACAGTAATCTCAGTTAGTACGTACAGAAGTAATTCAATCTATTATTTTTCGACTTTCGGAATTAACAATTTCTAGTGCTAAAACGGAAAAACGACCGAAAAATATCAAAATGTTAATAGCTATACGCCACTGATAATGACAAAACATGTAGTCATGGCAGTTGATAAATTCAACAGTAATACGATCGAATATTTTTCGTCTTCCGGAATCCACGATTTCCAGTGTAAGATCAAAAAAATGACTAAAAATTACCGAAACATGGGAAAATCTATTGTTACTCGCAGTAGGCAACTGACTATGTTGAGACATATGGTACTATCGATTAGAGTATACACCAGTTATTGGCCAGGTGCAAGTGATGGGAGGGGATAGATGAGTCGACGCCAGCATGCGTAGTGGCAAAAATAGGAAACCTGAGGTACCAAATTACTGTCATTTTTGCTTAATTAAGGAAATAATAACAGTATTTCGTAAAATTTACGGATTTTATCGTCACGTATGCATAAATGGTATCAATTTTATGAAATTGCAGTTACACAAATGTAACAAAATGAACTATTGGGTGCCAAGAACGGTTGTAAAATGTTTGAATGTAACAATATAATATTGAAGCCTCGTTAATTTTCGATCCAGAGCACACTCTCAGAAGCAAACGGCAAAAAAAAAAGATAATTACGTGAAATCAGACATGATCATTGTGATTTATATTATTTAAACGTTTATGAAATATTGGTTTAAGAAAGTGCTATGTTGTTCAGTGTATTAGTAGCGCAGAGGTGGATGGAGTAAAATTACACAAATTTCGATGATTATCCAACTGTAAATACAGGTAATTTTCATGTGCATTGCAACTTAGAAAATTTTCAAAATAATCTGAATAAAACGTACATGCAGGAACTTAGTAGGGAGCTGAAGTTACTGAGGTCTGCCTTATTACGACGGCACTTGTCAAATTGCTAACTCCATCACTTTGAAATTCTGTAACATCGCACACATGACTACTTTCAACTAACTGTTTACCTTTTTTTAAGGCTTCAGAGTTAAAATAAGTCGAGTGTGTTATATTCCTAAAGCCAGTTTTTATGATAACATTCATTATCAGATGAATAAATTGACTAATTTTTTTCTAATCAATTAATTATTCTTGAAAGTGTGCATCGGTGTATGCTGTTTACGTATAATGTGGGTATGTGGGTACCCATGGTTGCACGATATTGACACCAAGGGTGGCGCTGCATGACGTGTACCTGGCCAATACATTCGATTATTTTACGTCTTCTGGAATTCACAAATGCCTATGTTATATCAGAAAAGTGACCAAAAATATCGAAATATGGAAAAAAAATTTTTATTAATTGCTGTACGCTACTGATAATGACTAGACACGTAGTAATATCGATTTGTACATACAATAGTGACACGTTTTATTATTTTTCGTCTTCCGGAATTCACAACTTACCGTGTTATATTACAAAAATGACCAAAAAATACGAACATGTGGGAAAATTTTTTTTATTACTATCTGTATGCCACTGATAATGTCTAGATGAGTGATAATATCGATTTTGTACGTACATGATCATCACGTTTATAAATATTTTGCCTTCCAGAGTTCACAATTTTCAGTGTTACAACGGAAAAATGACGGAAAAAAATGAAAATGTGGGATGAATCTTTTATTACTGGATGTACACCACTGATGATAACTAAACATGGAGTCATATTAATTAGTATACACAACAGTCATACGTATCATTATTCTTTATCTTTTTGGATTCTCAGTTTTTAGTACTACACCTAAAGAATGAACAAAAAATACCAAAATGTATGTTAAATCATGTATTAGTAGCTGTACTCCACTTAAAAGTGACTATACATGTAGTAATATTGATAAATACATACTACAGTAATACGTATCATTATTTTTTGTCCACCGGAATTCGCAGTACTCAGTGTTACAACGAGAAAATGACCGAAAAATATAAACATTTGGAATAATCTTATATCACTTGTAGTAAGCCACTGATAACGACTAGACCTACGGTAATATTGATTAATACATACAGCAGTAAAAAGTTATATAATTTTTAGTCGTCCGGAATTTAAAATTTTTAGTGTTAGAATAGAAAAATGACTGTAAAATGAAAAAAAATTCTTTAATTACTCGCGACATGCCACTGATATTGAAGGAAATACGGTACTGTCAATTAGTACATTCAACCGTTATACGTTCCAATATTCTTTGATTTCCGAAATTTACGCTACCGTGTTTAATTAATTTTTAATGAAAACATTCGTTGGCCGATAAATCTGGTGTTAAATCGAAAGCAAAGAGGCAGTAACCGTTGGGATAAGATTCGCGATCGATATTATTTCCTGCATTGAAAAAGTGAACGCCAGTACCGGAAAACAAGGTATGAGAAGCATCTATGTATAAATTATTCGTTTTATAGTCTGGCTGTAATGCTTTAGAAGGAACTTTAACGCCGTCAATGTACAAACAAAGAAAATTAATATTAAAATGATGAAAATTAAACGGATTCATAGTACGATCGCCATTATAAGCTTGACTTTTAACGAAACCAACGATTATTCGCTTAAGTAACTAGCCCAAAATAATATTATCCAAAGTTTTGCCATGAATACCGCTGTGCATCGTGACAGCTTTTACTTTGACATGCGTGAGCGGATGTTTTGCCGTGCTCTTTGACAGAGCTTTGGTATGGGCTAGTAAAACAGATGGGCTTATTTTAATGCGTCGCACTAAAAGATTTGCTTCTTTGATACGAATCGAAACCAAGTTCGAAGTGTCTATGAGACAAAATACATCGCGAGATGTTACTCATCGCTTTCTTACCTTTATACCATTGATGAGTAATTTTTCCTGAGTGGTAAAACTCTTTAAAACACTCTGGTAAGAAACGATCCGATACCTCCGTGTTCTCGTTGATAGACACCTCCTCCACTGTTTCCATGAATTGCGGTCAGATTTCCACCACCACTTTGTGTGATAAAGTAGTCCTCGTAGGGATCCATGATTGTCAATCGACTCGTTTAAAGTGGAGCGTTACCATCAGCGTCCCAAAGTCGAATGGTATGGGTCAATCAATCGGGTCCCTTACATCGATTTCAATGTTGTGTAAGGAGTTAAACAATAATGGTATATACATAGGTGGTGAAAAAATTTTATTTTTGACACAGCAGTACGCATAACCTTGAAGGTCCAACGACACCGCCTGCAAAAAATGCGATTGAACGTCTCCTACAATGTATTGTTCACAGATGTTACTGTAAACCATGAGTATCGACGGTAAAGCATTGGTGATATTTGCTGGATGAACGGATCAAATTTTGTTATTTTGCTTGAGATCCAAGAAAAAATAACCAAACGGTTGGGATGTAGCGTCCCAATATGCTTTTTGCAAGAACCGAAGATTTTCCGGACACACTTGTTTTGAAAAATGCTGTATTTTTGCGCGATCTCGTAAATTTTCTAGGATGACAATGTATTGCGAGTTTAGCGACATATTGCGCTGGCCCTTACGTTGATGAAATATATTTTGCGTGATAAACATTACGCTTAAATTGTTATCATGACTACCTTTAGTAAATAAGTCGGCGATACCGCTACTACCGGATGATTCGCGCATCAAATCATCAATAATGACCAGTTTTAATCTATGATCACCTGCCCAATCGCCATTTTCTGGTAATTTCTCGTGAAACTCAACAGTACTCCTGAGATCTCGGTGACCGGACTGCCACTCACCGTAACAAAAAATTATCGGCTCAAAACGATAATCACTCATACGGTCAATGTGTCACAAAAATGGTCTGACAAACACGGTCTTGCCGCAACCAGTAGGTCCACTTAATGCGCACGTCCACAGGTGTTTCCATCGAGTATCCATACTGTCAAACTAAATTCTGTCAAAAAAGCTGTTTGACCGTGGCGGGGGCCTCCGCGGACCGCTCGCGGGATCGTGAGCGCTTTTAAAAAGCTAGTGCAAAGGCGGATTGCGTGGCCAATCAGCTCGTTTCATTGAGTTCAATCACCAATCGAGCTCCTTTTGCTGCCACTGCTGCCACCGGCGCAGCTCAAATTATAGCTAGAACTGCTTCCTGAATACATTTCCTGAAAGTTTTGGAACTACAGTCACTCATGAAACTACCATTATGAAAATTTTGTTTTTCAAGGTTAAAGTATTTGCTGGTGTGAAATTTCTTAAAATACGTTTTATTAAACAATAAAGTATAAACATTCATTTCTATGTTTGTGCCGACGCTGATTATAAACCATCCGCCGCAACAGTTTCAAGAATGTTCTGGCAGGTGGTAATTAGATACATTTATTTATTAACATCGCAGAATACCCTCGCTTTAAATTCCCTACTTTAAATGAGTCATGTATTGGCTCTGAAAGGGGCCGTTATTTTAAAAAAAAAACTGTTAAAAAAATATTAACACTAAACTGCATGGTAAGTATAAGTGTTCTCAGAAAAACCTAGACGCATAGTCGTAACCAAAAATTTAACTTACACAGCATAGTTTTCATCTCTTAGCTCATTCAACTCGTCATCTGTTGTAATTTCAAAATTTAATTTTAGCACAACTAACAAAATACGATTGTATCAAAAGTATTAAGTAAAATATACATATTACTTGGATTATTAAATATGCACTTATACTTTAATAAAAAGAAGTTAGTGATCGAACAAAGTATGTTATAAAAATTTTTCTGTAGCTTACATTGCTTTCAATAACAACTGATGGTCAAGAAAAATAAAGACAATGAGAGAAAAGGAGTGACATCTACCGGTAGTATTGGCTCCGAAAATGACCTGTAGCTTCCTAGCCCATGACAAAAGTTGGAAATCTGGGTGGAAGCCAGTGACATCAAACTCATGTAGTTCATACACATCTTTAAATATCTTCAAAGTTTTACATTTCATCGTAATACGTAAAGAGAAATAGTATAAAAAAATTTAATTATTAGTAACTTTTTATCCCAAGTAAATCAAAGCAAGCGTTTTTATATAACAGCCATCGAAATTATAAGGAGCCTGCAAGAATATGACGTATGTAGTGAATAGTCTATCTAAACGGTGCGTCTGTCGGATATTTTTCTAGATCGATCGATATTTTGCTCTCAGTGTTTCTATGTATACATGGTAAAGCAGATGCAATCACCAGCTGCAAAAGAGATGATTTGTGTGGATAATAAAAAATAGTGCTCATATTGTCAAGAGCGTGGGCCACATTGTACTAGCGGGTGCGAAAAATTGTGGCTACATGCAAAAAAAAGAATAATAAAAAATCCTAATATTAACGAAGAACAAAAAAAAAAAAATAGAAGAAAAAAAACAAGAAAAATATAGTTACAATAATAATAATTATTATAACAATAGTTATAGTCATGATAATGATAATTATAATAATATTATTAATAATAGCGATAACGATAACGATAGCGATAACGATAACGATAACGATAACGATAACGATAACGATAACGATAACGATAACGATAACAATAACAGTGAAATAATAATAATCATAATAATAGTAGTAATAATAAAAAATAACACGCCAGAGGAGCACACGACACTATTGGCTTAGTAAGAATACTCTTCGAAAAGCTTATGTATGCCCTGCACGTAGTCCCACGCGTCTTTCCCATAGAAGTGTAAAATATAATAGGATGGGACATTTTTGAGTTGTGTGACGGCCAAATGAATGCCACAGAGAATACTGTTACGTTGAATGGAATAGAAATCCCTCTGAAAAAGCCAGGAAGTTTCAAGATTTTTATGAGAACATGGCAAGTAATACATCCATATGTGAAGCAAGTGCACAGAAACACAGAAATAGGCTGGGTGTCTATACAAAAATTAAAAAAGGGAATTTCATTTGGAAATTTTGTTGCAATAAATAATAATGGTAAGATATATGCAGAGTGTCTGAATACAACAGACAAAGCAATAAATATATTGGTCCTGTTTCTAGACTTAATAGAGTGCAAGGTTATTGAAACACCTAAAACAGCTGACGTCAATGGGGACGACAAAAAAGTATTAGGTGAAATTTTTATACGAATGTTTGGAAAAAATGAAAAATTTGAGAAAACGATGAAGTCACTTGAAAAGAGAGTGAAAACAAGATAAATCATACTAACGAAAATAAAAAAATGTTAAGAATATGGGCAAAAAAAAACATGGCAGTGACGTCGATAATAATGACGAAAACATTCGAACCTATAAGAGGGGTAATAACCGAGAAATATCAATCAGCAGAAAAACAAGAGCTTACGAGATTAAAAATAGTCGATACGTCGAGTTGTAACGAGAAGAAGAAGAAACACGTGCGAGCATTGAACCTGTACGTGTTTTGACTTGAGGAAAAGCCTCTAAAAGCAACAAATTTGTCAAAACATAAGATAAGAATGTCAACAGAAAAACCGATAACAGCAAAAAGATACATATATCTATCGGCCATAAGGGAGCAGAAAAAAATAGAGATAAACAAGCTGCTCGAACAAGGCATAATACAGCCATCTGAATCACCGTACAGTCCGAACATGTGGACTGTGCCAAAACACGCTGGACCAAATAGTGCGAAACGCTGGTCCGTGGTAACTGATATACGGCAGTTAAATGAGGTAACAATAGGCAGCTGCTGCCTAGTTCCGTTTCAGAGCTATATACTTGAACATCTGACTCCAGCACACTATATGACAGTTGCTGACTTGAAACAGGGGTTTTTCCAAATCGAGATACACGAGGATGACACCTAAAAAACCGCGTTTTTGGATCGTGTAGGCGTTGTCAGTATAAAAGAATGCCTATGAGTTGTACTCTCCAAATACATTATCAAGAGCCATGACTTTGGCACCAGCAGGTCTACAGGTACGCGAGATGGAGGTTTATCTCGACGATATAGTGGTGTTTGCATCTAACTTCCAAGAACATCAGAAATTATTTGTTAAGCTTTTATAACGGTTGTTGAAAGCAATTCTAAGAGTTAAGCGAAAGAAATGCCAATGTCTGAATAGTGAAGCCAAAATTCTAGGGCATTTCGTGAAAAATGGCCAAATAAAAATCGATCTGAAAAAGATAGAAGCTGCAAGGAAATATTCAAACCCTACAAATTTAAAGAAAATTAAATAGTTTCTTGGATTCGTAGGATTTAACGAAAAGTTGATTAAAAACTATGCAAAAATCGCTTAACCGCTGTCTAAACTTATAAAGAAAGGAACAGCGTTGAAGAGGGAAGAGCAGCGTGTACAAGCATTTAAAACACTTGTAGATACGCTTTGTAGTGAGCCGGTACTTAAATCACCTGACCTGGAAATAGCATTTGTGGTGGCGACAGATATATTAGATTATTCTATCGGAGCATATTGAGTCAGGGGCAAATAGGGAAAGACAGCCCATGCGAATATGCCTCAAGATATTTCAAGGGCAGTGAATTTATATACCCTATATATGACAAAGAATTGCTCGCAATAGTATATGCAAAAAAGCAATTTTGATCGACAAATGATAAATTAGCTTACATGTGTAAAAAAGAGAAAATCCTTGAGACAGTAAATACCGTAGAGATGAAGAATGCAGCTGCAAGTATATGGAATGAGAATGAGGGTAAAAGGGAGAAGGAAAGTGACTTAAAGGCACAGGCTTACGTGCAACATGTGCTTCTATAGAATAACAAGCAACATCCAACTGTACCGAGTTCCGTCAAATCGAGCCAACTGGCGCCGAAGAAAATAGTGCAGAGAAAAATGTTTATTAAGAAGGTACATGAAAAAACGATTGAATTACGACGGTGTTTACAAGCGAAAGAAAGACCAGGAAAAGGCACTGGATTGAACGAAAAAATCAAAGCGATACTTAACGATTCAATAGATAACTTC
This sequence comes from Copidosoma floridanum, assembly GCF_000648655.2. The sequence continues at coordinate 420,662 of NW_019380184.1, read as the reverse complement.
CATGTGAATGTTGAACTAGATGTTAAGCACCGAGATTTAAAAGGTTAGCCCGGCATCACAATAAATTGCTTGGAAATCTGATACTACCGTAGGACGACCTTCAAGTGATCTAATGGAAAGTACGGATAATGATAGAAACATGCCTAGACAGCCCTTGAAGGAGAGAACGGGCTCATGAGATATATGACTACTTAAGGAGGTTTGGTAGTGTTAGCGGGGGGAAATCTCAGAGAGGCAAGGGGAGTGAGAGCGTCTGGCAACGTTGTGAATTTTTTCGGCTGCTGGCACGTCGTCTACTGTTGTTGTCGTCTACTGCTGTTGTCGTCGTCTACTGATGACAGTGTACTTATTTATTTGGTTGAATTTTTTATAATTAAATTTTCAATTACAAAAGGAGTTTTTACTATTCATTACATTTCAAAGCGCGCGCCAAAAGCAGCGTTGCCAAGTCGTCTGCTGCGAGCACATTTTTTGCTGTTTTTTAATAGAAATTTGTGGTAGGGCTCTCTGAAACTTTGACAAAATATTATTTTGACAATATTCTTTCATTTAAAATAAAAAAAAAGCAAGTTCATTTAGCCGTTTTTGTTTTATGTGAAATTTAAGTGATTTCTCCATAAGCCTACATGTTAAAATTTTGTTTTTTCAGGTCAATATATCTTGAAAACGGTGTGGTTAAACCCTTCAAAAATTTAGCTGTAATTTGATACTATTATCCCAAACAACATATCGAAATTTCAAAAATTTTCATCATAAAAAATTATCACTACCGAACCTCCTTAAGGGAAGAAAATTCTTTTGCGTAGGTCACCATAAATATAATAAAAACCATCGGATGATAAAAATACAATAAAAGAGAACATGAGCGATAATACGGAAAAGGGTGATAAGCTTAAAAATAAAAAAGAGAATAAAAATATAACCAAACTGAATTCAGAATAAAATTGCATGGAGCCAAATAAAATTTTTAAATTATGGAGGAGCTTACGGTAGAAATACTAGTTAACTGCCTATTTGACTCGCTTATTCTTTCCTGAATATGGTAACATTGACTATATATTTCAATTGGTATAGGAATTAAAAAAAATCTTTATATACACTTGCAGGAGATCAAAAAGGAAATGAGGTACGAAATTTTTGCGAAAGCTTCACGATAAACGAAAATAAAGAGTATGCATACTTGCCACTTTAGACCACTCGTCGCTGTAGATGAGCGAAACGAAGAAAAACAAAATCCTTGAAAAAAGGGACTGTTGGTTAGTAAGAAATCAAAAATCGTTATTAAGTGAGAATTCAAGTTAAAGAAGCCTTAAGGGAGAATAGGGAAAGACGGTAATGAAACGAATCGAAATGAAAATAACTCCACGGAGAAAAGTATTCATGAAGATAGGGACACATCTCTACCCGATCCCAGTAGCACGTCAGGATTGTCATTAGAGAACGAAAAAGAGAGCAGGGTACTCAAGAAAGTTCAGATGGAGATAAGCAAAAGTGGTTCCAGGTATAAGATAATTTTGAAGACTGAAGCATGCTAGAGAGATATAGAATATACATGACCTGACTACCGCGTGATGATGAGCCACCAGGGATTGCAAGCGATGGTTCAGACCCCCTTCTGTTCCAAAAAGTAAAAAAAGTAAAAAAATCATTATTTCAGATATTTAGATAGTTCAGTATTCTGCACAGTGTTAAAAAATGTCCCAAATATAAAAAAAATTTATGTGATTTATGAATGAGATTATATTGATCCAATAATCATGAATAATGAAGAGAGAGCAGTTGGAAATACCATACTTTCTAAAAAGAGGAAAGTATCCATACTGTATATGCATGTGTGTGAAAAAGCACTTTAAAGATAATGTAGTAAGGTCAGATATTAAAACTTGCTTGAAATCTCTCCAAGGGCTTGTCATGAGTAGCCATATAAAAAATGTAGAAATAGTAAAAGACCTCGAGATTTTAAACGTAAAACAATGGGTATACCTAATTGAACAATTAGAAGAAGTTTTTTAAAGATATGTTTATTATAGATACGCTGTACACAAATACACTAGTTGTACCACCAACATACTAAGGGTTTGAAGTTATTAGGGAATATTATAAGTCTGCAGTAGGAGGCCATAGAGAAACCAACAAAACGTAAAATAGAATCTCGAAAGATTTTTGTCAATTCAAGACTGACTGACAATATACATCGTGTTATATCTAGTACAACGCGCAAGAACTCCAGGGACGGTGAGAGCCTTGATGGATAAATTTATAACATATTTTGGTGCTCCAGAAAAAATACTGTTGGACTGGGAAAAGCACTTCAAACATGAATCGATGGAAGACTTCGCAAGATTATTTAAGATCAATAAAACTGGCAGCACAGCATTTCACCCACAAAGTAATAAGGCAGTTGAGAGAATGTACCATGTTTTGTGCGAATATTTGAAGGTGTATGTTAATAAGAACGATAAATGGGACGAGTTATTACCTCTATGCATGCTCGCATATAATACATCCGAACATAAGAGCAAAGGATACACGCCGTATGAGTTACTCTATGGGCAGAGAGCTCGTATACTTTCGAGCTTTGAACGGATAAAAACGGATTAAGCATATGGTATATAAAAATAATAAAATGATTAAAAAGCCAGGTGTGGAGTGAATGTCTTGATTTCAATAAAAGATTTTCGACGTTTCGCCCCTCGAGGAGGCCTTCTCAAGATATATCAACCTGTACATTATACATGATAAATTGACAGTATAATATTTTGTTATTTTAATTAAACAACAAAACTAAAAAATATAGTAATCTACTTTTTCACAACAAATATAAACAAAGAAAATCCTCACTGATGTCATGACCAAACCATAGAACTGCCAAAGATAAGGAGAGCCAAACTACTTGACTGACCATAAGTAGTGTCATCCAATTTATTAATACATACAGCCAGCTTATTTAGCCCACAAGTCCACTGTATAAACGTGCATAATAAAGCCCTTACAATAATATTTTTTACATAAATTTTATAAAAGTTTTGTAAGATTCGGGTAAGTTTTTTAAGTCAGATTTTTTACAAATGATATTCGAGTGGCGGAAAATGTGTTTTAATTCCGAAAATCAAAAATATTTTTTATGTGTTGTTTTTTTCTAACTAATAACTGTCTAGAGGTTTGTCCAACATGGCAGGCCTTACAACCTTTGCAAAAAACAACATATACTACAGATCTTTTCTTATCAGTTTTTAATTGAATCTTTCCCAAGTTTTATAATGTTCAATTTCTTACAGTTTGTAGAAATTACGGCAAACCCCAGATTATACAGAAGTTTTTTTAACAAATCATTTTTAACAAAACAAGTTTTATTGTATGGAATAAAAGTTTTTGGTTTATTAATTGTTTTTTTTGTTTTTACGTAGACTGTCAGATATGTAAATCCTAATCAAACATCGAACTCTATTTTTTATGACTTAACAAAAGAAATAACTGGGGTAAACATTATTTTCAAGCATTTTTCTGTTAATAATTAGCCTTTTTGTTCTAAATCTATTATTATACAACTTGAAACATTTTTCAATTAAACCTATTATTATTGCTCTTTAACAGGGACATTGTGATGTTAAAAAAAGTTCAAAACCATGCCTGAAGAGGAGCTCTTACTATACTAATCCATCAAACAAAAATCATTCTCTATTCGAATTATTTTCATATCCAAACTGGTAATATTTTTAATACGAATTAAATTTTTCAGTACAACTTTCTAATATATGAAGCAAAGTCGCTATGTGTAGCAAATGTATAGCGGCGATGGAAGTAGCTGACAAGAAGTGTATACGTACCTATACTGACTGCTATAGGACGGTATCCCCTCTCTCCCGAAAACGCATAGGCACGATGGAAAAAAGCCAGTGTTTTTATGCATTTGCTCCGTGGTTAGGGCTTATGCTTGTGGGCTATAGCTATATACATGCGTTAAAGGCACACACGTCATTAGCCAATCACATAGGTTCAAAAAAGGGGGGGCACATCCATCGCTGCTATACATTTGCTCCATGATTTTTCCCTCCGTGTAGCTTAGATTTTATGTCGACATTACCTACTGAATCCTACCTACTGAACTAAAGTAAAAAGCTAGCGTATTTTAACAAAACTTTAAGCTTATTTATTGCTATTGTTATTAAATTTTTCAAGATAAAAACTATACTAAAACCATCTAGAAAGTGTCAAGAATCGGTATGCGAAATTTCAGCTAAATCAGTTCAGTAGTTTTTGCGGTTAACGATTACGACGGTTTAAGCGACTTTGCTTCATACATTAGTAAGTTGTACTGAGAAAATTTAATTCGTATTAAAAATATTACCAGTTTACGGTGGAAATCAAAATAGACAATTTTTTATCATTTATAGATATGAAAATAATTCGAATAGAGAATGATTTTTGTTTGATAGATTTAAGGGCCAGCTAAGTTTAAACTAACTTGCCAACAAATACATTTTTACTACCATTTCCGGAAATGTTATTCGTCGACTAACAGACTATGTTAACTAAAGACGGCCACTATTGAACCAAGTCAGTCATTCACTGGCATTCGTCACGAACGGAGTTGTTCTTCGCAAAGCTGGAAACTCCAGTGACCGATGACCTTATATTATCCTCTCGATTCTAAACATTTAACCAAGAATCACCGATCCTCTCCAAGGTCTGCGCTCGGCGAACCTAACAGCTATGAAGGGAAAAAAAACTTGAGCCAACGGAACAGTCTCCAACGGAGAAGCATTACGAACCAATCTCCCCATCTTAGATTACCAAAACAACTGCGTCTGACATAAAAAAAGGCTTTAGACACCAACGTCTTCGACGTTATACCAGAAGACGTTGGGAAATATCTCTACAACTAGCTCCAAAGCTTCGGACTTAGTAATTTTTCTCCCAATCAGTCCGGGGCTGCATCAGCAGGCCAGAAAAGATCACCCTGTGGTATCGAGGTAGTCACAATTGCTGTAAACTTCAGTCAAAAAAGAGTTCACTTAAGAAGCTCACTGGTCTTTTTTAGGGCCATTGGACGTCGAACTACCTTGCCAACAAATATGTTAGAACTTAACAAAGTTGACAGAAAACAGCCTTTAGGGGTCACAAAAGTCGTAAGCATACTAATAGTCGCAAGAGGGTGAATTGGAAGGAAAACTTTAAATGTATCTTATGAATATAATCTTAGGCGTCAAGAAATTGACGCAGAAAATTTATCGAGATTGGAACAGCAGCGTCAAAATCGACAAATGAAGATTCCATTACGTTAGAGATCAGCTTCTTATTGTACCCTCACAGTAATCTATTAAATCTTTCAGATTTTTAAATAAGTAGAAAATGTGTTCGTATTTTTGTGGCGATAAAAAATGTAGAGATTAGGCTCCAGGACTTTGTTGCTGTGATAACAAGGTTGTGAGACAAGAGAAAAAAAATTTTTTTTTCAATATACATTTTTTGGGAGTTTCAAATCTTAACAGCTTTAAGAAATAGCCCTTTTTGTAAATTATACGGGAGAAACTTTTAATTAACGGCCCCTTCTAGCCAACGATTATTTTATGGCATAAGGAACGTACGGTACTTTACAGCATAATTATATTTTTTGTAACTTTTACAGCTTATGATTTGACTAAATAAACTGTATTGATTCCGAACAAATATGTTTTTAATAAGAAGATTTTTGTTCTGAGAAGTGTCAGGAATAGATGTAAAATTTCTAACTGAAAACGTTTCACATTACATGTCAACACACTACGGTGTTCCATTTAGTAAGTCTCGGGCGAAGCCGAGACGGGAGGCCGCTAGTTATTAATATTTGTTTCTTTAGCATTTAAGAAGCAGTCATCCCTATATCTACTATAAACCAATATTGATTTCGATGATTCTGGTAACACCTTCTAGGAGCCTTATCTACCAATATCGGACTACAATAACCACGTATAGGACAGCCTATTAGCTGTTTATAGTATTTCTGGTTAAGTACAAAATATGTGGCGTCAAGAAGAAACCTCAAACTGTTTAAGAACTGCTCCTTTGACATGTACAAGAAATCTCTTAAAATTTCTCATTTTTTTGAAACACCCTAAATTATGAACTAATGTGGTAGATTAGTAAACAAAGATACATCAAGTTAAATTAATCTATATCCACCCACGGTATGTTATAGTAAACTCTTTAATTCATAACTTATTTTTAGAAAAGTATAGCTAGGTTTTGGAGTATTAGTTATTAACAATTTGGATGAAACTTTATCAGAAATATGAAGAGGAGAATCAATGCTAGAAACAATAATTCCAACAAAAAAATTACTTTTGTATACTTTTATAAACTCATGTGCTCTGACTAATGCAGAACTATCAACTTCAGAGGATAAACTTCTTTGCATTTTTTGCAGTTCAAAAAACCCCCATCTTTCCCACTTAGTAATTAATTTTTTACCCGCTTTTTTATAAACCTGGTAATTTATGACATTTTAAAGATTAGTAATAAGTAGGATCATTCCACGCATTCTCAACCTCTTCTTGGTATTGAGATGCAGAGATGGCAACTATAGAACTACCCTTATCCGACTTACAAGCAATTAACTCTTTGTGACTTTGAAAAAATATTTTTGTGGCATCTAGATCCATCTTAACTTTTTTATCAATATAACTGAGTTTTGCCTTATTATGTACATGGGAATTAATTATATTTAAGAATTTTTTTTAATCTCTTTGTGGTGTTCCTTATTAACCTTATCTAATACAAGATTGGATTCTAAGGACTTACCCAACTGAAACAAAGTATTCTTACATAAATTATGTTTTGTTCTAATTTATGTGTAGGTGTTACAAAGTCAGGCAAGGGTATACCTGAAAGATTCTTTGAACCAGTATCATTCGAGGCAGAAATAAATTTATCAAAACATTTATTTTCGTAATTTTTTATCCACGTTAATATATCGCTAGTTTTATACTTATTTATTGCAATCAAGTTTTTAGTTAAAAGTTTAATATTATTAAATTTCTTTTCCAACCTAATTCGATTCTTAAAATAAAACTTTTTTAATTGTCTGTGGGTATAGATTATATATATTTATCAATAAAAATTTGGATACCGACATGAATAAATGACGAGTCAATCGCTTAATCTGGAAGTGTAACCTGTTTAAAAAAAATAAATACATCGTTGATTTCTCATTTAAAAGCTGTTATAATAAAATTTTTATGTCATGTGTCAAGTAAAAAATTAATGTTTTTGTTTTTAATATCCATACTATTAACATATCTGATAGAGTTAACTAAGTGCCTTGAAAATACATCAAAGTAACGACAACGTAACAAAAATGTACGTTGTAATTTAGCAACTTTTTGTTATTTGATAACATTAAATATTTTTAAAAGCAATGTAGATTTATACTACCCAAAAATAGAGTTAATTTGTTGCAAAAATTGTCCTAAACATACGTTCGTGTCTAGATTATTAAAAACCTCATTACCATTAAATACAAAATCATTCATATCAATCTCTTCATCACAACTAAAATCATACATGATGTCAATTACGCAAGTCAACGTGTTGAGGACGCCATCAGTCGAAGTGCCGTATGGTACATACTTTAAACAGATTACAGATACTCTCACACAAATGTGAACAATAGCAGCGTTGAAAAAAGTGCCTAGCCTGTATAGATCAAAATATTACTATAAGAAGCTTAATATCAAATTTTTGATGAAAATGGAATTATTGTATGTGCTAAAAGAGCCGTCGAAAAAAGAATATGATAATTAATTTCAAGGCCCATACGAAATAACAGGGATAAATAATGAGCGTCATGATGTCAACAGAGGAACGATGAAGTATGAGTACTGCTCGTAGACAAATTGAAAAAAGCATGTGTCTCGAAAGTGCAAAACGAAGATAAGGAGGAAGATCTAAATTAAAGACATAAGGTGCAAAAAGCTAAGAGGGAAACAAAAAAGGAAATGAAGGAATACTGAGGAGGCCTGACAGTTAGCTTGACTGACGCAGTTGCCGAAGCCCATGCACATGTTCACTACGAGGATGTTGGTGTAGCGTAAGGTACGGGACTTATATAATGAATACTAATGCAGTCTTTGTACAATCGAATATCTAATAATTTTGGGTTGGCGTATCGCTACGTGTAGAATATAACATAGAAACATGAGACGAAATGTTAGTATTGATATAACAAACGAACAAAGACAATTAGGTTTTCGTCCAATTTTCGCAGCCCCTTGACACAAAATTTTTTTCTCGGTTCGCAGTAAATGAAAGAATAGATTTTCCTTCATTAAGTTCATAACAACGGGATGATAAGAAGACACTTTTTTTTAGGACCTTAATATAATCTATAAGACGTTACTTTTTTGTCATCACAGCCCCCAAACGCACCACGTAAAATACAACAAAAGTAAATTAAAATTACAAAATGTTTATAATACACATAGAAATCGTGGTAAAAATAATAAATAATTGTAATACGGACAAATAAAATAAAATTGCATGGTAGCTGAGACATACATGCGACCTATCTTTATTATACGGTGCCCCAGCCACCCCCTATCAAGCGCATTGAGGGAAAAAAGAAACTGAAGGACACTCGTCGAAAATTTTTTTACTGCAAATGTCTACACATCCAGAATTCGCGAGGACAAATCATTGTATAGATAATGAGTCACTCATATTTTTATCCTTTTAAAATGAATTGTTATAAGCAATAAGGAACATTATTTGTAATAACAAAATTGTATGTTTACCATCAAGAATATACGCAAAACAAATTTTATATTAACATGTGAATAATAAAAGCATATTGGAAAAAATAACAAAAAATAAAAGAAAAACGTCATGAACAATACAAAAAAAAATTTTTACAACACATTTACAAATACACTTATGAGTTAATGTGACCCACTTTAGATTTGTGTAGTTAGTAGATGTAAACGATGTCAGATTGGCGAGTTTTTAAGAAAAAAAATATTTCATAGTTATTTTGATTTAAACTATGAAAAAATAGAGTTGCAATCTAAATTTAATATTTTATCGGGCGCCCAGCTGCAGCCTCTTAATTAATTTATTCATAAAGATCCTTACATTCTTCACCTACCAACAAAATCAGCAGAAAAAGGAAATGGACTTTCGTTTAACTGGAAGAATCGTCTACCTTGGAATCACAAAGAAAGCTATGACTGCATAATACTTATGAGAGTTAGTCTGAACAGTAAGTTGACATTTTGAACTCAATCAGTCCCCAAACGCAAGCTTATTTTAAACACTTTAAACGCCTTCTTACAGAATTTTGATAGTTTATATAGAAAAAAAGTTACGAGCAAAAATTTTTTTTTTTTTGTATTGATCGAATTTTTTCATAGTTTTGCGAAATTTCCCTCTGAAAGTTGAAAATAAATTAGTCTTCCTCTACTTTTTTCATGTTCACGAATTTTCTCGTATTCGTAGATGCATAAAGAAGAAAAAAAGCCGTACCTTGTAGGTGCTTTTTCAATTTTACTTTTTATTAAAACTGAGGACTCCTAAGTGTCTCCTAAGTGTACATTAAACGTGAGGCTGAATATACAAAATAGAGCTCAGATTATACAGACTCCTTTTTTCCATAATCGATAATTAGTTGACTAATGATAAGTTGTAAATGTAATTTGTTTCAGTTTGCTACGCTCATACTGCACTGGTTCGCAAGGCATCTATGTTACCATAGGCAAATTAATGGTACTTTAAGTATAGCGTTACCACATCTACGTGAATAGGCTAATAATTTAATCGTTAGTAAAATAACTAACCGGATTGAGCGGAACGAATGAACCGACTAGACAGAGCGACAGTATGATTATTATCGAGCATTATTCTTACGAGCACTACACGTACCACGAGCGCTGTTCACTTTTTAACATGGAATCCAACAACTATAAATAAGTTTTTATGAAACAACTAGCAGCCGTATTAGTTGGGAACTTCTGAAGCAAAAATTTATAATTATGCTTACTGAAAGTAAATGATATTTGTTATTCTGCTACGTGCCAATATGCTTGTTGGTTTATAATACGTTTATAAACCTAACAGTATTTTGTTTTAGCTAATGCAATTAAAATATGCGACATAAGGTAATTTCATAGGTATTTACTGTAATCTGAAGTGTATCACCTACATGCATTTTTTCAATAAAATTTTTCAGTCGTTCTGAAAACTAGATTTTATTTTGAAACACATTTTTGTTTTTTATTTACAGATGTGCACCAAAAATTTATAAATTTAAAAAATAAAGTTAAGATACTGATTTTAATTTCTTAACTACATATATCCTCAAGATGTTTATTATTGAGCAACTATAATTGCACCAAAACTACATACTAAAAATCAAAGGTAATATTACGCATTTTGATACTATCTACTAAAAATTCAAAGAAAAAAGCAAAATCCATGGTAAAATATTTACTGTATGTATAGTAACTAAAGTTAATGTGTAAGTTACATTAAAAAAAAGTTTTGAATAATTTCTTATTTAATCATCCAGGAAACCTTATGAATAAATTTTATTTTAAACTAAGATGTTGCTATGATGGCCATCTTTTTAAGCTCTAAATCGAAAAGTTTCCGTATTTTTGAAAAACTTGAAATTTAATTTTGACTTGATTTTTCAATTTTTCAAATCTATATAGGAATCAAAAGATATTAAGTGATTACTTTTTGAGCAAAAAAGATCAAAGAGTATAAAAAAGAATAAGAAAATCACCTTCCCTTATTTACTAAATTGGCAAGGTCAAGACATCTGAAGTTTCACCTATCAAAGTTTTACCGTCCCAACACTTTTCTTTCCCTGACAATCCTTTATACCTTTCAAATCGTTTGGTAGGATATTAAACCTGAGGCTACTCTAATTTCAAAATAATATTTGTGATAAATAGACACAAGATACTGTTTTGTTTGATAAAAATAGAATTTATAATGCATTAATAAAGTGTATGGTTAAACTAGTATTTTAGTGCTTGCAGTAATGTAAATAGTATTTTTATGATGTTTGAACAAAAGACATACATAATTCAAATTAAATTCAGCAAAGTAAGCGTGATTGTAGCAACATAGCAAGTATTTTTCATGTAAAAGTTTCCAAACAATGTCTATAATTTAAGATACTTACACCAAGAAAGTGTTGAAATAGCATTCTACGAAAACTGGCATATTTTGAGAGCTGAAATAGAAAAACACTTTAACTGGATTTTTAATTGCTAAAACATTTTTTCCTTATTGTCCACGACCATGCGAAGCTAAAATTTTTTGGGCCCTGATGGATTTCCACAAGAAAAGTAACGATCGTGTATGAGAGTATAAGACTCTCTTCGAGTCTACAGTTCAATATTAAACGAATAAACTAAAAGCTGAGTCCTGAGGGTGATCAATTAATACTAGCAGCCACACTCACAAAAATGAAGAAAACTCATGATTCGTGGAAATCAGAAATGTTTGTGACATATTTCATTTGGATAGAGAGTTTTGTTGATATTCAAGAAGGTCAATATTATATACCAGACGCAACCTAAACCAATTGACGGAAAATAAAAAGAGACATTTGTGGAAAGCTTAGAATTTACTTCCTTCTCGAAAAGCGTCCTCCAAAAAAAGCAAACTCCATACAAAAACAATACCTGCCGCAACTTTACTAATCGTTTTTTTACAATAATTTATGGCAAAAATAAAACTTACTGCAGTTTTCAGATTTAGTCGATGTAGTAAAATGTTCTTTCTTTCGTCAGAATTTGAAAACAGCACCGCTTATCTGACGTTGATCTTATCTATAAATACTTATCCTACATAAACACGCTACTCTTACTAACGAAATTTTTTATGTCTTAGCTCTGTAAATAGCAAAAAAATTTGTTTTTGCGTAACAAATAAGCAACAGATTTTGTAGTAGAGGTTGTTACTTGGTGTGGCTACCTTCATGTTCGTCTCAATTTTGGTTTTTGCTTTATTTTCATACAGCAATTCCAGTTTGAAATCAATAAAATTTTATTGATGGAAAACATTTACTAGCCTTATATTGCATCATACTAGAAATATTAAGACCATTTCTTATTGTTGGTACAAAGTGCAATCACCACTATACGCCCTTAAGCCACACTTTGCACTCTTGTAATCACTAGAGATCCTCGGGCAGAAAGTGATTTCCAGGGTGGAAAGTGTGTCCCCGTAAATGAAACAATTTATACGATATCGTCACAAACATAAAACCACTGCGCCACTCGCTCACTCATGTTTGTAGTTTGTGCTGTAATAACGTAATGTACTATTATTTTGCATGTAACATTTTACGTCATTTTGGGTCAATACATAGTCAAAAAAATGTATATCGCAAAAAACAAAACTTTTGACTACGTCTGTAGACCCTCAGAAAAATAATTTTTTGCCTTTAAGATTAAAAAAATACTACTACACAGATTAATAAAAATCAGTTTAAGGGTACATTATAAACATTAGTTGAATAAGTTTAATCCTTAATTTTATCTTGTAAAGGTGGAATTAAGAAAAAAACAATATTATAAATAACTATTACTGTAGATTTTGTAGCAACAATGTCGGTGATAGCGATGGTGGTAAGAGCGTTGTTGTAACGAGTGCTAGGAGTTGTAATGACGATAAGGGTAACTGTGCTATTTTAAAAGCTAGTTTTTTTTTTTTTTTTTTGTGGAAGGAGGAGAAATGCATTAAGGCACACCGCAGGGACAGCAGTAGTGTAGGACTCGGTGGATTTTTGTAATAGACCACCCATACCCACTAAACCCCCCCCCCCATGCCGCGTGGCTTTTGATCCACCCCAGAACCGCGTGAGCATTACTTCAGGGTGGAGCCACCAGGGAGACCATCGCGTCTCACAGCATTAACGAGCTAACTTGCCACCATTTGCTAGAGGTGCTCATGCTCTCGAGTCCTGAAAAGGACTCGGGGTCCCTGAGGACCAGCACCTTGTCTAGCGCTTCATAGTAGGCCGCCTACTTAGCCAGCACCACTATAAGCTTAATGCTTTCCCTTGCTAATAGGTAAAAAGTACCCAGCGCAGCGTTGGTCCACATTAGCCTGTCTTTCAACTCAAGGCCTTTTTGCCTTATTTTGATCTTGCTTAGGCCTTATCCCTGGCCTGTTTTGAAGCTCTTCTAAATCAAGGGCAGCTCCCGCTGCCTGTTTCGTGCTTGTCGTCCGTTGTTGGGCAAAGGAAGCACCGTGCTGGGCCTGGACACTCATTCTTCCGGTAGTTTGAGCTTCCACACCGGAAGCACAGCTTGGATCTGTTTTCGTTCTCACAGTTACCCGAGACGTGTCTAGATCCCAGGCATTTGTAACATCTCGTTACTTCGATTCTTCTTCGAATTCGGCAGCTCACAAAGCCAACTCGTAACCTGCCTTCCTTTTCTACGTGTCTGGCAGATGCTTCGTCCACCTTTATTAAAGCCAGCCTCTGTCCTCTGGCATTTGGCTTTAAGAGAGCAACTCCTGGCTCCTGGCTCTGATGTCCAAAAGTCCTAGCGAAGGCCTCTTTGACCTCATCTTCCTCTACAATGGCATCCAGGTCTCGGACCTCTAATGTCACATTTCTGTCGCTCATTTTGACAGTACCCTGTCCGGCTACCGACTTTTCAATTTGCTGTGAGAATGCAGTAGCATTCTCTACACCTTTGACTTTGATGAGTATGTCTCCTTTTTTTGTAGTGACAACACTTTTGACTGCCACTTTAGTCTTATCGGGGTCGAAGTTCGCCTTCATAGTCTTCAGCACTGTTGCAAAGGTCTGTCCTTCAGCCATCTTCACTACTACTGTTGTTGTGGCGTCCACTCTTTTCTTCCGGCTTGTTTTGTCATTCAGTGGAATTTCTTCTTGTTTGCCACTGCCTGTTTTCTTTTTCTTTGAAGACATAGCCTGCTGGCGTTCCTCAGGGCTGTCCGTAGGGCTCCTGTCTCTCTTACTTCGTTCTATTTCCTTTAAGGCAGTGTTCAGGGTTCGTTTCTGTACATGCCGTCGGAAATTATCTCGCCTTTTTCCCCTCCACTGCAGGGATTCAAATGACGACTTCCAAGCGTTGGTATACAAATCTTCTTCAGTAAGACATCCTTTTCTTAGCCCCTCTGCCTCTTGAAGATGCTTAAGCGCCGCTTTGAGCCCATTTTTAACAGCGTTCGCTGTGTTGCCGTACTTATCATTAATCAGTTGTAGCGTCTCTGTAATGTCATTCGTTGCTGATTGGACTTTATCAGCAACTTGCTGTCGCTTTACTCCAAGCCTAGTAACACTTTCTTCTAAGAAAAAGAAAACTGGAAAAAAAAGAAAACTAAAAAATACTGCAATAGGTAGGTTAAATACAGGATTATCTAAAAGTCATGAACTACTCTTTTTTAAATTAATTTTAAATGAAAAAAATTGAGCAACTTTATTTTAAGATTTAAAAACATATAAAATATACGAAATATAAGACATTCAAAGATACTGCGATTGTCATGAGTTTAATGAAGTATGATTCACAGATTGACAATATTTTTTAAGAAGCTACTACTTGCATGGTTTCTCATTGATTAAAAAAATTTTTTGCATGGTTTTTAATATCAGAGAATACACAAGGTAAAAGAATTTGGAATAGGTACAAAAACTTTTTTTGTGAAGGTTTCATTCAAAATATAAAAAATTATGCTCTTCTGCACATCAACGAAATTTGTGAGCTTTAAGATAAATCATGTAAATTATTTAATTTACCTGTACCGTTTAAAATTGACCTACAAAACACTGATGAAGCAGAAGAAGTTGCATTCTGTAAACATACGTTCGATTCGATGTATGCTTAGCTGAAGAATGAACATAAGAATATTTTTAAAATTGTATGTGAAAACTTTAAGAATATTTATTTTACACATTGTCCTGAAAAATCAGGAAAAACCTTTTTATCCAAAACTTAAATTTATTACTTCATATCACAAAGAAAAAAAAATTTGTCAGTGGTATGGACTGGCATTGCGTCAGTACAACTACCAAAACGTATGACCAGTCATAAAACTTTTCGCTAACCTTTGGATTTAAATAATATTGAGTTTGCATTTTTTTTAAACCAAATATGAAAAAAAAAGTTACGTAAAATCGATTCGATGATTTGGAATGAGGTTTCTATGAGGTTTCGAGAAAAGCTTTAGAGAAAGTAGACAACTTTGTGTGATATATGCAATACACACATACATTTTGAAAATAAATCAATAATTTAAGAAGGAGATTTCCATTAAGCACTTCCTGCTGTAAAAATGCTAATTCAAGTATGGTTATACCAGAAACTGTTAAGACATCATTTCTTTGAAGTTCTTTTTATATTTTGAAATTAAATACAAACATTCGTTCGGGTGATGAAAATTTTTTTAAATTGCTTTTAGAAATGAAAGAGGGAAAATAAATGTCACCAATGATTCCTAAAAAATGGAAAGTCAATGATGTATGTTTAAATATTTACTCAAAATTGCCAATATTCATTAAGTAATGTTATTCTGACTTCTCAGAATAAACTCACTATTTTTCTAAACAACAGAATTTTAAATCTAATAAAAGGAAATATGACAACTTATCATAGCATGGATCATGTCACGTACAAAGATGTCGATAAATCGGATGATAACATTTCTTTAAACTTCCTTTTTCACATATTAACTCTTAAGAGAAAAGTTTCGATGAAGTTGGTATGTACTTAAATAAGCCTGTATTTCCGTATAATACAACTATACATATCGTTATCAAGGTATAAAACTAAAGAAGGGATAATTATTTAAATTGAACTTAAAAACAATTCGGAATCAGATAATGTTGTTTGGGAAGAAATTTTCAATTAAGAGGAAGTACGAATTATGGAAAAAAAAAAATTAACGAATTTGAAGTTATCACACAAATTAAAACAACACTATTTAGTTGTAGCATATGACATGATATGTTTATATTGTATTATGCTAAAATTTTGTTATAAATGAATATACGCAAAACAAATTTTATATTAACATGTGAATAATAAAAGCATATTGGAAAAAATAACAAAAAATAAAAGAAAAACGTCATGAACAATACAAAAAAAAATTTTTACAACACATTTACAAATACACTTATGAGTTAATGTGACNATGATATGTTTATATTGTATTATGCTAAAATTTTGTTATAAATCATTAAGGTTTTAATTTTAATTCAGGATAACTATTTATAACAATTGTCTAAATAAGATCCTTCTTTCGATGTTCTTTAGCAAAATTGGTTTATTTTTGTGATTACTCCGTATACCTATTGAATAACAATAATTTAAAAGAATCAAATTTCAAGACTTTCTACTAAGAATCTTATCTTATAAAGATTGAAGTTATGTATTAAATAATAACTTTCACGTATTACAAAGTTGTTTTTTAATTTGTTTACATAAAAAGTAGTAGGTTTACGGCAGACGGGGTTAAAAAAAAAAAAATTGTAAGCAAATGACTACCATAGTTTCTATTATTTTTTACTACTTGAGTTACAATATATATTTGTGATCAAATCATGTCACACGATTACACGTAGTCAATTCAAAACTCAATGTAAGAAAGAACTAGTATAAACAAAAAAAAGGTCAACTCGCCTCAGATTTTATACTTATCAATATTTTTATAAAGAAGTAACTGTATTTGACATTTTTTATACTTGTTGTTACTAAGTATAAACTCTATTTATTTGCCTCCTGGGTGGTGTGGAGGAAATAGATAATTATATAACGCTAAGAGCTTGATAATTATATAACCGTAAGTTGTAGGAGCTGCCGTTTACGATTGCTGGCTACAGCTAGTCTCAGCTAATGTACAGTTTGTGTATACAATAGCTTATTGTTGTACTATAGACTGAGCAGCTACAAATCTATAGAATTATCCTTCATACTGCAAGAGTTGCTGGACAGGTTACGTAGAGTGGGGGCCGTGGAGGGGTGGTAGAGGGGTGGTGGTGGGGCCCTTAAAAATGTGCGGGGGTAGCGGAAGGGGATAAGGGAGATTTTTAACAGGTCAAAATAACGGTGAAATTAACAGAATTTTCCCTTATTTTGTGGGTAGCTGTGGAGGGGTCATGGGGGGCTTTAAAAATTGTACGGGGTTCAGGGGGGCTTAGTGGGTTATTGGCTAATATTTTGTTGGGTTAAAATATCATTGACAGTAATCAATTTCTCCCTAATTTTGCGTGCGGGTGGTAGAGCGATTGGGGGGGGGGGCAGTCTCGAAAGCCCTGCTCTTACAACTATATAATATAGAAAGATGTGTGTGGGTGTATAGATTTATGGATTAATGTATGAAGATATCCATTGGTGGTACCTTGTGCTTAAAAGCGTATTTTTTGTCCTTATCCACTGATGAAAAATTATGATTTCTTTTATAGTTTTAGTACAGGAAGAACGATGTGAGCAAACCACCTTGTGCATTTAGGTTCATGTAGAGTTATGGCTATCGATATAAGATAGTAGATGGTGAGATAAAAGAAGTGCTAAGCCGACTACTAGCAATTTTAAGCATGCAAGATCCAATTTTTTTTTAGTTTTATGCATACAAATTCTATCTTATAAGCAAAACTGCTTGCGGTTGAAAAATTATTGATACCATTTTATCTTTTTCTTTAATGAGAGTAACTTGTAAATATATCACGTTGTATGCATTTTACCATACATTATTCGCTATGCGTCTATGTCAGGTGACGCTGCCGAGTGAGAAAAATCGTCCCTCGCTAAGATTGCCATAATGCACAGAGCCTTATAGGAAAATTTTTTAATAAATTAAAAAAAAGATTATTAATGGTGAATAGACAAAACAAATTGTTGATTCGAGTGTATATTATATTTTAGAGTACAATAATAATTTTGTTTAGTGTTGTCATGTGTAGTACAAGATTAGAAAAAATAAAAATTTGGATTGCGACTGTAATAACGTGCATATATAAGTGTTAAGAAATGTTTGTAAGGAAATGTTACATAAATGTGTAAAAGTTAATCTAACCTGTCATTAGTGTTTACGTTCATTGAACATAGTGTTGTGACAAATGAATAAGTGTAAGCCGTACTTGTATTTCTCAAGCTGCACACAAGTGCAAACATGTGTATATACTAATATATGTTGTGTTATTACAGTCGCAACCTAAATTTTTCTTTTTTCTAATCTTGTAGTACACATGAGAACACCAAACAAAATTTATGACTGTACTCTAACATAATATACACTGAAAGTACTGATCCATTTGGTCGATGCACTTTTGATCGTTTTTTTAATTTAGTAAAAAATTTTTCTATAAAGCACCGTATATTTTGGCAATCTCAGCGAGGGACAATTTCTCTCACCCGACAGCGCTACCTGACATAGAAGCATAGCGAATAGAATCGTCCATAAATACTCATAAGTTTTTATTGATAACACAGCTCCACAAAAAAAATCGAAAGTCTTAGTGCAGAGACCTGACATACCCTCGTATATGTAATCGACCACGCTGAATTCGAATCCAAGGTCAATTTTACTCTATCACGTCAGGATTTTTCATAACCTCAAAATTTAAGCCCAAAAACCCCATAACACATAAACCATTTAATGCCCGAGTATCTTAACCAAAGTAACGCTATAACCTTATGATTCGATCACCCCTAAACTCCATTAACCTCAAAACCCTAAAACCCAATGACGCCATAATGTCTAAACCAGATGAGTAACAGAGGTTTGAGTCTCTAGTGCTAAGATGTCTAGGTCAATGTTGTGTTTCTCCACGTATAGCGAATCTCCTGATTCGTCAGGCCCCTTTACTACATAATAGCTTAAAACATTAACTGTATGATTACATTCCTGTACTTAGTGTCGTACGCGCTTATTACTCTTTGGGATTTGAGGTTGTTTAACTATAGTGTTATGAGTGAATTGGATCCTACAGTTATTGTTTTATGCAATTATGTAGTTAAATGGCCTGACGAGTTGGGAGATTCGCTATACGTTAAGAAACACAACAATGACTTAGACATCTCAGCACTGAAGACTCAAAACTCTGTTACTGATCGGGCTTAGAGGTTACGTTTTAGAGTTAATGGGTTAGTTGGTTATGAGTGAATAGGGTCATACAGTTATTGTTAAAAATAATTATGTTGTTAAGGGGCCTGGCGAATCAGGAGATTCGCTATACGTAGAGAAACACAACATTGACCTAGACATCTCAGCACTAGAGACTCAAACCTCTGTTATTCATCTGGTTTAGAGGTTATGGGGTCATTGGGTTTTAGGGTTTTGGGGTTTATGGAGTTTAGGGATGATCGAATCATAAGGTTATAGCGTTACTTGGGTTAAGATACTCGGGCATTAAATGGTTTATGTGTTATGGGGTTTTTGGGCTTAAATTTTGAGGTTATGAAAAATCCTGACGTGATAGAGTAAAATTGACCTTGGATTCGAATTCAGCGTGGTTGATTACATATAGGAGGGTATGTCAGGTCTCTGCACTAAGACTTTCGATTTTCTTTGTGGAGCTGTGATAATTCATTCTACAGTCTAATTTTTGAAAGCCTTATTTTCATGGCTCATTTTATCGTCTGTCATAACTTTTCTCCAGAAATCAAATTTTTTCCAAAAAATAATTACCGTTTCAAAAAACAGTTGCGACTGTGCGAAAACGGTTAAATAGAAATTATGAAGATTCTCTTTTATATTAACAATATTTAAATTACTAATAAATTTAGAAAATCTACATTTTAATAATCTTACACAATTTGTAAGTAAACTTATAATCGAAGGGTCAAACACTTTTTTTGTTGGTTTTTAAATAAACAGATTTTTGTGCGTAAACCCTTTTTTAGTAATTCTAACAAGAAAACTACTTTTCTATGTCGTTATGAGATCTCCATAAATTATGCACACAAGGAGACCTGTTTGAAACAATATAATTTAAATACAATCTACTCAAGGTCCTTAAAACTAATAACCCTTTATTCCCTATAGTTTCCTCTATCGGTTGCCCCTCCTAAAAGTTTTCAAAAATTTTTGACAATATTATAAAAAAACCTTAAATAAACCTAATTAATATATAAAAAACAGTATTNAAGTGAGGGGTAAAATGTAATTATAAGTTTATGACTATTGTTTATAGATATGTTCCCGAGGGAAATATGACGTCATGTGGTACGGATTACGTTTCCGACGACTGGTTCGGAAAATCTTACATACTCGTGTATTCTATATTTGTATACTATACGCCGCTATTTTCAATAATTTTCTGCTATTATCACATAGTTTCGGTGCGTTAAAATTTTTTAAACATAAAAACTACATGTATTGTAATTTAAATAATCACGTACCTTTTTTTTCTTTCACCAGGCAGTTGCAGCCCATGAAAAAGGAATGCGGGAACAGGCAAAGAAGATGGGCGTTGCTTCGCTACGTTCTGGGGAACAAAGCGGTGGTGTAAGCGCAGAAGCAAAATTGGCAAAGGTACATAAATTATATTTCGTACATAAGTACATCATTCAGTTGAGCCAATACGTGGACAACAATGTATTAAACCTTTCGTCAACAGGTTGCTCTCACTACTATATCTTTATGGTTTATGGCATGGACGCCGTACTTGGTTACCAATTACATGGGAATATTTGCAAAACGATTCGTAACACCTCTGGCTACCATATGGGCTTCGCTTTTTGCCAAGACCAACGCCTGTTACAATCCAGTCGTTTATGCATGCAGGTACACACAAGTAGTTTTAAATAATTTTTTCGGACTCTTGAGACAAAAACAATTTACTTTTTCAGCCATCCAAAGTACAGAATAGGATTGAAAGCACGATGTCCTTGTTTGCACTTGGGAGAGGATGAAGAGAAACCGGCTGAGAAAAAAGCTGCCTCAGCCCCAGCTGCAGATGCCACTTCTAATGCTAGCAAAGCGTAATCATCCTGGTCAACTGATAGATTTAGCTTATACATGAGCAAAAAATATTTTTTTAATAAGTAAGTTATACAATTTTGACATTCTAGATAATTTTATCATGATCAGCCTAGATGTTTCCTCACTTTTTACCAATACCCTTATTGAACTTGTAATAAATGGTATCGAAAGAAAATACCATAATATCATTAAGTCTTACAGTATTCCACTCCAGGACCTCTTTAAAGCTGTTGACGTTCTTTTGACAGACAATTATTTTCAGTTTGACAATATCTTTTATCAACAGATTCATGGTACAGTGATGGGTAGCCCCGTTTCACCAACTTTTGCAGACATAGTCATGATGGACCTTGAGGAGGACTACCTGAGTAAACTTTCTTTCACCCCAATATACCATGGTAGATATGTTGATGACATACTTACCACAATTCCTCTAGATAAAGTGAATGAAATAGGTTACATTTTTTATTCTTACCATGACAGATTGAAATTCACTTATGAAGTAAAGCAAAATAACAGCATAAATTTTCAAGAAGATAACATCTTTAAAAATAACAATAACCTTATTACTGATTGGTATAATAAATCAACTTACTCAGGCAGAGTTCTTTATTTTCATTCAAACCACCCCTTGAACCAAAAAATAGCTATGGTTTACTCATTGGTGGATAAAGCCATCTTATGTTCTGACAAATCGTTTTAAGAAAAAATATTACTTTAATTAAAAAACATTTTTAGTAATAATGGATATTCTAAAAAGTTCACACATGATTATATTAAAAGACGAATCAACTTGATCAATAAAAAAGACGCGTCCCAAATCAACCTCCCATTGCCACCCGGTTGTAACAATAAAAAATTTATTTCGATTCCATGTATTAATACTGTCTTTGAAAATATTTCAAAACAATTACTTAAATTAAATGTATTAGCTGTTCCTAGAATTACCAATTCATTAAAAAAAATTATAAAAAGAGGCAAAGATCCTACAAAGAGGGTTGATCAAACTAATGTCGTGTACAAGATTAATTGTCTTGATTGCGATGCCTCTTATGTTGGTAAAACTAAACGCAAAATCTCCATAAGAGTTGATAAACAAAAAATACAAAAAGATGGAAAAAAATTTTGTCATTCACAAACATATTTTGCAATTCGATCACCATTTTGATTTTGAACCGATAATATTTTAGATAAAAAAAGTAATTAAAACAAAAGAAGAATTTCCAAAATGGTACATATTAATTGACAGAAAAGGTCCATTAATAAAAAAGTAGACACAAAAGATTTACATAATGTATACAGTCCTCTCTTATATAAGCTTAAAACGTTGTTATTATTATTAATGAAGCAATAATCCTCTACAATTTGTGTATGATGAATCAATGATCCATCACTAAAACATAAGCATATTTATATTCACGGGTCTCACAGCACTAAGTACACTACTGCTTTATAAGGATATACTCTACACACATTTACTGTAGTACTTAACTTTTATTATTCTATGTCATTCGAATCTAGTCATAGTTAGTCTTTAAGAATTACTGTGATATTTTATTATACTTTTACGATTTTATAACGATAACTGTACCATCAGCGTACATGTTGTTTTTACTGTTTATGCGACGAGAACAAGGTACTGCGTTTCACTACTTGATTCAGAAATTGATATACGTTATTGCTAACACAATATATATTATGGTTGTATTGTTTACATACTAGACTTGACACCCTAAAGTGTTTTATGAATGTCGACGAACACTATGTGCAATTTCTGCAGTAATTTTTACCAACAAGGTAATGTTTATACTGACTGTTTCATAATAGGGGCAATTTTGCAAATTTTGTTTTGTATGTATTTTATATTCAATAAATTATTTCAGACGCCTGATGAAGGTGGCAAATAGCCACCGAAACGTTGTGTATAGTTAATTATCAAAAACTATTGACTTGTATTATTGACTACCATTACAAAATTGAATAACTATTTATTTGTTTACATACAATTGATAGAATTTTTTAATATTAACAGGCAGCAGCTTTGGTAGGAGTTGAAATACCTCGATTTTGCTATCACGAAAGACTTGCAGTCGCTGGAAATTGTAGAATGTGTCTTGTGGAAATTGAGAAACAAGTGAAGGTAAGTCATATTATTTTGAAAAATTTCTACTTTATTAATAGGACTTATGACCAAAATGTATTATACAGCCCGTTGCTGCTTGTGCAATGCCCGTAATGAAAGGTTGGAGAGTAAAGACGAATTCTGATTTAACACGTAAGGCTCGAGAGGGAGTTATGGAATTTTTATTAGTTAATCATCCGTTAGATTGCCCTATCTGTGACCAAGGAGGTGAATGTGACTTGCAAGATCAAAGTATGACATATGGTAATGACAGAAGTCGATTCACAGATATTCATCATAGCGGTAAAAGAGCAGTTGAAGACAAAGATATTGGCCCACTTATTAAAACTGTAATGACACGTTGCATACATTGCACACGGTGTATACGTTTTGCATCTGAAATCGCTGGCATTGATGACTTAGGGACAACTGGACGAGGTAACGATATGCAGGTACTATTTTCAAAAATGATTTCTTTTATGTTACTAGAAAAATACATAGATTAGTAATTTGTAAGTACAATTATTTTTTGATAAGTATCGTTTTTCCAAAAAATTTTTAACTTTCAATTGATGTCATACTGAAAACAGTTTATTCATTCAAACTAATGTATTTATTGGTAAAATATAGAGTGTAGAAACCAGTTTATTTTGTTAATATTAATTATTTTTTATTCTCAACGTAGGGCAAGAGTGAATTCGGCTTTTTCATGTTCTTAAAAATGAATTTATTAATACAAACATTAAACACTAATCAATCTTATAAGTGCGGTTCTAGTGGATGACCTTTTTGTCCTTTTTGGTAAAACAATCATTCCGTTACTGCAGAGCCTTCGCGGCCAGCCAAGGGTGAATAGGTGATGTCAATATGACCCATGGCTTAACAAAATGACGAATATTAAGGCTAGTCACCGCTCAGAACAACTATTGACTATATTCAATAAGTACAATATGTATTTAAACTCAACTAAACGCTAGTATACGGCAAATTACAGAGTTATAAGCAAATTGAACAAAAAAATTTTGCTTTTCTATGTGAAATCGAATATATTGTGGTCCAGCATGATCCAACATACTTGAAATTAAACATTCATTCTCTTTAATTGATAAATTATATTATCAGAACATGCTATTGTTACCACAGGTGTAAAGTTATAAACCAATTAAATAAGCAAAATATCGATTTTCTCTGAATAATCGACTGCAACTCGGCTCAGCATGATCCCAGGTGCTCCAAATTAATCATTAATACTTTTTCAATGGGTAATTTTTAGCACATGTTTTTACTAACACGTGTAAAATGTTATTAAAAAGGTTACAGAAAAATTACGTAAGAAAAGTGTTAATTGTTTGTAAAAAATTGACTATGACTTGACCTAGTATGATCCCGTAGACTTGAAATAAAATATAAATACTCACTTAACCATAACTTATTAAAACATAATATAGCTAACCCAGGTGAAAGGTTATTAAAAAAGTTATAAACAAATAAAATACGCAAAATATCGATTTTCTCTGACAAATTGACTACAACTCAGTTTAGCATGCTCTCAGATATTTAAAGATAAACATACATACTTTTTTATTTATAAGACATTAGCATACGTTATAGCAAGGATAGCTAAGAGTTGTTAAAAAAGTTATAAACAAATAAAATAGATAAAATATCAATTTACTTTAAAAAATCGACCACAACTTGGCCTAGCATGATCCCAAACATCTAAAATAAACATACTTACTCGTTAATTAAATACTCATTGGCACACGCTATAGCTAACATGATTGAAAAATTAGTAAAAAAAGTTATAAACAAATTAAATGGGTGAATTATCAATTTTCTGTCAGAAATCGACGCCTATAACTTTCTTATGACTTTTTTAAAACCTTTTTACCTGTGTTGTCTGTAATATGTGTCAATAAATAAGCATTATAAGCGTATAAATGTTTAATTTAAAGGGTCTGGAATCATCTTAGGCCAAGTTATAGTCACCTTTTCCCAGAAATATCGAATTTGTCTGTTTAAATTGTTACAAATTTTCTTACTATCTGTTCACATAAGATGATAATAACATAAGTAAAAGTATCAATGCTTAATTTTAAGCGTCCGAGATCATGCCTGGCCGAGTTTTAGTTGACTTTTTATAGAAAATCAATACTTTGCGAGTTAATTGGTGTATAACTTTTGTAATAACTTTTCACCCATGTTAGCTGTAACATGTGCCAATGAGTTATTAATGAAACGTATGTGTTTAAATTTAAGTGTCTAAGATCATGCTGGATCGAGTTGCAGTTGATTTTTTTTTAGAAAATCAATATTTTGCTTATTTATTTTTTTATATCTTTTAAAATGATTTTTTACTTACTGATCAATAAAAGAGTATCGACGTTTGATTTCAAGTGTTTGGGATCATGCTCGGCCAGCTATAGTCAATTTTTTGTAGAAAATTAAAATTTGGCCTATTTAATTCGTGTATAACTTTTAAATATCTATTATCTTGTGGTTGCTTTCACATGTGACAATAACAAATTAGTGATGAAGTGAGAATGCTTAGTTTGAAGAGTCTAAGATTATGTTGGGCCAAGTTGTAGTTGATTTTTCTCAGCAAATCGATATTTTGCCTATTTAGTTTGTTTATGACTTTCTCAATAACTTTTATGCATGTTTGCTGTAATATGAGCAATTAATAAACTACTGTAAGAGTTATTTTGCTTAATTTTAAGTATTTCTGATCATGCTGGACTGAGTGACAGTCGATTTTATGAAGAAACTCGACATTTTTTCTGTTTAATTTGATTGTAACTTTTTAACAATTTTTTACCCGTGTTGACAATAATATGTACCTATTTTAAACTATTTAGAAACTATTTTCCTAGGAAACTAAAACTTTCTTTTTTTTGTTTAGTTTCTTTATTACTTTGTTTTTGCCGTATACCGACCTTTAATTGAGTTCAAATACTCATAGTACATCATTAGTAGTAGTTCTGACATGTGGCTGGTCTTAATATTCGTTATTTTGTTGAGCCATGAGGCCTCTTGACACTAAATATTCGTCCCTCGCTGGCCGCTAACTCTAGCTGTCAGTTTTAGGTTCATGCTTTACACCTAGTCCATCTTTTTGTAAGTTCTGCAGTACAACGTAGTTTAGAAACTGTCTTGTCAGTAAGTCAGAAATCTCGCACAGCATTCAGTGGTGCGAGAATTAAGGATGTTAACCTACTAGTAGTACTACTTGCTAGACAAAAAACATAGTCTGCATCAATGAAAATATTATTCGGAATATTGTAAAATATATCATCGCTCCAAAGCTCACAAAAATGTAGTCGAGATAAATTAACTAATTTTTACAATTAAATTACATTACCAATCTACAATTTTTGTAAAATTTTCTTGTAAAAAAGTGAAAATGCAGATAAGTTTAAAGTGTTTAACTAATATTTGTAATTGAATTTTTAAAGCCTATGTTCAGTTGCAACAAATTGTATTTTTTGTCATAAGCCGTCAATCTTGCAAAAGTGTAAGATTAACCTCTCAGAAAAAGTATTTTAGTTTGTCTTTAGTGCAGCATACTTTTTGTATTTTAATTGTAACATTAATTGTAGTTGCACTGATACGATTACAATTTTTAGAACGAAAATTTTTATTATTTTTCTAACTTTTTTTTTTTTTTTTTAATAAATCAAATTTAAAATTTCTTAAATTTTTTTTACAGGTAAAATATAGAGTGTAGAAACCAGTTTATTTTGTTAATATTAATTATTTTTTATTCTCAACGTAGGGCAAGAGTGAATTCGGCTTTTTCATGTTCTTAAAAATGAATTTATTAATACAAACATTAAACACTAATCAATCTTATAAGTGCGGTTCTAGTGGATGACCTTTTTGTCCTTTTTGGTAAAACAATCATTCCGTTACTGCAGAGCCTTCGCGGCCAGCCAAGGGTGAATAGGTGATGTCAATATGACCCATGGCTTAACAAAATGACGAATATTAAGGCTAGTCACCGCTCAGAACAACTATTGACTATATTCAATAAGTACAATATGTATTTAAACTCAACTAAACGCTAGTATACGGCAAATTACAGAGTTATAAGCAAATTGAACAAAAAAATTTTGCTTTTCTATGTGAAATCGAATATATTGTGGTCCAGCATGATCCAACATACTTGAAATTAAACATTCATTCTCTTTAATTGATAAATTATATTATCAGAACATGCTATTGTTACCACAGGTGTAAAGTTATAAACCAATTAAATAAGCAAAATATCGATTTTCTCTGAATAATCGACTGCAACTCGGCTCAGCATGATCCCAGGTGCTCCAAATTAATCATTAATACTTTTTCAATGGGTAATTTTTAGCACATGTTTTTACTAACACGTGTAAAATGTTATTAAAAAGGTTACAGAAAAATTACGTAAGAAAAGTGTTAATTGTTTGTAAAAAATTGACTATGACTTGACCTAGTATGATCCCGTAGACTTGAAATAAAATATAAATACTCACTTAACCATAACTTATTAAAACATAATATAGCTAACCCAGGTGNTTTTTTTTATTTATGTTTTAATTAAGAAACTGTTTTCACACAACATTGTCTATTTTATAATCATTATCACCTTTAGTTCGTATAAATGTACCATTAAAAGTTTTGCATCGTAATGCCGTTACTATTGTTCGTGGAACAAGAAAGGTTTTTTTAAACATAAATCAACAGTATCAAAACTTTGTCCTTGCATTTTACTAACTGTCATGGCGTATACTATAACTTAAGGTGGCTCCTCACTATAAATCCCACAAGAAGAGTAAGCATGCTGCTACTTAGCTTTTCATTGGCTGTGGAGGTTCTTGACTAAAAATGGATAGGTACCTATAGTCCCTTCAAAAAAAGTTTAGTTACATCTACACCGTTGACCTATATCGCACAATACAGTGACCCGAGCAGACGTATGTATACAAATCTGACAACATAACCCTTGTATGTAAATAATAATAAGCTGACGATAAGTACCTAACAAGTACTTAAAGTACAGAATAAAGGTACTTTATTACAGTACAAAGACAACTTGTCTTCAAGAATAATAAACAAAATGGCAGAAACTGGTATTACTAATACCGTTTTACAAGAAGCATTCAGCACAAACGGTAAAGAGGGTCTCCGCATTTTACTCTCTGAAAATGTTAATAATAAGCCATGGGTGACCAAAGACAAAAAAACTTTAGAAAAAATCTACAAGTTATTTATTAGTGACTAGTAAATACAACCGTGTCCTAACTTTATCATAATATAGTCTATTAATTTTATCTATTAGTCAAAAAAGTACATAAGTCAGCCCCGCATTAAATTATTTTCTTAGTTCAGCGTCTCATTTATTTTTATTATAATTACGATTCCCCACAACCCCTATTCATTTTACGTACAACTTTCTGACCAATTCAAACTACGCGGGCTACGGCTCTTCGGTGTAGCAGACGCCCCACACTTTTCATCTGTTCCGTGACTTGCACAGTTATCTACTATTTTCACAAAATATCCTATACAACCCATGGTAATGTCCAAGTACCTGAATGTCGTTGAAAAGATTCTGATTTCTTCTATCTGCTACATAGTTTTCTATTAAGAACTACAGTATCTTTGCTGAGATATCATACAACCTGCGCCACCAATTTGACGACCTTCCGTAAGAGGCTATGTTACAGAGTCTATTTTCCAGTTAGTTTTTTTCAACAATTTTGGTGGTGACGAGGTCTAAAATTTTGGAAAAAGACTCCTTGCACCTTCAAGAATCATCCTTTAAAATATCATTTAATACTCCAGTGTTTTGATTTAGTGAGGAGCCACCTTAAGGAAATTGCTTTCTGTATAGTATAAAAGGTAACAAAGCATTACCTGTATTTAAAGTTTTTTTGGTATACAAACTCGATTTCCTAATTTTTCTCTAGTTATTATTTCTTTGTGAATATAATAAAAAAAAAAATGTAATTTTGAATCGTGTGCTGTTTCCGCATGTGTCTAGAACCTGCAATGTATGTAGATGGTAAGATTTAAAGATTACTATTTTTTTTTTTTTTTTCAAAATTTTTTGAAATAAATGAAGCTTAATTAATGACACCATCTAATTAGCCTTAATAACATATAAATCCAAAATTTTTTTCATCGTTTTTTTAATTTTTGAAATGATTATTTTCAATCATAAGGTAAGCATGAATGAAAAATTGTTAAGTTAATCTTTTTGCATACAATAAAGGACTAACAGTTTGTTTGTCAGGTCCTTATAATAGTCTGTATGAGTAATATCGTTAAGGAGTTAATTGTTTATTATTATCATTCAAACAATTTTGTGTGTAATTTGTACTCCATCCTAAGTCTCCTACTAGAACAAATGATAGGAAAACCATGGGATTAAATAACGAGATAGTTTGCTTAAATATGTTTGCTTGGAATAATTTTTTTGTAAGTTTTTTGAGTGCACTCGAAGATGAAAATTTTTTGGTAAACTAGAATCCGAAACTATAATAGTGCTATACTCGGCTAGTGGTGGTTTATTATACCTATGTTTTTGTTAATCGCTTTTACGTAATAATACCATCTTGTAGTTTGATGTTAGTGTTTGTAATTTTTAGCCATTGGATTTTTTTTTTTTTAATAAAGGTTATAGTTTTTATGCTCTTTTTAAGTAACTGATTATTTTTATTACTATGAATTTCTTACATTCCGTGATATTTATAAATTGAAGGTTTATGAAAGGAAACACGAAAATCAATTTAAAGAGTGTAAAGTATGCAGTGTAGTAATCAAAGCAAATCAACAACATGTACGTCGTATAAAAGAACATATCAATGACAAGTTATTTAAATGCCTTTTATGTCCAAAAATGTTTAATAGACAGATACATTTACGTCGTTACGTATTCATACACAATCCTAAAAATTCAGAAATATGTAAAATATGTGTTCAGAAAGTAAATTTTTACGAAATGATTCATGGTAACGATATGAAGTTGTGTGCATTAAAGTGTAAGTATATTAAAGAATTATTATTATGTAAACATTTTTAAAGAATGCCTTTTTATATAATTTGTCTCAAAAGTTATTATTATTTGTTTCAATTTAGAAACACAATCAAGAAAAAAAGATAATTTCAAAATATGGCCAATTATTAAAACACTTGAAGATATTTTTAAAAGAATGAAGTAAATGTATAGAAATATGGTTTTATGTAATGAAATATAATGAAAAAAATGAAAAATACTATTCTAATAAAATTTTTATAATGCGTCATTTATAGTAATAATGTTTAAAATAATATAAAAATAGTAAGTTAGATAATTGAAAACAAAAAAGTAAACATTCTGAAAAAGTTGTTAACTTAAAGTTACAATCCATTTGTAGGGGTTAGCGCGTAAGGAGGCGAACCTCTACTAGTATACATTTATAAATACAAATGTGTGCAATAATAAGAAACTGTTTGCATGTGCCTCCTAGTTTTATAACTTTTTCAGGTCTTAATATTTCTTCCGTGATAATATAAAGTTAAGCTTCTTAACGGGGCAATATGTCCGTGGATTTTATTATTGTATAATCAAGTGTTATTTGAATTTATGTCTGCATTATTAAGGCATACACAGGCAATAAAAAAGTTGAATATTTTTTATCGTTTATCACCACTATTACCAAGAAAGAGCTTAGTGGATCAAGATCACTTAAATTTCATATAAATTGAAATAGAATTAATATAAATTTATTTATGATCTTACTCTTGGTTATAAAAATTACTTGACTATTAATGATTCGTAAATATAATGGTACATTGCGTCACAAAGACACAGTACAAACATGAGCGTCTGAAGGACGCGGTTGTTGTATGTTGGTACCTGAGTCGCGTATAATGTTTTTTTTACCGAGGGTGCAAAGTGAAATTTTGTGCCCGTGGGCACATATTGCACCCATTAAATCATTTTGGGCTCTAAGGCAGAAAAGTAGTTTGGGCTCAGAGAGCACAAAAAACTTTTCTAGCCATGGATCCAAGGTGATAACAAGGGCGCAAAGTGTGGCCCGAGGGCGTCAAATGGTAGTTGCACTTAAGAAATTGTAGTTTTCGTTGGATAAGTGCCATCGCCTCTGGAGCTATTTTGCGGCCCGAGGGTCCATAAGGTTGCCTCGGAAGGATTGAGCTTATTTGGTGAATACCATTTTTCCTACCGAGAGCATACCAGTCTCTCAAAAACGCTCAAGGTAGGAAAAGTCTATTTTTTACACCCCGGACGTAAAAAAATATTGGAAAATATGTCTTTAAATAAAATATTTAATTGTGCACTAACTGTATCACTATACAAAGTTCATATACATATCATCCTATCAACAGAGCCAACAAGACACCGAAAAATACTCCAGCCCACAACAGGAAGCGCAATTTCAATAGTCATTCGAAAACAGTCTGACAGAAAAGGTAGCAAATATATCTATGAAAAACTCTACGTTCAAAATTAATGAAAATCAATCCAGGCACGGAGAAATAACCAGCAGGATACAAAAAAAGCTTCGTGACAAAGAAAAATCGTAGCAATTTGAACCATGGGAGAAGAAAGCCACTGGCTACCAGTGATACCAAAACTACGTCAGATAAATTCTAGTCAAGTTCCAGTCAAGTTACATATTTTACGTTTTGTATTCTATATTTTATATTCTGCACAATTTATAGTTAATTCTATCATTATACGTTTAAGTATTGAATACAAAAAATTAATTAAAAAAAAATCATGAATGGAACATCGAATTTAGCAATATATATCAATAATAACAAAAAAAAATTAATCAAAATAATAAAGTGAATAATCATAAATTGAAAATCTTACAATGGAACCCCAGAAGTTTGAGAAACAAGCTCGATATACACAAACATTCACAAGAATACAACGTTGTAATCATCATAAAAACATGGTTTAAAGCGAAAAATTTTTAAATTAGAAATTTTAGCGTAGCTCATTTTAACAGAGAAACTGACGAGAGAAGAAGAGGACTCGCTATATTCATGAAGATAAGCTGGTGTATGACAAGTGCGACTGGAATCTAGAGTTAACAAGGTTGGAAATTGGTGTCATCACCGTTCGTACCATCAGGGGTGAGTTGTGCATAGTGGCATATTATAGGTCACCATCTGTGGGAAATGACCTTACTGAGGAAGAATCAGAAATAATTAAATTAAAAATAAACAAACATGAGGAATTTCTGCTATTGGGAGGCTTTAATAGTCACTACCCTTATTGGTGAAGTGAGAATTCTTGTTGTAATGGCGAGACCTTGGTGAAAGTCTTAGACAGTGACGAAATTTTTCTCTTAAACAACCCCAAATGTACTATTCTTATCCTGATTACGACCGAAATATTATAAAATACTCATATATCGACATTGCTTTTGCATCCCCAAACCTAGCAATAGGATCGAACTGGACCGTTTAGGACGACCCGTAGAGTAGTGATCATTTTCCGATAACAATAGAATTAAAAGTAGACCCAGTAAAAATATATAGAGAAAGTAACCGCTATTATGTTAAAAATATTGACTGGGACAGGCTGTCTGGTGTCCTGGGAGAAAATGC
Organism: Copidosoma floridanum; assembly: GCF_000648655.2. Next base: position 387,991 of record NW_019380184.1, on the reverse strand, counting down.
ATTTGAACGAAACCAACTAAGTTTTATAAACTTAGATGCGTTAACTGGATACAAAAGCTTCGTAACTCACCTAGACAAATAAATTATTAACAGTTATAAAACAAAAAAGCAAGAAACTCATAATGTTAGTAACAATTTATTTAATTTAAAAAAAGCGATGCAACTAGAAGATTAATTAGTCAAAAGTTATACGAAATTTTATAAAAGTCAGTTTTTATCGATTTTTGAAAAATTGTGTCTCTTTCTAACACGTGTAGCTAAGCTCCTTTAACAGTTCGAGTGTTCTTATTAGGCTTCAATGAAAACTGGGACCCAGACCTATCGATTAAAAAAAGATTTTGTTTGATTTTGTGCCTCTATTCAAAAGTTACAGCTGTTTCAATTAGAGCGTAAATATCGTTTATAATGTGATTTTGGCTAAAATTCAATATTTTTCATAAAATCACTATAACTTTTTATTTGGGGCATAAAATTCGAAGATTTGTATTTCAATCATTACGACTATGTTTTTGCGTTCCTTTAAGCCCAGATAAAGCCACCTAATGATGTGCACCACTTGGCTACCAACGTTGGAAGTAGCACCACCGTTTTTTCATTTACGTAGTGTAAAAAGGCTAATTGGACGAAATCCTGAGACATATGTCTCATCTTTTAGTCAAAAAGTGATGAAAAAAAGGTTTAACTGTAATTGATAGCTCTAAAACAAATAAAACGGCACTTTGAGGTGAGGTAGGGTCGGAATGAAAAAATTTGGAATGGAATTTTCAAAGTTTATAGTGCTCGTATGACTCATAGACGTATTAGAATGACTTGTCCACCCATACTTAATTATGGTGCAAATATGCGAACAAAATTTATGCAGTGAAAACTCACTCGTCTTTGTCAATTTTTGGTGGGGCTAAGGCACAAATCACATCCCCAATAGCTTAAGTATATAATGCTTACACACTTAAGTGGCAGATAAGCCTTATTTTTTACCGGTGAAAGTTTTTGAGTGAAATTGAGTTGCAGACATGGGTCGGAATGGAAAATTTGACTATAAATGATCGATTATCTTAATGAAGAAATCAATATATCGGTATAAGACAATATGTCAAGTAAAGTTGATAACATTTAATACAATTGAACGTTTTAAAGTTTTGGATTTCATTATGGCATGCGAGTACGAGTACCGGACACTGACTGGACACGGATTCTGGATAATCGATTGAGCTGGCTTCCTCACATAAAAAAATGTTGAATACAAGTGCGCCTTCCTGATGATGATTCTCAGAAGGGGTTTGGTGGAGGGCACCCAAACATTCTTCTCTCGTTCTATAAAGCTATGATAATATCGAGAATATAATATGGGTATTTTTTAATATTTCCCTGCAAATAGAATCACCTAAACGTTTCGCAAATTATCCAAAACAACTCCATTAGATTAGCTCTAGGATTTCAAATGACAATTCCCATAAATGTAATAGTGGCTGAATAAAAAATCATGTACCTGTCAAGCTGATTCGAGTTCTTAGCATTCAAATATCTTCTGAAAAACTTATCGTATAACAACAACCCCGCTATTGACAGCATCCAAAAAACTTTTTATTTGAGCGAGCATCCGATACATAGCATGAACATGCAGAAATCACTACTAGTTAAAATTTATGACCTAGTCTGGTTTAGAGAAGGCATTATCATGAGACACAATAGTTGTTGTAAATACTTAACGACTTATGAGTCCCTCTTCTCTAATGTAGATTGTAATATAGCTCTAGGAACTAAAATACAAAAATCTGCCTGTTCTCCTTAAATGTTTGAGAAAATTTTTAATACTGACAAGGCCTCTTGCATCGATATATACACAGATGGCTCAAAATAGACATAGCAGGGATAAATGTAGTCAGATATGCTACATGGTCAGGAGCAGATGGGTTCGTAGAAGCGATGAGACTCCCAAGGATATTGTCTATATTTACAGTAGAGTGTCTCGCAGTGATATCTGCCCTAAAAAATATTTTAAACAACTCTGAGGCCCACTAAGGAGGTAAAACAATAAGAATTTTCACTGACTCACAGAGTACAGTTAAAGCTCTCCTTCAAATACCTGGGTTATTGTGAGAATCACCCCTGGTGGTGCGAATCTGACAAAGGCTCCATTCGATAAAATTACTAAATATTAAAGTAAAAATATTCTGGAATCCGACTCACGTGGGAATACCTGATAACGAACAAGCAGATAAAGCTGCCAAAAAAGCAGCCTCTCATGGAAATAAACAATGTCTCGATTCCTCACTCAGATTTAAAACCCAGTTATAAAAACATCTGCAAAGAAAATAATAATGAGAAACTGACCAATGTAACAAAAATCAAAGATAGATTTAAAAAAAAATCATTATATGACTAGTGGCGCCAAACCATGGTTCAGTAAATTTAAATTATCAAGAAAAATAATAATCTGTGTTAATAGATTAAGATGTGACCCCACTATACTAAAAAGCAAGTTAATAAAAGACAAGATTGTAAAGGACGATATGTGTGAATGTGGTAGGGAACCCGAAACAGCAGACCATATTTTTTTTAAATGTATAAAATACGATAAAGAAAGAAGAAACCTTATAAACTTATTAAACGAACAAAAGCTCATTGGTCCCTATAGCATATATAGCCGTATATGTAACCTAACAACTTCAATTCTGAAAGCTATAGAAACGTACATAAACGCAACTCAGATAAAAATCTGAGTAAATGGAAAAACCTTACGTTCAAACAAACTCACTTTGTGTGTCTTATTCACTACTCGATTAAGTTGATAGTATCGATTGCGATCTTGTACATTTGAAAAGTCTTCAAATTTTGCGCCGCTTACAATATATACGTATATTAATATTATAACTCTGTATTCTACTTACCTGATCCGTGTTATACCGATATGTATAAATGGCGATATGTAAATTAAAAAGCCAATAAATATCTACTTAAAGCTTTAAAAATTCTCAAATGTATACTACGTTTAACATACTTCAAAAATTTTTTAATTTAATTCGTCCTTACGACTTAGTAAAAATATTTGCTAAATTTTCTTCTGAATTGACTTTTACAATATTGATTTCATGTTTCACATAGCTTTCATGTACAAAGTGATAATAAGTTTCCATGCATTTCAACTTTTTAGTAAAATTTTCAAACTTAGCTTTACTTATCGCACCAGAATTATCTTCATGCATTTTAATTGGATAACAAACTTCAATAGTCAAACGAAGCAATAAATCTTTTATAACTATTAATTCAAGCACACACCCAGACAACGCTACAATTTCAGCTTCTGTTGATGATTTTGTAACACTATTGTGTTTTATGGATTTCCAATAGATTACAGTCTTATGACAGAGCCTCTCGTTGAGTTTCCATTAATTATGTCAGCAGCCCAATCAGCATTAACACTTAAAGCATATTTTAAAAGTGTTTTATCGTAACTACTTTGAAATCCACTCAAATATTGTAATTCACACTGAGACTAATGTCAGGTCTAGCTTCCAAACTTACATACAGAAGAGATCCAATTAGGTTTCTAAACTTAATATCATCACACATTAATTGCGCTGGTTCTAATTTTAAATTATGTTTTATAGGAACTGCATACAATTTCGAATTTTTAATAACATACTTCCTTACTAATGTTTCAATACAGTTTTTCTGATTAAGTATAATTTTTTTCATTTTCATATCCATTGTTAATGCTTATACCTAAATAAGTACTTTATTTTTCTAAATCTTTCATTTGAAACCTGTTACCCAATAACCTTCTGACAAAGTTCAACTTAAAAAAAATTAAATACATGGTTTCGTTTTCATAAGATAATATATAAAGGAAACAATCATTCTTACTTCTTACAAATTCCCATTTCTCAATATACGTTTCAAAACATTCATACCAAGCTCTTGGAATTTCTCTTAATCCATACAAGCCTTATCTAATTTAAATACTTTGTTGTAGTCATTCTCATAACCTTGTGGCTTTTTTACATAAGCTTAAGATTGACTTTACCGTTTGGAAAAGCTGTCTCAGCATCCATTGATTCTATAATAAAATTATTCTGACAACAAAAGAAAAAAAAAGTTTTCAAAGTTTGCATTTTTGTTGCTAAAGAATAGATATCATCAATTAAATCTTTTTTCTGATATTCTCTTACAACTAACCTAACTTTCAAAGCATCATCTTTTAGTATTGATTAATTTTTAATCCAAAGCTTTTTTTATAATTAAATTTATTTGCAGAAATTAAAGTTTTATTCTTATTTCAATTATTTCTCTATCCATCGTCTTTTTCCACTCTTCAGATTCATCGTATCATTATAAGAAACAGGTGTCTGACCATTCGTATAATTTGAATAAACGACATTACTAAACACGAAATTTTTATCTCTGTATCTTTTATGCTGTATTTTACGAAGTTAACTGTCTTAAATTCAGAATCTAATTTTCATCATTGCCGTTTGTATGTAACTTGCCATTTTTGTTTTCAGCTTTGTTTTTTTTAATCTAATTTTTATTCTGTTGTCTTCTGATTATAAACTAATAAATCTGTGCTATCTTCGATGAGAACAACGTGTCTTGCAACTACTATTTTATTTATTTGTTTCCAAGTACAGATCAATTTACAATATTTTTACTTTCCCAACACATTTTTCGCCTCTTATAACTAAATAATATTCCATTGCATTCCTTCTTTCGCTTTATTATACCATCATATATCACCATTTCCATTACGTAATTTGGTTTTCTGTCACTATTTATCTCATTCTAGCCCTATCACCTAATGTCGTCACCAAGTATTATATTATTCTACTAGACTTTTAGTCTTAGTCTTTTAGCTATTTGGTTTTCTCTAAGTCTTGTACTTTCTTACCCCTTATCCCCTGATTTTGTGCTTGATCTTAGTAGTTCTTCAAACTCTCTACTAAAAAGACACATCTCTGTCCTTATCTTCCTTATCAGTAACTCTCTAGTTCTCAGAATTGATTCATTTTCCTCTCCCGTTAGTCCTAGTTCATCCACTCCCTCCACTAACTCCTTTTTTATTTTTACCCTGGCTTCTTCGCAGTTCCATGCATGCTCTAGCTTCTCCTCTTTGACCTTGCATAGTCTACACACACTATCCTCATACCCCTTATTCCCGCTTTTGCCTACGTTTCCACATCTCATTCTTGCCCACTGCTCTTTTAACTTTGCATTTGTTTTTTCCTCCCAATATTTGCCCGGTATTATATCATTTTTGACAAATTTATAGTTTACGTTATATGTAGACTTGTCAATTTTTCCCCAATCCCATTGAACCTCCTGCTCAATTCCTCACAATTAATGTACTCTTTGCCATTTGTGCCAATATATTCTCAATCTCCTCCCTTAAATACATCTTTTTAATCAATGTTTTATCTCCTACTTACTGCCAAGCCTTCAGCAAATTCTTGGCCCACTTCGAACTATTGCCATTTAGAATTCCTCTCAGCTCCTCTTTCAGACATATTGCCACCAATCTATCTTCCTTTTTCTTCAGAATTTCAATTAAATAGTCCCCCGCTCTTTTTTTGCCTCTATGCTCCAGCTTCTGCTTCCTACCTCTAGCCTCCATATGTAATTCGGCGTGTTTATGTTTACCCCCATTGCTGTTTTAACATATCTACCTTGTATCTTTTCAATTTTTTCTCTACTTTCCTATCCCCAGATTTCAGCCCCGCACAGGTATGCCGACATCACTATTGTATCAAGCAAATAGAGTCTTTTTTTTAGTCCCCTACCCTCGTTCTTTGATATACTCCCCATATTGTATTCATCGTCTTTCAGGCTTTTTCAAATACCTTTTTTGTATAAAAGTTGAAGTTATTCCTTCCATTAAACCAGAAGCCTGAATATCTATACTCCTTCACTATTTCTAATTCCTCTCCACTATACATCCACTTCTCGTATTTTTTCAAATTTCCTCCGTTTTTAAAAACCAGTACCTTTGTTTTTTCGTATTTATCCCTATCTTGTTTTTCCACTAATCCTTTCCAGATCTTTAATCATCCCCTTTAAGCCCTCTTTGCTGTCTGCCAGGGCCACTACGTCATCTGCAAACTTTAGACTGGATTTTTTTTCCCCATCACGATTCCCCTTCATTTTTCCTTTCCCACTCGTCCTCAAGATCGCAACAACATATGTATATGTTGAATAGTGTTAGACTCAATGGGCAACTTTGCCTTACACCCTTGTTCGTTGCAAAACTTTTTGTAACCCCCTCGCCTGTTATTACTTCGTTTCTCGTTTCCTTGTATATTTTCTTGATTATTTTTAGTATTTTACCTTTTACCCTTTTATTGACTAATTTTTCTATTAAAATTCTTCCATTCACTACATCAAACGCTGTTTTAAAGTCAATAAATATTGCGTATATTTTCCCTTTTTTTCTTTCAGTTTATTACTTATTAGACTATTTAGGATGAATATTTGATCTCTCGTTCGTCCTTTCCCCTTGAATCCTGCCTGACTTTCTTTGATTTTTCCCTTCTTGTCTGCCCAGTTTTTTATCCTATCTGCTATTATATTTGCCAATAATTTGTAGCCTACATCTGATAGCGCTACCCCCCTGTAATTTCTAACATCCGCCTCGTCTCCTGCTTTAAATATAGGGTATGTCCTTGCTATTTCCCATCCCTTTGCTAGCTTCGCCTTGTTGAACATTACGTTGATGATATTTGTTGGCTCTACCTTCCAATCTAGTGGTAGATTCTTCAGAAATTCAGCTGCTATTCCATCTTCCCCTGCTGCCTTTTTAGTTTTCATTCGCTTTAACGCGCTAATTACTTCTACTACCGTTATATCTCTATTCAGGCTTTGTTCCTCCTCATTTCCTTCTTTTGCACCTGGTCTCTTTTTATTTATTGGTTCGGCTTCTTTGTATTTATCATTGTTTATTCCAGGTCCAGTTGCTTGAAGTGTTCTTCCCACTCTTCTTTTTTGATCTTTTTCCCTTTTACCGCCTTCCTTGGTCTGAATGTTTTTATTATATTCCAAAATTCCTGCGTCAAATTTCTAATACTACCGGGAGGTGATCCGATTCATTTCTAGGTTCTACTTTCAATTTACATATATCACTTTTTTTACCTCTATCGAGCTCAAGAACTAGATCAAGTACGGAGTCATTTACATCTCCTATATATGTCGTTTTTCCCTCCCAGTCCCCTTTCGTAGCTCTATTTTTTACTATCAGACTATATTTATCACAGAAATTTATCAACTTTTTGCCTTCGCTACTTACGGTTTTGTCCTCCGACACTCTTATTTCTCTACTGTCATTTATCTTTATACCTTGTATATCCCCTATTCTCGCCTTAAAATCTCCCACTTGTACAATATTTTCATCATTAAGCGCATAATTTTCAAGAATATTTTCTAAATGTTCTATTACATATTTGATCCCTACATTGTTATACACTATTATTAAATTCGTTACATTTTTCTTGACCCGGATCCCCTTTAGTATAACCCCAAATTCTCATTCTTCAAACTCTGTTCCTTTAATATTACTTTTTACTCCTACCACAACCTCTCCCTTTGCCCTCCCTCTGTTGTTTTCCGTGATTGCTTCCTTACAGAACGACTTATAATTACTGTCTAGTTTATTCGTTACAAATTTCTCCCTGTTTTTTTCTAGCCACGTTTCCTGCAGCATGATAACATCAAAATCTTTTAAAACTTCTCTTACCTTATTTACCCCTGCTACGTTTCATGTAACTATCCAAACATTACTTTTATCTTGCACTTGCTTCTTCTACTTCTGCTCCTCTTCTGCTTCCTTGTGCCCGAAAAAACTGCTTGTTCTCCTGCCTTACTATCATGCCTTCTTTTTCCAACCATACCAGCCATTGACCGTTGATGTTGATTTTCTGATACCCGATTTTTGCTCTCTCGTTATTCTTTGCCACTTATTCTTCTAATTCGTTTAACCACCTCTGCACTTCTTTCTCCCTTTTCGTATAATCGTAGTCTATCCAGATTTTAAATCTTTTTAGCCATCCCTTCCTTTTCATAATTTTTATTTTGTTTTTTAAATCACCTGTCACTATCGGCCACCCTCCTTCTATCGGCTTCGTTCTTCTTATTTTTATTGGTATCTGCAAGTTTGTTTCTAGTACTTGCACTATTTCTTGCTGTACACCGCTACCGACTGATCTAAAACCTTGAACAAAAATGTCATTTTTTCTTTTTTTTTTTCTCTCTTCCAATTTATATTTTATTTCACTTTCCGTCATTTTATCACATTGTTTCGCTGAACAATTTCCTATATATTTTACTATATTCATCGGCCGCTGGCTATTCTCCCTCTCTTTCTCATGGTTTGCGCATTTAGTTTCTGTGCACTGATTATTTTTCAGTAGCCCTTCCACCTCTATCTCCACCTGTTCCGCTCCTATCTCTTGGCTGTCTTCAGAGGCTCCTCGTTCCACTATCCTCTCGGTTTTCGACTGTCTACTGCTTAGCTTTTATATTCTCTTAACTAGCTTCTGTTCGACTTTTTTGGACAATACCTTTAATTTCTCAATCTCCATGCTTGTTCAGCTACCTTCCTTATCATCTCCTGTTTTTCCTCCTCCATCGATCATCCTACTACCTTCATGTGCTTTATTATTAATTCTTTCTCTCTCAGTAGATCAAATATGATTCTTTCTAACCTCTCGATTCTCTCTATGAGTGTTTCGTTTATTAACTTGTCTATTTTATCCTTTTCCTTTATTTTCTCTCCTTTTTCTTGCTCAGATTCGGATTCTGGCATCGTCTCTGTTTCCCTTACCATCTGCCCTGTACACAGATCCTCTCTGTTTATTTGTTTCCTCTTGTAGACGCTGCTCATACCTTCTTCCTTCGAGCCCGATCTTGTCTTTCTCTTTCTTTTCCCCACCGAGCACTCATTAACTTTGCATTCATCGTCATACTGTTCGTCCTCTGTAGCTTCTCCTATCTCCGATGTATCCCTTCTTGGCCTGTTCTCTGCTTCTATGAAGGCTACCTTGTCACTTTCTGACGGCGGGAATAGCTTCCTTCTGACTAACGTGCCTCGCTTCAAATACCGTTCTATGATTCCAGTGCCTTCCACACCATTCTGTAATCTACCCGGCCTTCTTCTCTTTTTTTTTTGCTTTATCTCCTTCCTCATTGCCATTACTTTTTTCTCTCGTACCGGCCTCTTCCGTCTTCTCCATCTTGTTGTCAGCCATATTTTACTGCCACTACTGCCTTACTTTTTAAACTTTTTGTCCGTCCTTTAGGTTTCCCGCGTAGTTACCTAGGATAACACTGTCCAGTTACAACCTCGTACTCACGCTCACTTTTAAACACTTACGAACAATTTTTTTCACTTTGCTATTTTTTATTTTGCCACTTTTCGCGGAGTGCCTTGCATACGCGTGCTATCCCTACGACCGTTGAACCTAACCTCCGTCTTGCAACTACTATTTTATTATTTATCAGAACTCTATAACCAAATTGTCGTAACCCAACAAAATTCCTAAATCACCTTTTTGTCGCATTTTGAACTGATTTTTTTCTCTGGTATTCTCACAAAACTCTGCTTCCATATATTTTCATGTTTTTAACACTAAGCTATTCTCCAAACATACTTTAATGGGTGTCTTATTTCTTTTAATAGTATTCGTAATAATTTTATTTTCTTAATATGCTGCCGTCTTAACTATTTCTGGCCAAAATCTATTCGGTACCCTCACTTATTTCAGTAAACGTCTATTATACTATTCTGCCGTTTCATTTAATTTATGCACATGTGATGGACATGGTTCAATAGAGATACCTCTTTTATTTGCAAAATTACTTATATCCTGATCTATATATTCCTTTTCACTATCACATCTTAATCTTTTTATCTGTTTTTCTGTCTTATTTTCAATTAAATTTACATAGTTTATAAAACAGTTATATACCTAAATATTTGATTTAATACAATAAATTTCGGCTACTTTACTGAAATTATCAATAAAACTTATAGAATATTTTTCGCTATTCAAACCAATAGTACTATAAGGTTCATTTGAATCGGCAAGTACAATATCTAAATATTATTGGCCCTTGATCTGTCATTATTAAATGTTGAAATTGAACATTTTATTTTCTAAACAAATTTTACACTTTAAAAAAACTGACTCTAATTCTTTAGGCAAACCATCTAGCATTTGTTAATCACACAATGTTCTTGAATAATAGATGTTCACATGACCTAGTGATCTATGTAATTTTTCTTTTTCTGTTAATTTACTTTCTGTCACTAAATTTGACTCACTTTTTCTACTTTTACTTATCACATGATGAATATCTTTTTTTTTTAATAGATGATGCAACTTCATTTTCATTTGGATTAAAAAATTTTTGATGTATCACCTGTTTAAACAATTTCATCGACTTAATAACATGTCTCATAGTATTTACTTTACTTTTTCTAAAAACAATGAATTTTTTTTTAATTTTACCAACTTTAGTTGCTTAAAAAAAAAGACCATCATTTACTTTTACATAAAGAGGCTCTTTTAATTTAATTGATTCATAAATGTATCGATTATCATTTACATCATCTGAGTAACCATTGTCGAGTAACCATTTAACCTTACTAACACAGCTGCTTACTTCAACACGTGACTCATGAGGTCTTTCCTCAAATTCTGCATTAAAACTACTTACATTACCGTCTTTGTTTTGATGCCCTTAACTATTCTGCTACCAACGGCCTCTTCGACGATGTTGACTAGAGCCTCTACTAGCTCCACAACCTCGACCTCGGCCGCTGCGATGTTGCCACAGCTGTTGTTGTTGCCGCCCGCCTCGTTGCTACTATGCACCACGTTGCTTCCATGAATTTTTGATCCACTTTTCTCTATTCATCGTTGCCCTGACTCGAGTCACTACTTCGTTACACTTCTTTAATTTTAGAATCGTCGTGATTCTCCTTTTTGAACACTCAAAATCTTTTCAATCTAACACCGGAATTTTTACTTTATATGACATTTTCGCTTCTTCTTCTTTTTTCGAATCTTCTAGAATTTTCTTCATTATAAGTACTTTTCTTGTTATTTTGACAAAACTTTTTCTTAAATATCTTATGTCTGTTGGATTGACACTTCCTTTTAATTTCATTAGTGTTGGATTGACAGTTTTACTTGGACCCGTACTTTTTGATTATTACAGGCTACCAAAGCAGCACGTGAAAATCAAAAGAGAGCAATAATAACTACGCTCTGCTACCATGTCAAATATATTGACTGAGAGGTAGTGGATCATTATTGTGACACTTATCAACACATAAGTTAATATATCCAATAACGGAAATAATTATTGTTTAAGATTATAAAATCTCCTCTCCGAATACTGAGAGAGACTCTACAAGAGTGTCTACGCCATGTTCTTTGCGTACTTGCTGTATCATTATACAAAGCTTATGAACACTTAATCCTGTACTCTTAGTGCTTATCCTACACAATAGATGTAACTAGTTACATAAATGGTATAAACTTTCTTATATTTTAACAAGCATCCCCAGTGAAGCTCCATGTTTTAGCGACCACTTCTCACCGATAAGGCCGGCGATCCCTGCCTGGCATCAGATCCAATAACATCAACCTATAGCCCTCACACTATTTTGCATTCAATCAGGCCTAAAGACCTGTAGGACAAGGATAAAACTTTAGAATCACTCTGAAGGAATATTTCACAAAAAAAATCTATCCTGAAACACCTATGGTTTTATAGGAACTTTAAAAAAATCTGCATTTACTGAGAAGTGAACTTACTAACTCTAGAGTAGTGTTGTATCAGTAGCAAGCACGCTTATCACTGTCAAATATCGCTCCGATTATGTTGTTATAATTTTCACGATAGCTTTTATTTTATTCTTTTGCTTTTCAATACATGTATCTCCTATCAATTAAAAATTCTTACCAAAACAACATTTTTTACTTTCGATATACTTTCAAGTTTAGTTTACATAAATATTTTTTCTTTAGTTTCTCATCTTAATAAGGATACGTGTAATTGTTTATAAGAAAAAGTATTTTAAAATAAAACTAAGTTTGTTTGAAATAAAATTTGTTGTAAATAATAATTTTGTAACAGACGAATTAAGAGCAACACTACAACTGTCATTGAAATAACTATTTTAAAACGTCGTATGGGTAGAGCATTTTAAAATAGCATTTGTCCCCTTTCCCCCGAGCGTACTTAATTTACCGATAAATATACCACAAAGGCCTTCAAAATTGTAAAAATGCGCTAAAGGTTGCAAATCTTACTCCCAGCAGGTTAATGGCATTGCAAAAGTGTTCGGGATCCTTTTATCATACTAAGTGACTAGCGTTTTGTTCATTTTTATGTTCACTGATAAAAGCACCTTTGAATTTCAGAAATCTATGATTTTGTTTCGATAAAGGAAAATAATTATTTTTAGAAAATTCCTGAAAGTATAATAACTATTCTCAGGTATGCATTTTGGCAAACTACTTTCAGTTCTCTGATTTTCAGCTAACTGTCTTAGATAGCTTTTGAATATCTTTACTTACAACATGCGTACTCTGACCTCTACTGTAAGACTTACGACCATGAACTAGGACCTGTTGGAGTTGTTTATCTTATAATAATTTTTCAAGTATAATCCAGGTACTTTAATTTTAGGTGGTTTATAACATAAGACGAACACAAGTACCAATATTTCATGTTCCACAACCCTTAGCACATTTTTACAACTTTTAGTGGGTTTGCGGTACTTTTTTGAGGTAAATTGAGTTCTATCGGTTATGTTCGAGTGAAAACTATAAGAAAGTCGTTATGTTAACTCAGCCATATGAGAGTTTTTGAGTATATTAGAAAATAAAAAAAAAACTTATGTCAGTTTCCGAAAAAAAGTATTGTGCTGGTAAATTTTAGATTTTTTCTCACAGGTTTTAAGAAGACAAATAGACTCTCGTTGAGTTTGTAACAAAAATGTATCGCAAGCACCTTCAAAATGTAATCTACTAGGAGAGAGATTTTTACCCTTTAGTGCATTTTTACAATTTTGAGTGCGTTTGTAATATATTTAAGAGGTGAATCAAGTTTTATCGGTTAGGTTTGAGCGAAAACTACGAAAAAATTGTTATTTTAACTTAACGCAGAATATTTTGAAGTATATCATAAAATTAAAAAAAAAAAAAAAAAAAAACCGTTGCGCTTGTATGATTAAAAGTTTTTCACACAGTTTTAAAGAAGACAATTGATGATGCTAAATATCTTGAAAACCTTACATTCTAAAAATTCAGGGTCAAATAGTTTGTAGTGTTCTGATTATTTAAATAATTGAATTAATACTTTTTTTTAATCAATGATTTGAAGCAATTTTTCATCGAAATCTCAATGAGTAAATTTTTGAACTTATGTTTTGGTAGAACTAAGCGTGCTATCCTTAGAGTACGTTTTGATAGAGTTTGGCAGTCAGCAGACTGACAGACTTGCCTGTAGAGGCAAGAGAGAAATTATCTACGATTACGTGATCGGACCTCTTTCACTTTAGTGAGCAGTAATGGAAGCGAGTCTGCCCGTCTGTAGACTAATAGATTTCATCCAAACGTACCTTTATGAGTCTATTTTATTCTTTGATCTTTTCTGTATATGTATGTATGATTTCGTAAACTTTCATAAATTTTTCGGTAAGAAAACGAAATTTATAAAAAACTTAACTTAACTTTTTAACTTGATTGTAAAATTGAATTTCGAAAAAAGAAAAAAATACATTTTTCCGCCCTCGGGTGGTAATGGGAGGCTGGTACTTCCTTGGGCGAAAAAGCAGTTTTCCGGAACTCGTTCGAAAAGTCTCCTTTACGAAACTCGTTACGTCCCTCGCCTTCGGCTCGGGCCGCAAACCTCTCGGTTCGCAAACAGAGACTTTTCAAACTCGTAGGAAAACTACTATTTTCGCCTTTTAACCCCAAAATTAGCACCTTCGCCGCTTGATTTGGGATTCTCAGGTGGAAAAATAGTATACGAAACTCGTTCGAAGAGGCTTCTTTACGAACCTCGTTATGGCCCTCGCCTTCGGCTCGTGCCGTAAACTTCTCGATTTGTAAATTAAAGCCTACGCAAACTTGTACGTAATATACTATTTCATTTTGGACTAAACGACAAAATAACCAAAAACCTGATTAAAACTAAGCTTTTTCATTTTTATTGGCCCGCTTCAGAAATTTTTACTCATAAATATCGACAATTGCAAATCTACGCTGCAACGGTCCACTTTTTGGGCTATGGATGTTGGAGCGTTTTTGGCAAGGTGTGCTGCATAATGAAATAAAATGAAGGTGGACAAAGGAGTCGACGATACAGGCACATCAATAAAATATGCTTAAGGGAAATTTGCTTAATGTCTTGATATTTATTGAACTCTTATTAAATTCAAAATAAAAGTAAATCGTGTTACAAAAATTCATTATTGAGCACTGATAGATAGACTTAGTCATTCTCCTAACTACATGATTTTTTGTTATTTTTTTTACAGACTAAATTAAAGTTTTTATTCGTTTGAGCAAACAATGATTTTTTTTTAACGAACAAAAATTTCTTCGGAATTATTGTTAATTTGTGATATGGAATTATACACAAAATTAAAAGGAATTGTAAAAATTACAAATCAGATTTAATGAATTGATAAAAATAATTAGATTGCACTAACGAAAACGGAAACTTAAAAAATAGCATTTTACGTTTATGAATGTATTGCTTGACACAAAAAAAGTTTTTTGAGAATTCCCCTCTATAACATGTATCCTCCGACGGATGAACTTATTTTTCTTTACACGCAAAGGTTTCCCGCTCTACAGGAAGATCCCTATATTAACTCAGTATCCTCATAGTTTCTTCTACCACTAAGCTTAGAAACTACTATAACGTCAAAATCGACATTATCAACACGGCTTACAATATAAAAATCGAAGATGAGATTCACAACAGAAAATAATAAGGTAAAATCTCATAAAGACTGCTGTGAATTAAAACAAAATTATCATCCAAAAATCTGGAATGCACTCCGGCCTCATTTTCTACTTTTGTATTATAAATAAAAAAATCTCATCAATTTGAAAAAATAAACAACCAACGCATATAAATTATACACAGACAGACAGTACCACTGTGCCGACGGTAACTCGAGAAACGTTGTACCGGAAAAAATATCTATATTAAGAACTCGCTGCAAAGTGACTCCGTGAATGACAAGGAAAGCAGTCGGTGGATCACCACTCGGTTGATTAAACAGCTGGGGATTTTTATCCACCATCTGAATGATTTCACGAAGTGAAATCAATACTTGTCACAAATTTGAAAGCGTAACCCCAGAACACACCAAGAAACACCGGAAATCTTCCCTAAAGCCTAACTACTCCGTAACAGAAAAAAATTTAACACAAATAAAATAGCACATCTTTGCTACTAGTCGCCGATTCAAGACCACCACTTGATAAGATCAATTAAGCAACCAGGGATAAATTTTGTCTTTCATCTGATCTCATCAACAAATTGATGAAAAAGCGAATCCGTCAAACAAAGGGTAGACTTACTATTCTATTCAACGTGCAGCAATCTGAAGTGATGATCGTCCCCAGCACATGACATTCTGGTAGCAGGAAAAAAACACCCAAGCGATGTCGAAGTTTTTGTTACTGAGTCCACTTCTTTCAGTGGGGCCTGTAATCCTCTTTTTCGACTCATACTTTTGAGAATGATTTCTTAAGCCCTTTCTTTCTAGTCTCTCACTGGCTGCGAGCTCTCTCGACTTAGTCCGTACTTCTAGTCAACCGCTACACGCTGCCCTACCGGAAGTGCATTAATTGTCAATCCTATTTTTTGCGCATGTCCGAACTAATGTTCCCTCGACGCTCTCGTGCACACACACACACACATAACGCATGCCACATACATGTGCTCTCAACGTAAAGTATAAAGTGGTAGATAACTACATTTGCGAAGTAATAGAACATTTATTGAAGTCAGAAAAGTTAATAATAGTGATCAAGAAATTTTACTAAAAGTAAGTCGATTGTAGAAACTTGAGTACTATGGAAGCTGCTTGGAAAAAAAAATGTTACCAAGTACTCATAGAAGTTGAAAAGTTTATCATGTAGCAGTTCATCGTGAATATCAACAAAAGTAAGTTTTTAAAAGCAATAAAATAAAGTTTGCAATCAAAAACTGACAAGCGTCACTTACAGCTTAGTTTGAACTAAACATAATTTTTTATCCTGCAAAATTAATGAAATGTGTTACCATTCTACAGTTTAATACTTACAATAATCGACTCAAAAAATTAACCAAATCAAAAATAGTACACTAATAAAAGTATTGGGCATAGTTTTTTTTTTCTCAATATCACAATTTTCCTTAAAATTGTGATTAAATAAACGGGAAGGTGCAAAATTTGCAGTGGATATTTGTAGAATCTTACGCAATACAATAATCTTTGAATACTAAAATTCTGAAACTAACGCAAAGGAAAATAGTGACGAACTGGAGTATAAATCATACAACAGTTAGAAACGTTGTACTTTAGAGTGGTAAAGTATGACTAAGAAAGTAGATTTCACTTTTTTTCCTTAAAAATATATTGCAGTGTTGAATGTGAAAATTTTTATCATATTAAAAACGTAACCTATAACTTGTAGGAAGTAATAAGGTCAATGGGAAAAATAATACAGTAAGATAAAAAAATTGTACTAAATTTCTTAGATCTTCTTAATTATTTATGTGTAAGTTGAATATAACTAAAAAGTAACTCATTGCAACAATTTTGATTGTTGTTTAATATTTTATTCAATATTGAATTATCACAGTTATACATTTTCATGATTCGTATCTGAAAACTGTTTTTTACAAACACCAAGTTTCTTATCGTTATTTGATACGTTATTACAAAAGTCTAGAGAAAAGGTCCTCCTAAGGTCTGTGGGCGTGGGTTTGAATCCTGTAAAAAAATATCAACACTAGATGTTGCAAAACCACTTATCTAATTTTTAAAAACAAATAGTGGATTTTTCTGGTGATGTCTAGAAGAGAAAAAAGGAACAAGAATGACAGACGTTAGGGATAGGGTTGGGTGGGGCAATCGGAGCGGCGGGTCAATTGTTAATTGGGCTAGCTTTTCTTAGAATCTTTTTGTAAATTTATCCAATTGTAAAAAAAATTTATTTTAAAATTCTGACTTAAATACAGCAATAAAAAACCGTATTTTCTGAATAAAAACAAGTTAAAGTGTACTGTTACCTTGTAGTCGAATGAAATGGTTTTTATGTCAGTTTCATCTTATGAAAAATACTTTAAAAATTCAAAAGTTTAAATTTTGATATGTAAAATAAAAAATATAGTATCTAACCTTGATATTTATGAAAAATTAAAAAAAAAAATTTAACAAATTTTTTCAGAATCTATGATTTTAAAAAAAGGGTATCAGAGTGGTTTTTATGAGGCTATCAGAGTGGTTTTGTGACGTTTGTTTTGTCTGCTTTAACTTTAACAAAATAATGTTAAAAAAAATTTTTTTATTTAGCAGGTTATACATTTTTATATACTAAATACCAT
Source organism: Copidosoma floridanum (assembly GCF_000648655.2). The sequence continues at coordinate 370,378 of NW_019380184.1, read as the reverse complement.
ATTATAATTATTATAAAATGTGAGAAAATATTTTATTTATTAGTATCATATAATTATACTTTGAAATGGTACTTTTAGTCACACAAATTTATTTGAAAGTAAATTTCACAAACACAATATTAAACTTCACACAAATGATCTTTTCATTTCAGTAAAACACGAAAAGAGACTTGCTTCTCGAACATTAAAGAGTTCAATTGATTATTTATCGTTTTAATTTTATTGTTTAATTATCCTACTAAAGCCCCCCCCCCGTCTTGGTTTTGCCCGAGACTCACTAAATAAAACACCGTACTGTGTTGACATTGAATGTAAATCATTTCAAGTTGAAAATTTTACATCTATTCCTGACACTTCTCACTACAAAAATCTTCTTATTGAAAACATATTTGTTTGACATCCATACAGTTTGTTTGGTCAAATAATAAGCTATAATTACTCAAATTACTCAAAAAACAACTGCTATCCAATTACCAAAATAGTCTAACTTAGTCTAACTCATAGTTGAGATTGGGTATGTAGTTAAATTTTGAAATGTTACTACATACAGATTTTCTAACTTATTTTCTAGCTATTTTGACGAACTATATATACAAGTATAATGGCTCTTTGTTGGTGAACTATTATGCACGTATATGCTTTGGTCATTGGCATATTAAAAAGTCGTCCCGTACTTATTGTAAATCAGTTATTCACACAGCAGTGCAGATATTTTATGTTACATGGCTTCTGAACCATCGAGCTATGGTTGAAAAAACGCACACAAAAATGTGTTTCCTAAAGGTGCAAGCTAAGTAAGTAAAAGCCAGGTCTTAAACTCGTCAGCATGCGTTACCAAGCTCCTAAGTTATGAGAACCATTTCTTAAACCGTTGTGCTACTGTGAATTCTTTATAAAGAAAACGGAGAATTTCCACAAATTTTACCTTACCTGGTGGCTAAGAATAGGGGAGTTTGTCTACTTTCCGAATACTTTGGCCTTTTTCCACAATAATCATTTATGTTCGTAATTAACAAGCTAATAAATCTGATTACCTAATAAACTAACGATTAAATAATTCAAGTTATCTTGAAGTTTGAAAAGACTCGTGGTAGGGGATAAAAAAAGTTTGATTCAATCAAAGTCATGGAGAAATTCAATGAACTTTTCCTTACTTTGGTGTATGTCTTCAGAGGAGATGTGGGTTGTTAGTGAGGGAATTGAATTTTCTTAGAAAGGCTGTGGTGGCGTAGAATGAAATGTTTTTAAAGAAATTAAAAAACTAATTTCGACGTATCTTAATGCATGACTAAAATAATAGAAAAATATTTTTTCTACCTTGGACGTTTTTGAGAGGCTGGTGTGCTCTTGGTAGAAAAAATCGGATTTGCCACGTAGGGGCCTTTGCACCACGCCCACTTTACCCCTGGAGACGATGGTTCTTATCCACTGAAAACTACTATTACCATTTGTACAAAGTGCAACTGCCATTTTTTGCCCTTAGGCCTTACTTTGCGCCCTTATAATCACGTTGGACCCACGGGCAGACAGTACTTTAGGCCCGCAGGGCTATATTTTCATAATATTTATGTTATTTGAAGTATGGGCTCAGCGTAGTTGAAACCAGTTGTTTACTTTGGAAAAAAATTTATGTTTTTAATGACGTTTAAGAATTAAGGAAAACTTAACAATTTTATTAATAGTTTTTCTGTATTCTACATTACCTAATTTTTACGATCCAAAAAAGCACATCTTTTCAGCTTTTTGAGGTAAAATATTTAAAAAAAAACTAAGTTATTTTACACATACGTAAAAACAGTTACGTATAAACATTGTTTTAATAAGTTTATTCAAAAGATTTTAGAAAATCTTAAATTTTGATTACACCAACATTGTTTTGCTAAAAAAAAATTTTTTTTAATTTTCCTTTGTATATTTCAGTCTGCTACATCACGATAAAAACCCCTCAATTGTTTAAACATGTCAAAGTTTTAAATAAACCCTTAGTAAAAATAGGCATTCAGTTTAAAATAAAACTCTTTGATAAGCATCGCACGAATGAAATTATTTATCTTTAGATTTTCATACCGATTATGGTATCGCAACTTTATCCATCCAATTATTTTAGTCTTTTAAGCTCCTACAATAGGAAAATTCATCATGTCTCAGACATATCTTCCACACATTAAAACTTTCTAAATAAGTATGTAGTGTTAGTCATGGGTAGCTCTGGCCTGTAACACTGTTTTAGATATAATTACTGCATCATGCATTATTATTAATAAACCAAAACTGAAACTTTAATAATTAGAATACATAGTAGCAAAGTTGTTCAAACAACAAAAATTCTATAACCTAGCATTTTTATTCCTATCACTTTTAAACTAATGTAGTTAAAACCTCCGTTACCCTTACGATGTTGAATAACTAGTAAATTCTATGCTGTAAAAGTTGAATCCTCAGTGAGTTCCGTAATATTCACGTTCGGAATTGATTAACTTTTTTGCTTTGAGTGTTTGTTACTAAGAAAGTTTCATGCTTTCATTTTGAAGAGCCAATAAGTTTTATCCCATTCACCATAAATTTTTCAATCATAAAACCCACTGAGTTATTTACGACAAAAGTTTTGATTTACGATTAGTAATTTGTAAGTTAGCGCCACTGGGGTAGTCTTTAAGCTTGAAATCAAAACTTATGGACCTAGTAAAGGATTTGATTATTGTTGACTTCAATAGCCTTATAGTTCTGATAACTCTCTCCTCTCTTTTGCCACGACACCTTAGTGGCTGAGTCCGTGATTTCAAGCAGCGGAAGACTCTCTTGCTTACTTTTTCAAGACGTTGAACTAGAAACATCTCCTAATGCAAGCACTTTATGGTCGTTAAGGTTCAAATAAGTTTGTTTAAATGATTTTCTACCATGCTGCCTCGTTGATCTCGATCGGTTCATTGGAGCATAATTTAGTAACCTAATATGGTTCGAATTTTTCATCTTTTGATTTCTGTTATTCAATCAATTTTCTGAAATCTCGCCATATTACATATGAGTATCAAAATAAACTCTGTATATATGTTACGACTTTCCTTTCTTTGAGTATAACCCCGGTTAATTGGTGGTGGTAACAATCGGCTAAGAATATTATTTGTACCGAGGAAACTCTAAGATTAGGAACAACACACAAACAATGTTAGTGTTTATATGTCGGAGGGCGGGTTCGTTGCCCTGTGTAAAAGAGCGAAGTTGCTCAGATTGCCGATTATATAAAATATTTAAAATAATTATTATCAAGTTTCAAAATTTATCTGTTGAATAATCAATTAATTCCTGCAC
>NW_019380184.1:351546-366019 GCF_000648655.2 Copidosoma floridanum | reverse complement strand
AAGCTGATCTTGAGTCTATAAAGGGCTTTTTCTAGATTACATACTTTATTTTTCTTAAGTTAATATTCGTCAAGCAGACCTTCTTAGACGGATTTTTTATTACAAGAAAATATAATAAATAGAAGAATATAAATATAAATGTAAAGCGTGTATTATAAATTCTAGATGATAGAAGTGCCCCCTTGCATCTGCCCCCTCTAATTTGTGAAAATAAAAAAAATTTTTTTATGAACAAATTAGGTTTGAGGAATAAGTTTTGTTAGTTATTATTAATATCATCTCCTTTTAGATGTCTCACTTTTTCAACCAGCAGGAACTTTTTCTTCAGAGGTAATGAGCTCCTTTGCGAGGCATGTTTGCAAAAGAATTTTCTTTCTATGGTTACATAATTTATACAGGATTGTCCCTTCTAGTTTATACCTATTATATTCCTGTCCATTTATGATTTTTTGTTTGGTCATGTGACATTTTTCATCGTTTGATCGTACGTTAGATATCAATTTTGATTGTTCAGGTATATTATCGTTTGGTTTTCTTGCCAATATTTTTATTGTTTTGAAATCCTCGGTACTTTTTCGGACCTTTTTATTGATGTGTCGGTTTAACGAAATGGCTGCCACGGTTTTACTCCTCTTGGATTTTTTATTACAAGAAAATGTAATAAATAGAAGAATATAAATATAAATGTAAAGCGTGTATTATAAATTCTAGATGATAGAAGTGCCCCCTTGCAATGTTAATACAAGTGGCCCACCGACTCAGCCCGAGATTTACTGCGTAGAGCACTGTATTGTGTTGACACATAATGTAAAATGTTTTCAGTAAAAAATTTTTGTATCTATATTTAACAGTTCTCAGAGGGAAAAAATTCTAATTAAAACATTTTTTTCTCATACCCCCGCCAAAAATACGACTTTGTTCCCTCTTTTCAGAGGCAATTTTCTTGTAGAGGATGCCAAAATAATTTTCCTAATAAGTAGTGAATGCAATTTTTACCTGAGAGGTTATCTTGCATTTTTCTCCCTGAAATCATGAAAAAACGTCTTATTTTCAGCAGAGGAAGAGAAAAAAACGTTTACGGGCCTCGGGAAGAAAGTGTGGCATCATCTCCCGGGTATTTGCCACCCTCGCCTTCAGCTCGGGTGGCAACTCACACCTGGGAGGGAATGCCATGCTTTCTATCCTTGGTGCGTAATATACTGATGTTTAGGAATCCATGCAGTTTTGGGTGAAAAATAAGCTGTAATAAAGCAAAAAAAAATGTAATGATTCTGAAAAGTACCGTACGTTCCTATGTCATAAAATAGTTTTTGGCCCTATAAAAAGGCCGTTGATTTGCACTTTCTCTCGTAATATATAAAAACGGTTATTTATCAAAGCTTTAAAACTTCAAGACTGAAGTACGAAATTTATAGTTTTTTTTTCAAATACAAATCTTAACCACCAGAGCAAAGTCCTGGAGTCTTATTTATTCGTTTCTTAGCGCCACGACAAATACAAATGCTTATTGCTCCACCTATTTAAATAGCTAAAAAATTTAAGTAATCGATGTCAGGGTTATAATGTAAAGCTGATTTGTCGCTTAAATAATTATTTATTTCTCGATTATGATGCTGCTGTTCCAACCTAAATTAATGTTCTGCGTCAGTTTCTCGAAGCCTAAAATCTTTTCAAGCTTTTAGGAACATTTCAAGCCTTTAATATTCTTTTTTCGATTCACCCTATTAGAATTCTAGGCATTGTTAAAAACTTTTTTAACCATAAAAGATCGGTTTTTGCAAACTTTGCTAGGTTTTGATGCTTCAGACAGTTAAATAATACGCTGTAGAATCAGAGGGATCCTTTCCTGGTGGTATATCTATCATCAGAACGTCCATTTTATACCATGGATTTGGATGTTACTGGCCGAATATATATTTTATTTTTGAGCGATGGTGCTTGATAACTGCTATAAGGAATATTTTTTGGCCACGTTTGCGTTGGCACCATTCACGGCAACAGAATAAAAGGTTACACCCTACAACAAACTTTGAGCAAGGGGACGTCATTGTTATTTGAACTTAGTTTTTTATTCAGATGGACATTGTGTCTTACGAAGGAAATTCACTTTGGACAGGATGATCTGGTGCACGTTGCATCGTAACGATCTCAACTGTGAACTCAATATTGGGTCGACCAAACCATGACGGTCAAAGGTTTCTTAGGATTTGTCAGAAAAAAGAACTGTATTCAGCAGAGATATTTGAGTTATGGTTGGGAGTACATTTTTTGGGTACAGTAAAATTAAAACGCTTATTACGACAGTTTAAGTTGTTATTCAGTATACAGACTTATAACATTAAAGGTAAAAATGTTGACAACAAGTAGTATTTAAATGTTAATTGTATGAGTTTTTTTGTGACAATAACTTAACATTGGTTAAAACAAATCATCTGGCTAATCTAAAATTGTTGATCTTTAACATTATAATTTTTATTAACGTTTAAACAGTTGTTCAGCAAGACTGTTGTTAAGTTGTTGCTGACTTGCATTATCTAGTTGGGCAGTTATGTTAAGTTTAAATTTGTAAGTTTGCGCAGTTAAGACAGTCTTTGGGCTTGAAATTGGAAGTCATAGACCTAGTGGTTAGCTTCATTGTTGTTGGGCTTAATGTTTATATGATTTGATTATTTACTTTTTGCCTACTACGCACAGTGTGACGAAGCGGACTTTTTTGTGTAAAAATAAAATAGCACCGGCTGCACGGAAAATTGTTGTTACCAGAAAAACAAGTTCTATATGTTAGTACAAGTATTTTCGATACTCTGTACAAGAAAAATGTGTACTGGTACAGGTACATTTGGTACGGTAGTATACTTTAAAGTACCTTATTGAGTATAGCTAAACCTTATACTTAGTACGTCCAAATCCGATACGTGGTACGGGTTTTTCCTGTACCAGTACAGAAAGTTAGTCGGTCAGTGGGAGCATTCAGAATGTCAGTTTGTATATATACATACGTAGCTGTATACTTTTTTTTTTTTCGTCATCGCCCCTTATGAGGGGCTCAGACATGGCTATTTTGATACTGTATTGTGTATTTAGCCATACGTTGATTAATCTACGGTATGTGAAACGGTAGAGAAATAGGTAGGTTTAATGAAGCTCAAATTCCACCCAGAAAAAAACCTCATTTTTTAGTGAATAATTTTTGTCCAGAGTGGGATTTGAACTCTGGCCATCAAGATCTGTAGACAGACATGCTACTGACAGAGCCATCATGTGGCTGAGAGCTGTATGTATATAAGTATACTTGTAATAAATGTTCATCAACATGTTCGGATATATATGCATGCATATAAGTTTTTACTCGCAAAGAACAATTTACATATTGAGCCAAAATAACAATGACAATCCCATACATGTATACACACACACACATATATACATACATATCTCCACTGTATATTATAAGCGCACGTACTATGCGCGGTAGACGGTACAGTAGAAAGCCATGCGCAGTATACAAATTTAATAGACTATCCATGGTACAGAAAAATCCTGTACCAAAGCTATTGAAAAACTTGTACTAGTATAGTTATAAAACCGACTAGTTACAGATTTTTCTGTGATCCAGATAAGTATGTAAAAATGTGAGACTGGTTGCAGAAATCTCAAGACCTGTACGTTATTTTTCTATGCTAATCACTTTTGGTATAGCTTATTCTGGTAACAACAATTTTCCGTGTGTGATAACACGATTTAAATAAATTTTTTTGAAGGTTATAGTTTAAACCATACAGAATACGGAAAAAATGGTCCAAACTCAAAAAAAGTGTTAGTGGTTGTTAAAACAACCCTAAAGACGGAGAAAATATGAAATCTGACACCTGAGTAAGTATATTTTCTTGAACTAAGAATTACAAGTGTCAATCAATGTTGCAATCAAACAACAATGGTCCGATGGTAATAAAAAAAAAACCTACAGGGTAAATTCACTACATACAGGGGTAAAACGACATAAAACCACCTCTTACCGAGAATTTCGCGTCTAATTAGCATTAATAAAATAACATGTGTCTAAATTATTTTACTATAATTTTGAAGATCACTGATCATGGATTGACCAGTTAATTTTAAAATTTTATAATGGTGGACACAAAATGGCAGCCCGGAAAATAAGAAAAACAATCAAAACCACTCCTAAAGTCGAAATTCTAATTGATTCGGTGTGAAATAAATTACACTATTTCAACTCAGAATATCTGATTTTTTTTCTTTTAGGTTACTCTGGAGACTGCTGATTACAAGATCTAAGTCAGATTTTGAAAATTAACAATGGTGGACACAAAATGGCGATTGTGAAAAACCAGAAATTATATTTTTTTCACATACTGGGGTTCTTAGGGTTCCTGATTACGTATTTGCATATCAGATTTAAATATTCAGCAGGTCTTACATGATATGGCTGCTAAAAAAAAATTAACACTCTTGAAATTATGCTTATACAACGAATGTTAATATGATGTTAATATAATGAAGTAATGTTAAGGGTGTTGTTGGAGTTCCAGATTACACATGAGATATCAGATTTAAAAAACGCTAAATGGCATACGCAACTTAGCTATCGAAATATTTTAAATTATGTCAAACATTTTAAATTATGTTCAGGTTTTAAAAAAGGGTTATTGTGGCTGTCGAACACGTCCACGTGGATTCAAAGTAGATTTCTCGCAGAACGGGTAAAATGTAGAAAATTTACGTAGACATTTCCCTTTAAATTTATTTAAATTTTATAAATTTTGCGTGTACACATCGATGTGAATATCCTATAAAAGCTACGTAAAACTTCTACGTGGAGTCCGCGCGGGTTCTACATGGACAATTGAATAGCTTTCACATGAAAACCACGTGGATTTGCTCATGCGACTCTCAAATTACTACCATGTACGAAAATTGTTTTTCTAGTAATAATTTGTCTCTTACTATAAGAATACCTGAAAATACTGTAATGTCAGTATTAAGCACAAAAAAATTTTTTTTGCAGCAAATCACTTATAAATCAAATACTAATATAAATTGCCTTTTCTCAAGTTATTAGGTTTTTGTCTATTGTATAATGGTATTTGAGAGTTTTGGTAACACTATCATTCCGTTTTCATCAAAGATTATTTGCATGCGATGTGACGGATAAACTCGAACTCGATCGCGTATATCGAAGTGCTCGATTAGACCCCTGCCATGCCGTACATATCCACGCATATACATATCTGTGGCAGACCCATAATGTTTACATGTACAGAGATTTTTTTTCTCAATGGATCTCGTGAGACTCACGCAGCAAAAGTTATCTTAAGTAATAAATGTTTTTGTCCTAATAGTGTTGTACTATTTTTATAACTGTTTAAGTTCTTCATTGTGTGCTTCCGTCATATTATGCAATAACGGAAAATTTATTGTTGAAATAAAATTTCCTACTGGTCTCAGTTAAGGTACACATTTGTTGTTTTAATACTCATTATTTTAGGTAAGTTATATTCCGAAACCTATTTATGCTATTTATTAAATATAAGGTTTATAATTGCGAAATCTAGTGCTACCATAAAAGAAATGATTCCACCATCATAACAGAATTGTTGCATGATTTTTGCATATACTCTTATATTGATGCAAAAAGTTTTAATCTGCACTCACAGACGTTCTCAGTGTCAAGTACTAAATGATCCGGTGTTTTCTTTTAAAACAGCCCGTACAAAAACATTGAAATGTTATATGTGGCATACTTTAGCCTAAAATCTCGTTGCTTCGTAATCTGATAAAAAATTTTTTGATTCACATTTTTTCCGTGTGAGTAACTTTCTTTTGGTTCTTATATACAGTGATTTTTCCCTTTTTTTCATAAAGATTGATTTAAAATTTTGAATGATCAGTTTTACAACAGCATCTACGGAAACTAAATCTTTTGAATACTATAATGCTCTAATAACAATACCTATCATTTGACCTTGAATTGTTTTCGATTTCACGTATTTATTATGTAAGGCTTTTTTCATGATAAAATAAGAGACTCATAATTTTTTAAAGAATTTCAATAGAAAATGAAATATCACGATAACCCCCTCAATAAATTGTGAACAAATAGCAATAAAAGTATGAATTTTTAGTAACAGTTTGTACACGAAACGTCTATTTAGCTTTTACAATGTACCTATTTTCATATGTTCAAATATTTTTTGTACGATATCATAGAATGCCTAAAAGCCCGCGTAAAAGGAATAGTACTAGCAGTCATAAAGGTTGATCCAAAAAAAGAGGTGGAATAGTACAAAAGGAGGAAGAAACCGAGTGAAGGGGGAAGATGCATGTCGAAAATCACGTTATAACCGTGCTCACGAGATTATTGAACTTGCGGGAGGTAATTTAGAGATTTTACAATTGGCGGTAAAACTGTGCGAAAAAAAATAAAATAAAGGCCTGCAGATGCACGAACCAATAAATAAGCAAATACACACTAAAGAGTCAGCCCTGGCATTTTATTTGGAATCCGATAATTCCGTTAAACAGTATTGTTTATCCACCTTGCACGACTATCAAAGTTGCTATGGAAGAGTGTTTACCAAATCATTGTACTGTTTCTGAAGTAGAAGCCTTAGTACCTTTACAAAGCCTATTGGACAAAACTGCTGAAAGGTCGTGTGAGGCTGTTGCTCTACAGTGTGATGAAGAGCATTTAAGTTATCTACGAATGACATGCACATTTGGATTTGACAGCTCTTCGTGGCACACTAATGTGCAGCAAAAATGTACAAACCCTAAAAATGAGAATCATGATAGTGAGCTATCATTATTTGTTACTAATCTTCTTCTTTTAAAATTGAGCTATAGTGCAACTGGTACAAAATATTCGTTTAAAAATTTTTTCACGATAATCTGTTAAGATGGTTCAAGCATTGCATTCCTGTATACATTATCAAATTAGACTTAAAGTAATTTCTTACATAACAATACACTCTTACTTGAAATCTGTGTAAAGGTTTACAAAAATAATATGGAAAAACCTTTTTGAACACTATAATTATAATTGAAACTCCATAACAGTCTTTTTTTAAGCCCTAAAAGAAATATAAATACAAAATCTAAACCAAAAATAATGCAAAAAATCTGACACTATTTTGGACAGACAATTACCTCGCAGTATATGCGTAATACACGTTTAAAGATTAAAACTTTATTGGCTTTTTAAACTTATCTTGAACTAGAAGAATATTTTAAAGACTGAACATTAATAGTAATAAAAATTTAAATTGCAGAAAATAAGATACTTCTCAAGGTTTCATGGTTTTCAAATAACAAGATTGATAATTGTCGTATTAAATCAAAAATTTACAATTTAAAAAAAAAATATAATTCTTATAATGTTACTTCAATTGTTTCGAGTTTTTTTAATTTTATTAGCAAAAAGACTTGATACATATTAAAGGTACTTTGCCTGTGAAATAAAATTAATCATTTTTTTCTGAAATTTTTTTTGCTGGTCGACTACACCTCGTACACTTGTCGCAAATATCAAAACAATCATGCGTTAGTTTTTTGCAAAGACAACACCTAAAACCTAGAAAACTCAAACTCAGTCTTGTATAACAACCACTGTCTTATTAAAATGCTCTCGACTTTCTGCTCCGTTTTGAAAATTGATCTCAAATAAATATACTATTTACGGAATAAAAAGTATTGAATTTTTTCAAGTTTTAGAAATCAGAAAGTAAAAATAATGATATTTTTATCGATATCGTATACTACCGATATCAATTTTTTTGATGAAATACAACACCTAAAACCTAGAAAACTCAAACTCAGTNGTCTAAATATGTATGTAAAATCATATTTCATATAATTAATTACATATCTAACATGTATTAATTTCATACTATGATCTTAAAAAACATGTTATCATTTCAATTAAATGCATCATTAAAATGTATTCAAAATTTTTTATATTGATTACAATAACTTTTCATTTATTACTTATACATTGACTGGGTAGTGTACCAAGAACCATTTTAAGGGAAACTATGCTTATATTAAATCAAGCGCAATAGCGAGACAATTTCCTTCACCCTTAGCTTATTATGCAGAAGATGCTCAAGAGTCCAGTCACAAAGAACTTTGAAAAAATTTCATTCATCATTCGCGAAAAAATAGCAGGGTAGTACGGCTAAATGACAGGTTTAATAGAGCCATATACAAAAGTGACCCTATGATTTCGCTGACATATGTTAATGATCGTATAAATAAAACAAAGAAATGTCACTCACTGAAGACATGAAAAAGTTTATCATACCTCAGTAAGCATAAACAAACGTATAAAAATTTGCAGAGCAAAATCAATAGTAAATATATATTACAATATTTTTAGAAATGATACAAGTGTTAATATAGAAAATTTACTAGAAGGCATAAATAACGATAATGAATATAGCGATGGAGACAGTGCCGAATATAGTGAGCTAGACGACACAAAAAAAAGTGGCGATGATCATGATTTATGATAGTGTGTAGTATAATAGAAGTAAAACAATTACTACGTCACGAAGTTTACCTACTCTGTATACCAAATGCTAATTTGTGTTGTGATGATTCCATACGAAACTACTTATAATATGTTGAGCTTACACATTGTACAATCATCTTTATAAATTTAAATTATGACACAAGTGTTTAAACACCACCGTTATAAACGTATTGATTGAAATTCAAACACAGCAATTTTTCATCGTTAATCTAAAGTAACTTAAAAAAAGTTGGGGATCAACTACTTAAAAAATCCCTCATTTTTATATATTAAAGTATTATTTTATATCTAATATGCAAATACGTAATCAGAAACCTCAAGAACCCCAGAATGTAAAAAAAAACATAATTTTCTGGTTTTTCACAATCGCCATTTTGTGTCCGCCGTTGTTAATTTTCAAAAGCTGACTTAGATCTTGTAATCAGCAGTCTCTAGTGTAACCTAAAAGAAAAAAAAATCAGTTATTCTCAGTTGAAATAGTGTAATTTATTTCACACCGAATCAATTAGAATTTCGACTTTAGGAGTGGTTTTGATTGTTTTTCTTATTTTTTGGGCTGCCATTTTGGGTCGGCCTTTTTTAATTTTTAAAATTAGACAGTATATTTGTAATCTGTGACCTTAAAAATTATAAGATACCAAATTAAAATAGTATTCAAGTTTTAGAAATCAGAAAGTAAAAATAATGATATTTTTATCGATATCGTATACTACCGATATCAATTTTTTTNTAGAGGGAGATATATATATATATATATACACATAAATGGTATGTATATGTTACATTTCGGTAGTCCGATTACTCAGGGTACATAAAAACGTGGTAAAAATGAATGAATTTGCACCAAATTGGGTATTTAGGGGTTTTTCGGATCACTGATCATGAATTCGGGATCACGTTAGCCAAATTCAAGATGGCGAATCCAAGATAGCGGCCAAAATAAAAAAAAATCGACCGGTTTGTGTCAAGTTTAGTTTACAAGGTGATTATGGATCGCTGATTACGAATCCGGGGTCCAATTAGCCAAGTTCGAAACGTTGGATCCAAGATGGCGGCGAATATTATAAAAAATCAACCAATTTGTACAAATCGCAATAAGATTCAATTCACTTTATTCCAGAAAGCCCAAAAACGGCTAAAATTTCTACTTTTTACGAATTCTCACTCCACCCACATAATTTTGGGCTTATTTTGTTCCTTACATAATAAGCTACAAGGATTCAAGTCTCAGGGTTCAAAAAACTGTTCTGTACATGCAAATGAGGTGTATGTACATATATATACATAATTATCGTGAATTCGGAAAATCTACTGGCTTTTTATCGATAAAGACAGGATGTAATTTGAGTAGATCCATATCTTGGCTTTTTTCTGTTGGAATTTTACTTTTAAAAGCACTTCTTATTTTTTTAGCTGTCAAAAACCTGAAAAAAACATTGTATTTTGGTATTTGGAGCATTCCTCTCTATTTATCGGACAGCAAATAAAATGTATTAGAATCTATAGTCTATTTGATTATAAGAAAAACGTATCAGACTAAAGTACATATCTTATATTTCCTTTCGTTAAATCGATGAATAATTTTTGTTTAGTATCTTACAGATCGCCCCTCCTTTCCCTTTAGAACGTTTTGATGGTTTTTTGGACGGATGAATTTAAAAAACTTTTTAGATCTTGTTTCTATAGCCTTTAACATTGAAAGCACGATACATCTAATTAAATGTCAAATTTATACTATTCCATATACTGATGCAAACCTTTATATGCACATACATTTGGCATTACACAGTAACTGTAATGGTAAACAAGTTATTTTTAACTGTACGGGAATAGCTATTGAGATGAGGTTCATCAATATTATACAATGTGGTACTCATTTCTGATAAAATTTTCTATTCCAATAATATGCACACACTTACATGTATATACACAAAATTATACACATACTTACAGTAAATACACTATACTGCATGGCCCATAGGTATTAAACATCTTTTTCCTAGCACCTTTGTATTTGCGTACAGTGATTGTTTTAACTGCCAAAAATCCCATAAATGTTTCTGGTTTATCTTCTTGCAACAGATTATGCATTTTGTAACATAACATTAATGGTTTTGTTGAAGAAATGAAATAAACATAGATGTGTCTTTTTTTTAATAGTTATTTACGGGTGCTATATTTTTTCCAACAATGATTTACCTCAATTTGAACCAGAAACATCGAAAAAACTAAAAATAGAGAGAACGGTTTTACATTAATTAACAGCTCTTTTTTTATTGCAACAATATTTTGTTTAGTGTGAGGAAGCGAACAAAAATTGTTATTTCTAGTCTCCCTTGCTTCCTTCTAAAGGTAATGCAACATCTTAGATTCAGAGGTTGTGTGCACCCATGACCATGGAACACCTGTCCTGTTTTATTTGTAATTTTTACCAAACATAGCGTATTTTTTAATGAAATTAATACCGTAAATTAAATGAAGATACATCTTAAGTACTCAAATATTAGGTTATGTTCTTACGCAACTAAAATTCTTTATTTCTCCGCCACAAAGTTTTTTTTGGAAACATGTAGAATTGTTATTTTTAGTTTATCAAGCTTTCTTTTCAAGAAACAGCTTGTTTTTTAATGTATGGAGGTTAATTAATATTTAAAAAATCCGTTAAATATTAGCTGTCTGTGGGAATCTGCCGTGCATGTAAAAATTGTACACTATTTGTTTATTCTACAAAAATTTTAATGTTAACTAGTCTATGTGTGGTTTACATACACTTTGTTGTTGTGAGATCTACAATTAAAAAATAATCAAAATTTTTAATAATTCTGCCGTAGTTTTAGCACTAATCGTATAGTACAGCGGTTGCGAAGTAAGATCAAGGATAAATTCCCGCTGTAGTTATAGAGATTAGAAAATTAAAACAATGCCACGTCGCATAATGATTCCAGATCAGTGTCCATAATAAATGCATGCTAATTTGATATCGTATCCTTACCCATAATATTCCTCATCTATATTACGAAAATGCTCAGAATTATTCATTATTACACGTTAATGTTGCACTTCTAATACTGCGGGTGCATGTACAACCCTGCGTATAGTGCGAAATAGATTTTCTATATGCTAAACATCAGAGTATGTAAATAACAAAATTAAGTACTAACGTGTTTACAGTTGCTTTGTCTAGTGTATTGTTATTGGATATAAAAATTTAGTTTAGGAATTCAGAATCTTTCAAAGCAGCCGTTACAGAAACGTAAGCATAATATGTTAGACTACAAAATTTATTGTGCTCCCACAATATTTATTGACGTTTATGCACTTTTTTGCGTAGCATAGTAAACGAGCAATCGTTTACTGTAATACTTAAGTACTTAGCAAAACTTTTTTCCCCATACCTCCGCCGAAAGTTCGTTCTGTTTCCCTGGATGGAGGGAGTAAACTAGGCCGTTATTCCCGGCTTTTGAGCAGCTGACTATAACTATACATACCGTTGCTATACTGCTATACGTGTAGCTGCACTGTGTGGGAGTGTAGGTTTTTTTTTTCTGCTACTCTTTGTTTACATGGTGTATCTAACCTACATCTTTCGGAAGTTATTAGATATCGTTTAAAAATTCACACACATGTCTGAGAATAAATACATTCACGTCGGCTTTTTGTAATTTTACTAACAAATAAACGAATTGAGCATTAGATGAATATAGTAATCATGAATTTTATAAAGACACCCAAATCCGTGCATTCGTTTATACACATATTAGTTGTTTCTTATATCTACTTAAACACGATACCCGAATTACAATCTTTGTAGATATTTTTTCACCGATAATGTGTAGTAGTGAATATTGTTTCGACGTTTTATTTGTGAATACTTGTGTGTGTGTGTGTGTGTGTGTATGTGTGTGAACGATTGTTCATTACAAAATTGTTATCTATAGTACTCGTTTCTATTAAATAGTTTGGTAAATAAATAAGTATCGGTGCGTATACCGATAGAACGATTATTGATCATTTGTCATGCACAGTGCAAGCTTTTTTGCATCTGAGCATTTAATCTGTGTCCTTTGCCCGCGTTCGTTTACATTTCAGAATCTATATGTTTCATGAACTAATACATTACTGAATTACTTTTTTTTTTTGAATGATCACTTGGGTGCCCGTTGACTCCGTTGTTTGGCTGAATTTGTTATATTTAACTATCTCATGTGTTGAGTGAACTTTCAGCCGGGTATGGTAAAAAATCGTATACGCTCCTCGGGAACAAACTATGACATGGATCCAACGTTTCGAACTTGGCTAATTGGACCCCGGACTCGTAATCAGCGATCCATAATCACCTTGTACACCAAACTTGACACAAATCGGTCGACTTTTTTTATTTTGGCTGCCATTTTGGATCCGCCATCTTGAATTTGGCTAACTTGACCCCGAATTCGTGATCAGCGACCCGAAAAACCCCTGAACACCAAATTTGGTTCAACTTCATTCATTTTTACCACGTTTTTATGTACCCTGAGTAATCGGACTACCGAAATTTAACATATGCATACCATAGATATATATATATATATATATCGAATTTTCCAATCTCTGAAGGAAATGGATCCTTGAAGCCTATCATCTTACGAACAAAATAAGACCAAAATCAGGAGGATAGAGTAAAAATCCAGGGGAAGCAAGAATTTTGACCGCTTTTTGGGCTTTCGGGACCACTGTGCGACGCTTGGGTGGCTGAGTCTGTAAGCTTGAGCAGTGGAGCGCTTATCTGCTTACTTTTTCGAAACATGCTACCTCACTGATCTAGCTTTGTTCAATACAAAATTGTTCAGTAACCTTGTATTGTTAAATTTTTTAATCTTTCTGTCTTTATTGTTTAATCAAAAATTTTAGCTCATGTCGTACTATGTTCAATTACCAAAAGAAAGCGTGTATATATGTATGTATTTGATAAGTTTTATTAAGTTATAGTAGTCTGTTTTACTTATGCATCTCTTGATTGCTACATTAATATAACTCTTCCAATTGAATTCAAAGAAATTCAACAGACGTATGGGTCTTAGGAGCTACAGAACATCTTAAGGTAACTGGTCAAAAAATATGACGATAAAAAGCTTACAATGGAAATTGTTTATTTACACGGTTTTTGATTTTCATGCCTTGGCTACAATTTATTCTAACTTTTTTAGTAAGTATTTTGTTTTGTCGATGTCAATGTGTCGACTGTAGAGCGACCCTTTTGATAGAATATCGAGACAGATTCAAGCGATGCATGACTTCCTGAAAATTTTTAAAAGCTTAGGATAAAGTCTAACTTAGTAGACTGAATTAAATTTTATTTTGTTAGGGTGAACCAAATTAAAAGAAGAAGAAAGACAATAATCAAAAGGTGTGATAGAAATCACTAAAAAGGGGCACTCAGCACTTTTTGTAAAAATTTTAATTTAGTGTACTAAAATATAACACTAGCTTAAAATGCCTTTATAATTTAACACTATTAAACAATACAAAAATATTGATTCAAGTACATTTATCCGATCATAAGTGAAAGTTTTTACCAAAAATGACTGTAAGCAAAATACCAAAGAATAAGAAAAAACAAGTAAACGGAAGCACACGGAAATCTTATAACCTTTTCATGGCTCGAACAAAGCAACCATGGCGTTCTCTAGTTGCTTCGATGAGTGAGTTAAGTAGACTGAGTACCGTAACATTGAGCTGTTAGTAGTACATAGGACGTTACTACCAACTTGTATATAATTGATACTTTACAAGATTATAATTTATCTGAGGAATGCTATCAGGAAAGAGAGTTGATTCCGTAAAAAAAGTTTTTTAAAGATTTGATGCTCTAAAAAGACAATTAGAAATGCGTAGCGTATTGATGTGGAAAAAAATATTTTTTATATTTTTATATTAACATTA
>NW_019380184.1:306994-343316 GCF_000648655.2 Copidosoma floridanum | reverse complement strand
TATTTTCTTGTAATAAAAAATCCGTCCAATAGACAATTCAAGGGTACACATTTTTTTTTATATATACATATATTTCATTTATAAAAAATTCCTATTTGAAACACGAAAATTCAAATTTGAACGCCGCGCGCGGGGAACGTGCGTCTAGTACGTTAAGAAAACGCTAGACCGCGTTCACCCAAAGAAGGGAAAAACCGCTACTGAAAAGGAAACAACATTAGCATAAAATGCACCAGCGCGCAATGTAAAAGTCAGTCCTCTTCCAGCGAGCCTGGGACGCGGAAAATCTGTTGCTCACCCAGACCTGGAACTTTCCCGTGCACCGGTACATTACCGCGACGAACACAAATGGAGAGAAAGAGACGAAGTACGAAGGCCGAGAGCTGAAAAGTAAGTTTGAACACCATCAACAGGTAACACTTTCACTTACCGGTATCTACTTGGACTTTCGGTGCTCGACCGCTTTAAGCGTGGAGACGACGCATCCCCAAGTAGTCAAGGCATTAGAGTTACCGACCACGTTCTTAGGCGAAGTTCCTGGGTCGACGACTTGAGCAGTGCTCAAGACACCCAAGGGCCCTGACAACAACCTAACCTTACGTGACTTGGTAGGATAGGTAGTTACCTAACATTAACCTTCCGTGGTTGTAATAAAAATTCGTGCTAGTATAACCTAACGTATTTAAGCGGAGACATTAGGGAGGGAAAATTCAAATTGTCATTTATGTAAAATTTTCTATTAAACAACGGCGGATAAATTTTAAGTAAATTCTCAACTATCGAGTATATTATATATTTTCTTTTTTTTTTATTAACGTAAATAATTGCGATTACTCAAAAATAATTAATACATGTAGAAATTGAAGATACAATTTCCTTAGAATCAGATGATTGAATAAATATAAGATAATTAAAAATAAATTGATTGTACTTATTTAAGCAAACCTTCCCCTCCACGTATGATTGCGAGTCCCTTTTTTATAGTTTAAGATAAAAACTAGACTAATAGCTGTTAAGATATTTATGAAATTGTTTATATGAACTGAGAATATTGTCTGTACCCAAAAAAGGGCAGGAATAAATTAAAAAAGATATTAGATTTAGAAAGAGATTGAATAAGTTAAAAAAGACATTAAATTAATTAACTTAAGGGAATATTCAGGGAACAATGAGAATTCAATAAAGTAACAACCAAAAAACAATTGCTGTATATTGTGCAGGAATTAATTGATTATTCAACAGATAAATTTTGAAACTTGATAATAATTATTTTAAATATTTTATATAATCGGCAATCTGAGCAACTTCGCTCTTTTACACAGGGCAACGAACCCGCCCTCCGACATATAAACACTAACATTGTTTGTGTGTTGGTTCCTAATCTTAGAGTTTCCTCGGTACCGATAATATTCTTAGCCGATTGTTACCACCACTAATTAACCGGGGTTATACTCAAAGAAAGGGAAGTCGTACTGTTATACATCTTTTTTGTTCCTAATTTTTTTAAATTCATCCTTTTATTAGCTGCCAGGAACTTAAATTCTATTTTTGTCATACAATATTATTATTTTTAGTATACTTTGTTTTCCTGAAGTGTTCTCGTACTTCAACAAACAACAGTTTAAGTGAGCTGAGTGTTACTTTATTACAAAAAATATATCTCCTTTTATATATAAGAATGTCCACGTGGAACCAGCCACCCGGCGCTTGCAGCACGTTTTCTAACTTTACGTGTAATGTTACAATAAAAACCAATATTATGAAAGTATAATATTAATCATCAAGTGAAATGTAAACTGTAAACTAAAAATTTTTTTATTTATCATGTTTTTTACACTTTTCACTGTTTTTACGAGGAACATATTTTCTTACAATTTTAGATTTTTTATTAGATGTATTTTGTACAGCTTTCCTTTTAAATTCATTTTTTGTTTCCGATTTATTTTCAGCTTACCTACTCACTTTTTTTATGTCGGAAGCAAATTTTATAATTTTAAAGTAGGCAATTCTTTCATTTCAAGCCGATTTGTTCTTTCCACAGGTATTTTCTTTAACATTTGCGATAGTAACTATGGTTAACTCATTTAATATACCCCTTGATTGAAAATAATGTTGGCGTAAAAAAAGCAAAAAAATCAATAAGAGGTAATCAAAAATACTGTCGAACAGAATAAAACGACAATAGCAAATCAAAGTAAATATACGTAGTGTAAAGTTGTCACGGATCTACAGATAGCAATAAGAGCAGGTGTTAGTAAGAACTTGTACTTCTGAATTTGATGCGTCTCTTTTGGTCAGCTAATTGTTGTATAGCAGATTTAAAAAAATCTTTCGTTTGAGCGCATTTTTCGTATTCGACTCTATATTTACAAACTTTTTTTTTTACCCAAAAAAGAGTTAACGATGAATAATAAACAAACTATCGAATAATGCAGCTCAAAATCTATAAGCTTACATGTTATAATATTTTTTTGGCTTGCGTCCTTTGATCATAAGTGATTATAAAAAAATGTAAGACATAGCAGCTGCAGCGGCTCGTCCGCTCCGTGTGTGTGGCAGCGCGCAAGACCACGCTCCATGGTTTTTATTTACTTACTATTTCTACCCTTTAGCTCTCCTGCTCTAAAAATATGAGATGTAGTTTATGAGTTGCTGTTTTGATTGGTCTATATATATATTCTTTGAGAGAAATTAACCTGAACTTAGAATTCGATATTCACCGTTAAAATAGTTTTTTCTAAAAGGTCAAAATCTATTTGTTCATGTCTTTACATTTTTTTCTAGCTATTTTCCATCGCTTGTGAGCGAGTTTAATATACACGGAAAATAATTTTGAGCATAAGGAGATCAAGTACGTGTGATTATAGAGTTCAAATTATTTTAAATTCCTACTACACAAGTATTTGGACTACCTAAGATCAAAGATTGTGTCACACTAGTTCAAATGTGCATTGAACTCGTAAAGCACAAGCATGAGAGCCACGCTGCCTATAGTTTGTGCGTCCACAGTACGGCGCAGCATTGAACTGTAGAAACTTGTAGAGGGGAGCCCCTGGAGCTCAGCGATCGTGCTCTCACAGTACAAAGTCTGGGCTCTGCGCGTTTAGAGCTTCGTTGAGCTCTGCAATGCGGTATTTTGGGCTAAGAAAGCTAAATCCTGCGTATACCTCCTCGGCCCTAAATATCATCGAACTACATTATGTATATATACAATGAAAATAGTTTTTAACAAAGATATGAAAACTGTTTTATTTCAATAAAACAGTTATTCATTCAGATTACATCTCGTAAGTTCTTACAATATTTGCAAATACTTGAGTGCAACAATAACGGGTTTTCGATATATTTTTTAAAAAGCGTCAAAAGATTGACTACATTTAGTTATTAAAGCGCATTTTTATAAGAATCGTTTTAACTATAATATCAATAAATTTTATCAAAAAACTTTTGTGGAACTACGTTTTTCAAACGTAATTTGTAGATAAAACTTAGTATACAACAAAAAGGAGTATTCGAAATTTAAGTACTTTTGTATGTGCAAACGGATTTACAATTCTATTTGCTAACTTTTTTCAAAAAATTATTGAAACAAATTTTAATTTTATTGTATTTATTTATACAAAACGTACCTTAGGCCACAATTTATGTTAGTTTAGAGAGCTGTGCTGGACAAAACAAGATCTAATGAGTTTAACCAAAGTTGTTTGAATCACACAACTACCAATATGAATTTTGTTACTCAATACACTAATATAGTAAATGGGTCTAATAGATATTAGTCTTAGAGTCTTAGATCCTTTTTAACAGCTAGTTAACTAAATAATTTATAAACGTGATATTTTATTAAATGGTGACACGAAAAAAAAAAATTGGAGGGGGTGGGGGCGAAATAATGTTTTATTGTGTAATGAATAATTTATTTAAAAAATACAATTGCTTTTTTTCAATTTAAATATCGTATCTGGTTGCTCTGAACAAAATGATCACTTTTTATCATTAACCGTATTGGACTGTCTTACTACACTACACATTAATGTAAACACAAAAGTGACAAAAGGCTTGCACTGCAAAAGCACGTTAATATACACATGTTAGTATATACCTAAACTATCCACATAAGATAAGCACAGACTTTGTGCTGTGAGAGCACGATCGCTGAGCTCCAGGGGCTCCCCTCCACAAGCTTCTACAGTTTAATGCTGCGCCGTACTGTGCACGCACAAACTATAGGCAGCGTGGCTCTCATGCTTGTGCTTTACGAGTTCAATGCACATTTGAACTAGTGTGACACAATTTTTGATCTTAGGTAGTCCAAAGAAGTGTAGTAGGAATTCAAAATAATTTAAACTCTATAATCACACGTACTTGATCTCCTTATGCTCAAAATTATTTTCTGTGTAGCGCGTTCTACTAAAAACACCTGCTGTGAGCACTGAGTGGCTGATTCCGCATAGACGTGCTCTTAAACAGTTCTCTCCTTTCTTACCTATTTTATAAAGGTACATTTTATTGTTGACTTAAAAACTAATTTTTGTCAAATAATTAAAAAAAAAGCTTATAAATACTCATTTTAATTGCTAGTAATATAAGAGAATATGAAAATTATATAAAGTAGCTGCCAAAGTTTGGGGGAAGGAGTAACATTTTTATGTATTTTTAACAAAAACAAACAACGGAGAACACAAGCGAAATTTTTCTCAATTGGGCTGCTGATAAGGAGTGTTAAATGCCGTTGAGGGTAGTACAATGACTCACCCTCATAACTCTACCCTATAGTACACTCCATATTTCTAAACTATTTAGGGATGTGCATAAGTTCTTCACCTTTCCCCACTTCTCTCGCAAAACTTTCATAGCTTTCATCTGAAGTAAAAAATCCTTTTGTTTTTTTTCTTTACTTGTAATAAGGTAAGAGTTCCTAGAGCCCTTTACATGAGTCTGTACTCCATGACTTGCAATGACAATGTAAGTTGAGTTTATTTTAGTGCAACGTGGCTTGATCATGTACGTATAATTAAAATGTTATGACTTTAAAAGTTTTGATAACTTCGATGAAACTTTTGTTAGCTGTACATTATAGTCGTATTGGCTAAATATAATTGTTACTCTATCATCCTGGTATGGTCAGTGTTAATTAGTATCAATGTTGTTTCGGTGTTGAGTATCAATGTGACTCTGGCAGACTACTGTTCATTGATAATCAGAGTACTATTAGTTTAACAAAAGATTCTAATAATCACAAGAGGACAAAGCTCATTGATACTCGTTATCATTTTCTGAAAGAAAGATGTGAATCAGGAGATATTAATATTCAATATATCTCTACTAAAGAGCAAAAAGCAGATGTTTTTACCAAGGCTTTGCCCAAATTTGAACCTTAAGGCTTGTTTATCAAGATGCGAAAAAGTCTTGGGCTTACTGATTAAATGTAATGTAATCATATTCTTTTTGTGTGAAAAATGGCGCGAGAGTTGGAGTTATTTTTCATTCTTATGCTTTCCATGTACGCGCAGAGTGGTGTGTGTGTAGAGACTGGTGTGTGTATGCGAGTCTATTGTTTCTGCTTGCCTTGGTGCGTTGTGCGCCGGCGGACTCACTCCGCCTTTAACCGCCAAGCCGAGTGTTGCTCTCTAAGTGTAATTTTTATTATTTGCTAACCAATAAACCAGTTTATATCCAAAGATTACTGTTTATTCATCTCCTGTCTTTAGTTTTCCTCTATTACTTAGCTGGAACATTATCAACTGTAAATAATTACAGTGTGATTATTTTATCTAAAAAGAAAAGCAATTTTGTATGCTCATAAACATCCTTTGCATCCTGCTAAATAAAAATCAAACCCTAACGCAATAGAGGTCGATAGCGTAGAAACGCCTGTTTGTTGATACTTGTTAGACAATTTGCCAGTGTCAGGATACAGACTTGAGTAATTGTATTGCCTCATACTCTGTAAATACGTCTAAAGGCAATAACTTCATTGTAAAAAATGTTCTAAGAAGTAAAATTGTGTTCATCAATAAATTTATATTACAATATGTTTATAAATAGTGACTTATGCGGACAATCACGTGTATGTAAGGGTTATTATGAGGACAAAAGTGGAATTATGTGGACGTCCGCATAATTCTACCATGTAATTAATATATATGTTATAATCACGTAAAGTCCCCATAAGTCACTGCTTATAAACATATATATTTTCATTTCGACAGCTGAACACCCCTTTTGAAGAAGGAATATGTAATCACTTTTGTAATTTCATATATACGCACGCTTGTAAAGTCACTTGTAATTTCACTGGGAATTACTAATGTGGTTTTGGAATTGGAATTTCAGATGTTATTCCAAGTGTCTTTCCAAATGTTATTCCAAGTGTTCTTCCATTCAATGTTACTTATGTGATTTCACATGAATTTACAAGAAGTATTTTTATTTTCTAATAAATGCGAAAACTTTATTTACCTTAATCATAAATCATAACACAGTAGATTATACTTAAATCGGTAAGTAAATTAACACTTTAGTATCTTATGTAAGTTCTTGTTTGATAAGCAAATGTAAGATCGTGTACAAGTTCTGACATAAGTTCCATGTAAAGAACTTATACGAGAACTTACATAAGAACATATGTAAGAAATTGTATAAGATATCACATAAGAACTTGTGTAAGAACTTATGACAAATTTTCAGCTGGGAAGTGGGATTCCAAGTGGAATTACGAGTGATTTTACAAGCGTGCGTACATATGAAATTACAAAAGTGATTACATATTACTTCTTCAGAAGAGATGTTAGTGAATAATACGAACGTAGGTATGGGTATTGTTTTTCTTACAAATTTTTAATTACTAACACTGCTTTTAAATACCAACATAAGACGTGTCAATTTGCAGGTTAAGCAGGTGCAGCAGACGTCTGCTCTGTCTTATAGTTTCTCATCTGTACCACGTGACCCTAGCTTTACCTTAACAGCTGAGTAAAAATTACAGTTGCTGCACCATAAAAACTATGGTTCTAGCTGAAGGTGCTAGACTTGTGATCTTAAAGCGTTAGCAAAAAAAGTTCCGTATACTTTTTGTATTTTTTAATTATTCGAGGTTAATTATTAAACTTTTATAGTCAAGAGTATCATATATTACGAGTGAAATTAAAACTTTTGTTTGACACACATTATTTAAATGTATTAAAATTTAATCTTTAGTACTAAAGCTTTGAATTATTTGCTTTTTGCAGTGCAGCAAAACTGTAGCACTGAATGAACTTTCATAATTATTTAAAAAACTTTTTGTTATGCTGTTAAATCTTAATCTTTATTAATAAAAATGTAAAACAAAATGAATATGATCTTCTTTTACAATTTTAATGATTTATTTTTACTAAACTATGTAAACAGAATTATTATGATTAAATTTATGAAAAATAAAATTACTTAAAATGTGTTTTACATGAAACAACATTTAATAAAGTTTCTAATTTCTTACGTAATGATTATGGCAGGCTTTGAGAACAGTTACAAAAATATCAATTTTCTTGTGTAAATCGAACAGTTTTTAGAACAAATTTTTAATAAATTTAACAAAACTATAGAAAATGATATTTAATAATGTTTATTATGTCTTCAGGATATTGCTCTTTGTACAGTCTCTAATTCTCTTTGAGAAAAAGTTTTCCTAATTTCTGTTCAAATCTAATAGTTTTTAAGAATACTTTATTTTATGTATAACATCCCACCTGAAAAAAAATGTCGGAATTCTATGTAGAAATACTTCTGTAATACTTTCAGGAAAGCCATATGGCATTACACATGGTTTTACATATGGCATTACATAAAGGGTTTTAGCTTGGTGATGCCATATGGAAAAACACATGGAATTACTAATTGAAAAAAGAAAAAATTTCTATCATCTAGAAATAACTGCAAAATACCACAAGTTATTTGCAGTTAATAGTTTGTCTTACCATTGGGATGATAACTCTAAAACAAGGGGGTTCAGCTGATTTTACTTGTACATAAAAAAATTTAATTTTTCAATTTTTTTTTTTTATTCCTGAAACATAACTTGAATCCCCTTGTTTTGGAGTTATCATCCTGATGGTAACACTAGTTGCTAACAGTAAATGACGCATTACAATATTCTGCAGTTATTTCTAGATGACAAAATTTTTTTCCTTCCAATTTGTAATTCTACGTGTTTTTTCAAATGGAATTACATATGGAATTACCAAGCTAAAACCTCTTATGTAATGCCATACGTAAAACCATATGTAATGCCACATGGCTTTCCTGAAGGTATTACAGAATTAATCACACATGGAATTCCGTCTTTCTTTTTCAGGTGGGAAACATAAGAGGATATTGCAACGAGTGATATAATCGGTGGAGCTCAGAAACTCGCTCCAACCGCCCATGTCAACCATGTAGAATAATGTCTCTAGCCTTTTTTCTCATTAACTATTAGTGCAGCAACTTCATTTACTCTGGGCGCATTGTATCATCCTCGATGCTCCCCAACAGGGACTCGGTCGGCATGAATAATCAATTTCAAGTTTTCAAGTTCATCTACTGTTTGAAAATAATAATTGGATTCAAAAGTTCTTATGAGAGGATTGCAATCATGCATCATTTTTGTAATGATTTAATCAAAGTTTTCTGAGGGCATTATCTGACCGAATAGAAATTTGTTCTGCTTCAGACATGAAATAGATTTGTAAGCACTGCGGACTTTTGTTCTGTTCAAGAAATAAGCTACCTATTAAGTGGTATACTTGACCTTGAATTTTGAAAGTTGGCATAAAGTTTCCTTCTCTGATCTTTTTCCTCCAAATAATGTCATTTGAAATTGTGTATTGTAACGCCTGTTGAGAGCGGCAGGACGTCTCTGTATAGCGAGTGCGGATCGAATACTCTAGAGGGTGTTAGGAGTATGGTCTGACACGGTCGCGGTGAGGAGTGTTAGCGTTGCGAAGTAGTTGGTGAGAAACAGCCAAAGAGTGCACTTCTTGCGCGAGGCGATGTGTTGCAGTTCGTGCTGCGTTGCTGTCTCTCTCTCTCTCTCTCTTTCTCTCTCAGCCTGTTGCCTTTTTCGTTTGTGTACTGAGGATCAGTTTTTCTTAATAAATATATGCTTTATATTACTTTACGCAAGCTATCTTTTTTATTCAGTTACACCCATCTTGCATGAGAAAAAGAAGAAGAGTTCGTAACAAATTCAGAAGTGGGATTCATATTCACGATTGGCCTTGAGCAAAGATAGTGCTTCCGTGTTATCTGGTTGTGAGAAAGGTGAACTAGGAAGTAGCTGCATGAGTAACGTATGTGACGAATTTGAGCATTTCGTAAAAGAAAGCAACTTGGGCAACCTGTTGAGAGGAGATCCGGCCAATAGGGAGAACCAGCTAAAAGAAGCGATGGCAGAGATCGAACGCCTGAGGATGCATCGGACGGAGGATCGGCAAAGGTACGACCAGGAGGTACAGAGAGTGCGGGCGGAGGTGCAAGGAAATTCTCGTGGGGCTTCCTCTGACTCGGGTACCGGTTCAGACGCCGCCATGTTGCAAGTAGTACAACAGTTGGCCCAATTAGTGCAAGTCCAAACCAGTTCGTTCGTGGCCATGCAGAAATCGGTCGCGAGTGCGCAGCCGGCACAATTGATGCTGATGCAGGAGACGGTTCGAGAATTCTCCGGTAATGAGGGACCGGAAAAGTGGAGGTGCACTCAAGTGGATGCTGACGAAATCAGCTGTAGTGCAAACATTTTAGCAATTCAAGCAAGTTTTCCGAGCAGCTTTTTTATCTCCGAGCTCAGAGAGGAAGCTCAAGGTGATGATGTCGCGCAGACAGCAGCAGCAAAAGAGTTTGCAAGACTATGTGCTCGATAAAATCTGACTGTGTGAGGGATAAACTTCTCTATAAGTGATATTTGTGATGAAGTGAAGGTAGGGTTTTGGTCGAAAAATTTAGCGCACTATGCGCTTGGGCGCGATTATGTGAGCACCATGTGATGCTCCAGGACTTAGTGAAGGTATCCCTAATTCAAGAGGGCTGGCAACTGAAAGCGTTTCCTTCGCGGAATGGGTACACGCATCCAGGAAACAACAAAAAGGCGGGAAAGAGGGGCAGTTCCAGCATTAACAGCGGCGGTGACAACAAAGAGGCGTCGGGGGTGCCGAATTCGACGAAGTCAACCGACGAGGCAGTTCCAGCGACAAAATCGAGAAGTTTTGGCGGGGAGTGCTACAACTGCCACGGATCGGGTCATCGTGCGCGCAGTTGTGACCAACCTATGCAGGAATTTATGTGTTTTCTGTGTAAGCGAGCGGGATATGTCGCGATGCAATGTCCCGATAAGTCGAGTCCGAGTGTGGGTAAAGATTCGCGTTGATCGTCAGATGTTAACGTGGTTGCGAGTGACGACATGACGGGGTCGGGCAAAAAATTTATTCGTGATGTAAAAATTGGTTTGAGTGTGTTTACAGCGCAGGTAGACATGGGATCGTCTGTGTGTACGATAAAGTTATCTGCAGTGCGTCGCGCTCATTTTGTAATAGCCGAATCAAATTTAGTGCTTGAAGCGTTTGGTAGCGGGAAGTTCAAGCCGATGGGAATGATTTCTAAGGTTGTATTGTTTGAAAGCTTAACGCCTCTCAAGTTAACCTTTCATGTTGTGCCAGAGAGTGCCCTGAAATATGATGTATTGCTCGTAGACTCTTCACCGAAGCGTTTGACATCAGTTACTGGCGAGTGGGGAATACGTTAATGTTTTCAAATTTTGATACATTGCTTTTTGAAATGCCTGTAAACAAGAAAACGCGAGAGCTGGAGGAAGCGAAAGTGTTGCCGGGTTCAGTGTGCTTGATTGATGTTGTAGTCGGGAACCGGAGAGTCGTGCTGCCTGTCGAAAACTTAGGCACAACAACAAAAGCTGTAAAAAAGGGTGATTGTGTCGGGCCGTCAGTGTGTGTGGTGGGTGATGTGCGTGAGCGGGACGTTCGCCGTAGTCCAGTCACGCTGGACGAAGTCATGATTGACAAGCATGTTACTCGTGAGCAGAGAGAACAGCTGTTGTAGTTACTTAATAAATATCGAGTGTGTGTGTGGCAAAATCGTTGAACGAGATCGGTCTGACTAGCGCTGTGCATATGGATATCGAAGTTGCGAAGGATCAGAGTGTTTTTTGTAAGCCTTATCGCTTAAATGACCGCGATCGCTCTGATCTTGAAGCGGTAATTGATGATTATAAACAAGCGGGTATTATTACCGAAACGAGTTCTGCGTTTGCGAGTCCGGCATGTCTCGTGCGCAGAAAAGATGGCAGCCCTAGAGTGGTAGTTGATTACCGCAAATTAAATACCATTACTAAGCCTGTATCATTTCCCATACCTAATTTTGATGAGTTGCTTGAACGTTTTCATGTGCTTAAATATTTGCATTTTTAGACTTGGCTTGGGGTTATCACCAAATACCGTTGACTAAAAGTGCAAAAGAAAAGACCGCTTTTATTACGGTAACAGAGACTGGTCAGTTTGAGAGGGTGGTATTAGGACTTACAAATGCTCCACGGTATTTTGCCAAACTAATGGACCGAGTGTTAGGTGTAGCGAGACGGAAAGGAATCGTTTTTAGTTTTTTTTATGGTATTTGCGTGTATGCCAAAACTTGGGACGAGTTAATACGGAATACCGAAAAAGTGTTCCAGTTGTTATTGGACGCGAATTTGGCGGTAAATTTATATAAGTGCCTATTCATAATGTTACAAGTAGAGTACCAAGGTCATGTGCTTGGGCAAGGAGAGCTGCGGCCAGGGGAAATAAAAATCGACGCGATCGAGAGTTTTCCAGATTCGGCAGATAAACTTGACGGACGTCGTTTTTTAGGTTTAGCCAGTTTCTTTAGGCGGTTCGTGCCGCGTTTTGCTCAAATCGTGAGCCCGATAAATAAGTTGCTGAAAGGACACGTGAAGTTTAGTTGGGGTGAGGAGCAGCGTAGCGCGTTCGCGAAGTTGAAGTGTATGTTGTGCAGCAAGCCCGTATTGAAAATATTTAATCCAAAGGTAGCCATGACTGAGCTCCACACGGATGCTTCAGCAGTCGGGATAGGCGCTATGTTATTGCAAGTGGACGGTGAGAATGAGGCGCTACGTTTAGTGTACGCGATAAGTCGTAGTACCATCGAGGCCGAGTCCTGGTATCATTCGAGTCGCTTGGAGTTGATGGCGATAGCTTGGGCGCTTGAGCGTTTGCGATCTTTTCTAATCGGGCTGAAGTTTGTCGTTGTAACGGATCGCCTGAGTCTCGTGCATACCAACGTGTGAAAGACTATAAACGCTCTAATTGCGCTGTGGATGAGTCAGATATCTGAGTTTGATCTTACGATTAAACATCAGCCGGGAGAGGCGATAAAGCATGTAGACGTACTGTCACGAGCACCAGTTAGGGAACATAGTGTTGTTCATATCAGTCCGGTATTAATGGTATTTTATGGTAATTTATTCTGATGTTCCAGCGCTCTGATCCCGACTCGGAATTACTGATTGCCATATTGAAGAAAAACGAAAAGGAAAGAGATAAATTTGAGAAGCGTTTGGTGAAAGATTTTGTGTTTGCAAGCGGCTTATTGTTTAAAAGAATGGCTAGAGATGGAGGGGAGCGATTATTATTGTATGTGCCAAAAATAATGCGTAAAGCGATAGTTATTAAGTGTCATAATTTATCCAGTCATTTCGGAGTCGATAAGACGATTAAGAAAATTTCCGAACTGTATTTTTTTCCGAAGATGCGTAGGTACGTTAAAATGCATGTTCGAAATTGCTTATCTTGCATTTTAGCGAAGTGAAAAAGTGGTCCAGGGGAAGGCGACCTGCACCTTGTCCTGCCAGGGCGGCGCCCATTCGATATAGTGCACATTGACCATGTTGATCTTTTTCCAACAACTACACAAAAAAATGTCTACATTTTAGGGTTGATAGACACGCTCACGAAATTCGTAGTGCTAGAGCCGGTAAAAGATATAAAAGCGAAAACTACAATTAGAAAACTCGAGTCTTTTATTAAAATCTTTGGTGCTCTGGGCAGAATAATTTCTGATCGTGGAACGAGTGTTACGTCTCATGAGTTCCAGGAACTTTGCATAAATTATGGTATTAAACATATATTGAATTCGTCTAGGCACCCGCAGGCCAATAGGCTGATCGAGCGAATGAACCAGACAATTATTTCAGCGTTAAAAATTGCGGCAAGCGATGATGAATACGTATGGAATGTTCAAGTTAAGGTTGTGGAGCGAGACATTATCTCGAGCGTAAGCGCGACGACGGGAAAGGCTCCCTTCGAAGCTTTGCTGGGGTATCTACCGCGTCTTGAAAGAGATGATGGAAGGGAGGTGGCGGAGGCCAGTAAGAAATATGTTTCGCCCAGCGAGCTTCATTGTAAATTACTCGAAAAGATCGAAGCAGAACAAGTGCAGTATAAAGCGCAGTATGATAAAAACAGAGTACAAGCGGCACAGTTCAAAATAGGAGATATTGTATTTATGAAGCGCGCTCCGATTGCCACTGGGCATTCAACTAAATTGCAGCCAGTATTCGTCGGTCCGTTGGTAGTGGTAAGAGTAGGCCCGAGCGATACATATCGTGTGAAGCATTTAAATGAATCTAAAGAACGACATTTTATAACTACCGCGCATGCAAGCCAGCTAAAAATTTGGAAAAACGAGTCCTTGGATGTTGAGAACTGCGTTGACTCGGACAGCGAATCAATGTAATCGAATGAGGAAAATGTATGCGGGGGTGACCCAGAAAGCCTTGACCGAGAGCCTAAACGCAAGGACAACAGAGGCGAACTGCCGTAAAATAGTCGACCTTTTAAAAGCCTGTTCGTCTCGATGATTATGTGTGAGCCGTCGGTCTTACGTGCAGTCAATCAACTGAGTAGCATTGATTATGTTTTGCATGTTTGTTTGTTTGTTTGTTTTTTTTTCTTTTTCTTTTCTTTTCAGTCACTAAAACTTTGAGTAATATCAACAGTACGTTGTACTTGGCCGAGTTGCATAAATGTTAAGTGAGAAGTAGTAGACTTGCGTTGTAGACGTGATTACTTTTTATTATTTTCATTTTTTTTCCCTCTCTTTTGTGTGTATTTTTTTCTTTTTCTTTTTTTTTTTCTTCTAAGATTTGAGAGACCAAATCCACGTAGGATGGCCGATTGTTAAGAGCGGCAGGACGTCTCTGGAGGATTTTCCAATGGATCAAGAGGAAATTTACCACCAGAACAACAGAGCCCTGGAGCTTCGTCTCTCCGTTTTTTAAGCGCCACAATGAGTGCAAATACAAACCATTCCACCAATTTGAATTGCTGTAAGATTTAGGTAATCAATGTCAGGAACGTAATAGAATGTGGATCTGTCACTTTAATGGTTATTCATTCGTCGATTCGTCAGTTCTTGACTCCTAAAGTTGTAAACATTTAAAGCATTAGAAGTTCTCCTACAGATTCGCCCTCTTGCAATTCGAGGTACTATTAAAAATTTTTGCGTGCCCTAAAAAGGGCTGGATTTTGTAAACTTTGGCAGTTATAATATATACTTTTGCAATTATTTTGTAATATGTATTTTTGGCAAAGTGGTCCAACATTGAATGGCCCTGAAAAGGGCCAATGAGATTGACCAAATTAGCTGAGCGCTAATCTTGGAGGAAAAGTAATTTCTGGCCTATGTACTTTGAGTGTAGAAAGTCGTCGGTGGCTGGAGTTTCCAGACTCACAACGAACAGCTCTCCTCTCGATGTCTGCCAGCAAAGGGCAGATCCTTGATAGGCTGTATGTTGCTATAAGACATTAGTAGATTTATGGCAGTTAACTTAAGGTAGAATTTATTAACGGCCCTGAAAAGTTTTTTATCCCTAATGATGGAGAGCTGGTAGAGGATCGATAATTTGACACACTGGATCAGGCGTTCGGTTAACGGTAAATATTTGCCGCTTAACTTTGCTTAGTCGACGGTAATCGCGGAGCTCGGGTATCTGGACCTGAGGTTGCTTGGTCCGTGTCCTCGGAGTCTCTGCAAAAGGAAAACGTGCTGGAGGAAGGTATGTGGCTAGCCGAAGAAAATATCGTTTTCGGGTCGTTCCTCGGATCACTAACTGCTGACTGTTAGTCAGGGTAATAGGCCTGAAGAATACCTTCTCCGTGAGGATTCTCTTGCGAACAACTATTGAGGAGGAGGCTGATGAAATTTTCAGCCGATGTGTCTGCTCAAGCTCCTCAGGTTTGTTCTGCCTGGCTTGCTCTTGTAGCACTAGGTCAAATGGAAGAAGGGCTTCCAACTCTGTAGTTTTGGTGAAACAGGTTGAGCTCTGGCCGGACGTCTCCTGGTATTACGCCTGAGACGTTGACGTTTCGAACGCCAATTACTCCGTGGCACTCGGTTATTTTGGCGATCCCGGGTACAATTTCGCTTGCCCATAAACGAAGCGTGTCAGCGGTAGCTGGGATGCCCAGCTTCACGAATAACAACTTTGTTCTTAGTGCACTGCCGAAAAACGACTACGATAATTAAAGTCTTGGTGGGGCAACTTATAACCACTCTTCACTATTATTGATTGTGGGTGGCTTCAATTTTACCTCGACGCCACCTAGCGGATCATACTGAACTAACATGAAAAGCTAGCGTATTTTTGCGAAACTTTGAGCTTATTTATTGCTATTGTTATTAACTTTTTTAAGATAAAAACTATACTAAAACCATCTAAGAAGTGTCAAAAATCGGTATGAAAAATTTCAGCAAAATCGGTTCAGTAGTTTTCACGGTTAGCGATTACAACGGTTTTGGTTAAAATTATTGAAGGTATTAAATATTTAATTTAAATTTAAATGTCTGCATAAGTATTAATAATAAAAGAGTTTGTCGAGTAAAAAATACAGAATAACCAGTAAGACCACTGAAACAAAAAAAAAGTCATCTTCCATACTGAGATTTGAACCCGAGAATGCAAAAACGAAACGATAGACACGCGTGCGAACCACCTGTTCTACGAAAGAACTGGGAGTCTTAAGGTCGAAAGTTAATCATGTTTATGGTGAAGCTCCGAAGCTGGTCCTAAATATGGAAGCTAGCTATGATTATACGATTTATTTTGCAATCCCAAGTTGTTATTCATTTGTGTTAAAAATAATTTTTATTACACGTCCGAAGACTGTATTTTATAATTTGCATTATAAGATCATGTACTTACAATAATACACAAGCCAGATCGTACGACGTTGCTATAATATGTAAAGATAAGTGCGCGTGTAATAAAAAGTTATAAGATAGCGTTGTCCATAAGCAAGAAAAGGAGAGAGATTTTTTACACAATTTTTTAATTATAAGAGGGAATTAAAATAACAAAGAATCATACTTTTGTAAATAGTTAATGTAGGCGTTTAATGTTATGGAATTTCCGAATCCTCGATAGCCGAGTGGTGAAGCGTGTTTTTGTCACACGCGGGCTCTAGCTACCTGGGTTTGATTCCACTTGTCTGCAGACTTTTTTCGGATATTAATGTATATCCAAAGCCGGAGTGAGTAAGTGTGTACAGAAGAAAACCGACTTGTTAACGAAATAATTTTTTATTTAAGTTTAATTTTTAAGTACCGTGGGATCAAAATGAATACTTTAAGAACTCTGTATGGATTAAGATTAAAAAAAAAAGAACTCTTGGCGAACTTGTAAGGAATTCAAAAGAGGGGACATAAGTTGAATATTATAGGAATACTCTTAGAACACTTCAAGAACACTTTGCGAATACAAAAACAAGTTCCTTGGTGAATTCATAAAGAATTCTTTATGATTTGTGGTTGCCGTCTGGGATTGTTATTTTTGTAATAGTTACGATAGTCTCAGCTTTTCTATAAAATATGTTAATTTTTATTATAGTTATAATACTTCTTCTAACACAACTTTTCTTAGTGTGCAAACGGTAGAATACAATAAAATTATTTTAAAATTGGTAGGATGGGTTTTCATCATATTACAGCGATTTTAGTTACAGAAATTGACTTTTCGGGAATTATGACACTTTAAGGGTATGTTTCAGCAACGCTCTCCGACAACTTACCGACAACTTAATTATGTCTTACGATATCTTGCGTCATGTTTAAGTTGTCGGTAAGTTGTTGGAGAGTGCTACTGGAACAAACGGTAAATATCTTCTTTTTTGCTTTATTTTAAAGCCATCTTCTTTTAAATTTCTTTTTTCCTAAAATGCGCTGCTGATTGGTGTTGTCATTGGAGGGTTCAAAAGATGCTCATTTTTTATCATTCTATTTTTCCTTTTTAGAATCATAAACATTCTATAAAAAAAGCTATTTAATTTATATGTTCCAGAGTTCGCTGATCAAAAACATGATGTAAAAAATTATGTTTTAACATGGTGAAGTCAATATAGCAGATCAATACTCGAAATTTCACAAATTTCGCATTTTAAATGATCATACTGTATTTTTTATAAACTTTACAGTAGAAAATGTGTCTTCCTGTTTTGTGATAAAGTGCATGCTTTTTAACTAGTTCATCACTCACCACTTTTAACTTAAGTTTACTTTAGAAAATCGTATGTTATGGATGAAATTTTTCTTTTTCGGAATGAATTATAAAAAAATATTTCTACCATATTGGTTTATGAGATAATAAAGTTGCAAGTTTAAAATTTTAACGCAAGTTACAGTTAAACTTTTTGAATACAGACAAAACGAACTACTTAAGTAACTAAGAAAATTCTAAAAAGTATACCGTTTAAAAATTTACGATTTGTACTATTTTATACAATTTTTACTGTTGGATCACTAGTATAAATACGAAGTAGTGAATCATGTAAAAATTGTCATGTAACTCGTCTGCTGCATACGTAAATGTCTCATATATTTGGCAACAAAGCAGCCGCATTTATATAGCCATTTGCAAGTGTGTGTGTATGTGTATAGCAAACGTATGACGACTATGACGAGCTGATCGACACTGCTGTCATATCTCAGCAGAACGTGACAATAACCCTGCTATAAAAAGTCGATTCAAAAAATTTCAATCGATTCCAATGGTAAATCTTAATACCAAAAAATCCCATTGGAACCGATTGATCATATGAACGCCGATTCAAGTCGATTCAACCCGATTAGAGTGAATGCTAAAAAAAAAAAAAATTGAAAAAAAAATTTTTTTATCTTCGAATCATTGCACCACTATTTTGGACACATATAAATTGTTTAAAACCCGGATTCTGTCATTATGAATTTACTATACAAGTTTAAATGTTACAGTGGCGAAGATTTGAACCCGGATCCTTTGAGTCGGGAGGCTAACACTAAGTCGACTGAGCTAAAAGAGACTTTGGCAATTGATGTAATTTTATCGTATGCATACTCTACTTAAATTGCAATTGATATTCATAAAATTTAAGTTGATTTTTATTAATCAGAAATGTATTTAATTCAATTTTTATTTATAGTTTGGAAAAAAAATTTTTCTTTCAATGTGTACCACTATGTGGTTCGTAAATGAATCGACTTTAAGAGTCAAAAGTGGCATTGAAGTCAATCGACTTGAATCGGCATTTTGGACGGGAGCAATTGAATTAGCTTGAATAGCAGATTTGTCAGTCTATTTTAATCGACTTTATATGTGACTTTTAATAGTTAAAGTTAATAATCTTTGTTAGTGATTTTATTTTACTGTTTTTCTTTATTTTTTGACGAACTACAATACAACTCGCAAGTAGACTATATTTAAGTTAACAAACGTTAATTAACTAAATCGAAATACAGACACAATGAAAAATTTAATGATAAAATGTACAAAGTTACTAAGAATTTAATTTGAAAAAGTTGGGTAACAGACTTTAATTAGTGAAAATTACTACTAAAGCCGATTAAAATAAATAGTGCATTAAAAGTTTTTTCCGCCCTCGGGTGGTTTTGGGAGGCTGGTACTTCCTTGGGCGAAAAAGCAGTTTTCCGGAACTCGTTCGAAAAGTCTCCTTTACGAACCTCGTTACGTCCCTCGCCTTCGGCTCGGGCCGCAAACCTCTCGGTTCGCAAATAGAGACTTTTCAAACTCGTAGGAAAACTACTATTTATTTATGCCAATAAAACAAAAGTAGGAAAATTGCTCCAAAATGCCGATTAAAGTCAATTGACTTCAGTATCACTATTGCCCATTGAAACCGATTGACTTGCCCAGATCCAAAAATGACGATTTAAGTCGATTGACTTTAATGACACTTTTGACTATTAAATGAATCCGTCTTTTATAGCAGGGAAGCTTTTTTTACATTTAAGCTTTATGCGTATTTTAAATGCACTCTAACAGATGATGATGCATTGTAGATAGGTCTGTGGGTGATAATAGGCTACCTTACGGAATAGTATATTTCTTACCTAGGGCAGAAAGTACAACTTGCTCACCTGAAGGGCGCGGTTGTTGTATGTTTGTGCCCGAGGTGAGAACAACATTTTTTGCAACGAGGGCTGAAAGTGCAACTTTGCTCCCATGGGCCTTTCCGCTCGCCAATTACTTTTCGCCCTAAGGCGGGAGCAAACTTTCGTTCCAACAGGGCTAAAATAGTTCTTTCTGCTCATGGGCTGAAAGTAATTAGTAGGCGGAAAGTGTGCCCTAGGGTGCAAAGCACTTCGCCCTAGGGACGAAAAAAAAGTTTCAAAATCTCTTTTTTTGTTTTTAATTTTATAACAGTATTACGATCATGCTAATGCACGTCGTAATCATATTGTTAAACTGTTATAACATAGAAATACACTTCATGACTGCAAAATACATGATATAATTAGGTTACTAAGGTTTCAAACGAACACTACGTATTGATGTGACGTACTTTTGATACGTACTAAAATTCGTAACGAAACTACGTAATTATGTTAATGGGGTACATACTGTATCAAAAAACAATAAGACATACTGTCGATTACGAATTGTACAAAAGTTACAGTATATTTTTGGAAAATGCAAAATTTGTAAAACATTGAGTATAGGTCTGCCATATGGTAGTTGCCTTTTTTTAAATTGAATTTTTAATACCACGATATTCATTAGCAACCTTAAAAAAATTATATTATACCTTTTTTACAAAATGCTTATGATTTTAACGAATGAAAAAAGTAGAAGAAAAGTGCATCTTTAGAGCCCTCTAGTGGCCACACTGATCCGCAGCTGATGTTGGTACAAAAAGGGCTTAAGGAGGTTGGATACATATCATCGACAATAGTGGGCGCTCTAATTTAGTTTTTGATTCAGTCTATGTGTTATAAAAAATAA
This sequence comes from Copidosoma floridanum, assembly GCF_000648655.2. Next base: position 323,020 of record NW_019380184.1, on the reverse strand, counting down.
ACGTACTTTTTTTGGGCGATCTCAGCCATGTAGTTATTAAGATATTTCAAAATAAAAAATGAACAATTTAACACGGGCTGTTATGGGAACAATGTTGTNCTGCCTACAGCAGATTTGGATCCAATATGCTTAGTTATATTACACCTTTGTATTCATTCATTTTTACGATCAAAAGATTTTGGAAATTCATGTAAGATTACTCCTACTTGGGATTTTTCTTTGAAAACAGTTGGGAACATAGCATTTATATAAGCACTTGTCATTATTAAATCAGTCTTATAACATTACTTGATCAAAGAATAATAAGAACCAAGCATTAAATTTAACTCAGACAGTTTTCATATGTTCAAATCATTGGCAGCTAGACCCAACTCGAGTTCAGATGAAATACGTTAGCAGCACGAGGAGTCGGCTTAGACCTCGAATATACACTTTATAAAAATTTTACTCTCGGAATAAATTTTGACTATCTATTTTTACCATTTCTTACTTGTAAATCACTTATTTACTAATCTTCTGTACACTCTTTGTAAGAATTTGTTTTTGTATTCATTATTTACAAACGTAACAAAATTTTGACAGAAACACTGTCATATTAACATTAAATTATAATATTCGTGTTTTATTGACCAATGAGATATGGGGAAAAGGAGGCCTCGTCGGAAATTTATTCGTTAAAAAATAAAAAAACCATATGTTGTTATTTAAAATAAAAAGAGTAAGGGTTGTAAGCAAGTGTACGCTTAGATAAACAGTGGAAAAAATATGATTAGAGGCTTTTGAGCATCTTTGTAGTTCGAGAGGTGGCAGTGTGGATATTTCTAAAAAGTATTATGTTAAATTATCAGAGAATATTATAGTGAAACATATAAATTAAGTAGTGAAAGTTTCCATCAAATTAAAATGTAAATAGAGAAGTTGGCAACAAGCACTGATTTAAAAATTTTTGTTCATAGGTGTTCTGTACACCCTCAGGAATATTGATCATCACTCACATCTGCTTTGCTATGGAAAACGAGAGAATAAGGGTAGTTTTATCACCCCCAAATCATCCTTAATTGTAAAAGTAATAAAAACTTATGCAATTAAACATTACACCTCGGAACTCGTCCCTCACGAGTTTTTCGAGTCACTGCAGCTCATTAAAACTGACCCTAAAAGCTTTTAACCCTTAAAAAAACAAGTTCAGAGCCCTTATTAGACTTAATTTAAATAATTACACTACGATGTTTGACAACAAAAAGTTTTTTATAAATAACAATAGCCGTAGAAACACTCTTTAATCACAATTGGTTGCACTACAGGAGACGTTAGCACTGCCTAAAATATTTAATCTGTGACCACAAATGTAACGTTTCCATAAACAGTCAGTTTAATCAATGAACAGTTACTTTTTTCGTTGAATGTCTGAATAAAATCAACGCTAACCCACAACTCATAAAGTACGAGAAGAAATCTCGTGATCTTAGCTGTAAATTTTATTACCATCAATATCAGTTAGCTGGTAAGTACAATTTTTGACGAGAAAAACATCAAAACTAGAATAAACATTATTAATGCGCTTAAAAAAAAGTGCTTCGTCTACAAGTTAGACTCATGTTAAGGAGGTTGGATAAATATCATCGACAATAGTTGGGGGCTCAAATTTAGTTTTTTAATAATTCTATGTGTTATAAAAAACAAACGTACCTTTTTTGGGCAATCTTAGCCATTTAGTTATAAAGATATTTTAAAATAAAAAATGAACAATTTAACACGGGCTGTTATGGGAACAATGTTGTAACCTAAAAATGACATTCCTTAGTAATAGTTAAAGAATCGACAAAAAATATATTTTGATACTTCAAATACTGCAGATTCATATGAATACTGATTTTTGTCAGTATCCATACTAATTAAAGAGAAAATCACGATTTTTTGAAATAAAAATGAAAACTTTGGTTAGGTTTATAAGATGGATGCATGTATTCCATAAGAATAAGCTGTATTACGTTCTGTCGGTAATGCTGTGAGCTTCCCACACCCTCGACCCCGCTTCCTTTCCCCTCTGAAAGATTGTATCTAACCTCCTTAAAAGAGGAGTTGATGGCTGCTTACACTTGAAAATAAAAATAAAAGTTATGGAGCTATCATACTTCCCCAAATTTTGATTTCAATATGAAAAACCACCGTAATATGCTGAAAACCAAATCTACAGAACTTTAAAATAATTTTATCGTTTTACGAAACAAATGCTAACGAAAATGTATTTCTTCATTTTTTTTGACCCACATGATTTTCCCCCTAAAATTCACAAGATTGCGGTCAAAGTAAAAAATTTAATATTTGTGACCGTGACTGACGGTGAAGATGTTGGTAAAAAAATCTAAAAATAATACATAATAGCGTTTTCATGGAGTATAATCAATCCTCCAAATCAAAAGGAAAATAAACTTTTTTCTGTTTCGGCTTACGCAAAACGTCTTATGTGTAAATTTGTATGTAAGTGTGTCTGTATGTGTGGATGTAATTACATAGAAATAAAGTATTCCAAAACGTAGTAATCTAATTAAGGTAGTTGTTTCTCAATATATAGATCAATCGTATACAATACTAAGGTTATGTTCATATATCATCCCGTATTTTCAAAATATCAGAGAGAAATGTGAATGCCTTTGCGTACACTTATGCGTACATAACCATATACATCTATCTATTTGTACTCATGTGACAATGTGACGTTGCCCCATACGCTATACTTACTTAGTTATCTTCCAAAATCAAACGAAAAGCACTTTTTTGATTACTATTACTTAAAAACTATGTGGTAAAAAATTTAAAAAAAAATGTATGTGTTTCTTTACTGTCTAAGGTAGTTTTGAGTAGTTTTTTAATTATTTATAGATATGCGGTAAGTTACACTTTTTAAAATAATGGGAATATGTAGTGTTTGCACCATTGCTCCAATGTTAAAAGAGTGATTTTTTGATGAGGATATTTCAATAGCGATGTGGTAAATTGGTCTCAAATTTTTTACACATTTCTCAACGCTTATATTAGTTTTGCTGAAAATTTCGTATCTTTTTAGATACTTTTGATTTAGGAAACAACTACCTAAAATATTATTGTAAAAATGTCTTTGTCTTTATCAATTATTGCGCAACTTATTTTTATTAGGAAATATACTAATGGCCAAATTGAGTTATACCGTGCGACACATCAGTAGAATATTTATCATATTTATTTAATAATTGTTTACTGTTGATACTTAAGTATCACTGATTCCAAGGAAAATATGGTTAACTAAAAATTTTAGAATGTCAGTGGTAAATTATTTCATTACGATAATTGGAGTTTAATATGAACATTTCTTATTTGAAACTAAAAAAAAATGTTTTTGCAATACTACAGTGTTTTGCGTTATCGTTTACTTGGTGCTGCTGCCGTTCCGGCGCTCTGGTCAAGTGCCCAGTTCGCCCCACTCGTGAGCCGCCTCTGGTTTCAATGAATTATTAGTGTACAAATGACACTTTAATTTTTTATTAAAATTGTTCCCCAATTTATGAGCAAGATTATTATATTGTCTTCTTAAAACATTATTGCTCAAAAAAAAGCGAAAAAGTTTATGGCTATTTGTACTTCCAAACCTTCTGCAAACATAATCTTTGTCAAATAATTTTAATATGCTCAAGTCCGATGGATTGGTGATTCTACCAGTTACCAGATTAAAGATTTCAATGTATACGAGTATATGGGTAATTCTGCCGTAACTTAAGCTCAGATTGACTTGAACAATTGTTTAAAAAGAAGTTGCTTCGAAAAAATTTTTTTCATGGTATTTCTACTGTTCACAATATCAGTAAAAAATATCTAGAGCGATGCAACTACAAAATTTGCTAGTCAAAAGTTGTACAAAATTTTATAAAAGTCAGTTTTCATCGATTTTCGAAAAATTGTATCTCTTTCTAACACGTGTAGCTAAGCTCCTTCAACAGTTCTAGTATTCTTACTGAGCTCAAATAAAAGCTGGGATCAAGACCTATCGATTTAAAAAAATGTTCTCTATTTAGAGCCTCCATTCAAAAGTTACAGCTATTCCACTTAAAGCGTAAATATCACTAATAATGCGATTTTGGCCAAAATTTGCTATTTTTTATAAAATCGCTATAACTTTTCATTGGTACATAAAATTCAAAGATTTTTATTTTGATCATTAGGACTATGTTTTTGTTTTCATTTGAGCCCAGATAAAATCACCTAATTGGGATAGGAACTCAGCTGACACGCCAATTGCAAATGTTAATTTACATAAAGTGATGAATTTTAGAAGCTGCGAGAGTAGGCTCTAAGTCTATTTAAGTTTAAGTTAGTTTATTGACTTTGTATTTTCTATCATATGCCAGGAGTAGGCTCTTGCTCTCTGCCAGCAACGCCCTCCATCGTTCTATCCTTAAACATTATGGCCAACATTTGAAGCTCCGAGACTAGGCTTTTGAGTTTTGATCCCAATAGAAGGCACCACTTGGCTACCAACATTGGAAGCAGCACCACCGTTTTTGCATTTATGTAGTGAAAAAAGGCCAACTAGACGAAACTCCAAGACACTTGTCTCGTCTTTTAGCCCAACAGTGATGAAAAAAAAGTTTAGCTCAAATTGATTTCTGTCGAAAAAAAAAAAAAAAAAAAGAACAAAAAACCTAAAGACGGATCGTTTTCCCATTTTGGTCAACGCTCAATCCAAAGTTTCTAAACTTACTTTTTCCCGACTTGTCTGCCCATACTTGATTTACTAGCCTCTAATGAAGTAAGCAACTGTAGTTTGCGTACCTGTGCACGCACACTAAGTGGTTGTTCTATAAGGTTCGAAACGGAATAAAATGTTTGTACGCGTGAAATACGCAAAAAGAAGAGTTNTTGGCTTGGATTGATTGTTCTAAAAAAAAAAAAAACGGTACTTTAAGGTGAGGTAGAGTCGGAATAGAATTTTTAAAGTTTGTTGTATTCAGACGACTCATAGACGTATTACAATGACTTGTCTGCCCATACTTGATTTACTAGCCTCTAATGAAGTAAGCAACTGTAGTTTGCGTACCTGTGCACGCACACTAAGTGGTTGTTCTATAAGGTTCGAAACGGAATAAAATGTTTGTACGCGTGAAATACGCAAAAAGAAGAGTTAAGCTATTCCAGAGGTAACAAGTTCTGGCACTACTGTCTGAAGGATTTGTTTATTTTAGTCTTATACTTTAAAAAGTGACCATTAGTTAGCATTTTCAATCCATAAAGTTACTTGTTTGAACTGATTTTTGTTAAAATCGCGATTATGGTGCAAATATGCAGACAAAATGTATGCAGTGAAAACTTACTTGTCTTTGTTGATTTTTAGTGTGATTAGTAATTACTCACTTTTACTAAAGGCTCCATTTACAGATTTTCAATTATCAATTTTTTACATTCTTTCTCATATTTTTTTTAACAATTTTATCATCTCAGTTACACTTAATTCACTAGTAACATATTCATTAATACTTCTATTTACATCCTCGCAATTTTCTCGCCATTTCGAACATATTTCACATCTGTTAATTACATGACCTATGGTTTCTGCTTCTTTATTACAAAATTCGAAAAATCTATCAGACTCTTCTAACCAACATTTGTTTCTTACCCCTATGTTACTACATCTTATCCTAGCTATAATACTAATACCACTTTCTTTTCTAAATCTTTATAAATACTTTGGGAATTTTTCAACTTTAATGTTAGCGTAAATATTATGATCAGAATCAGCTCTTATTTATACAGTTTCCTCAATGTACCTAATATATCTAGCATTGCCTCTCTATTTAATGCACTAGATCAAATCATCAGCATAAGCTAAAGACCGAACCCTTATACTTCCTACAACCAGGCCTTTTATATTCATAGCCTTAAAAACTCTTTCTTACGATGCTTAATATAAACAGAACAAAATTATGTTCAGAACGCACCCTTGCCTTACTCCTTTCGTAGTCCAAAATTTTTCTGACAAGTCAATTTTGTTTTCTAGAGTATTTATAGTTTATTCGTAGATTTTCTTTATTCTCTTAATTGAATATTCGCTAATCCCTTCTTGTTTTATTAATTTTCAAAGCATCTCTCTCGAAAGTGTCAAACGCTGCCTTCAAATCCACGAAGGTCACGTATACCTTCTTCTTTCGCGCCTTGGCCTCCTGGACAATGTGGCTTAAAATGTACTCGTTATCCATGGTAGACCTTGTTTTTCTAAGCCCTGCCTGACCTTCTGGTAGTATTTTTTTCTCCTCTATTTCCTCAACTAGTATTTTTCTTAGTGTTTCTACATACACCTTATAAGCTGTTAAAAGAAGAGAGACTCCCCTGTGTAGCTTACTCGGTATATTTACATCATCTTTCTTTTACAGTGAAACAATAACTATAACTCCAAGTTATAACAATAGCTACAATAACTACAACAATAACTACAAGTTTCCTTCGCTATATTTCCAGACTTCGTTTGGGATTTCATCTATGTCTGCTGCTTCTTTCTTTTGTAATGCTAAGGTTGCTTGTACGATTTCCATGTATGAGATCTCATTGGACCCTAAAACTTTTTATGGTAACGTCTCTTCTTTCCTCTAACCTTCTTCCTTTGCTCCCCTCTATAAGCGTCCTAAAATGTACCTCCCACTCCTCCAACGTTGTATTTTTTTTTTACAATTTTACTTTTTCTTTGTATTTTCGAAAAATTTCCACACATCTGATTTGTTTTTAATGCTACGAAAATGACCTTGTTCCATTTCTTTGAATTCTATCTCCTTGTCCTCACATAATTTCTTCCACTCTCTCCTTTCTTTTAAATACACATCTTCAATTATTTTATTTTTTCTCCATTTATAGTACGACGTCCTAGCCCTTCTTATTTTGATCCTACGTGCTTGGTCCCACCACTTTTTTTCTACAAATCTCCATGGCCTAACTACAATTTCCTTCTTTATAACTGCCTCGTTCACAATATCTTTAGTATCAGACCAGGCCTCTTCAACACTGACTATTCTCTCTGTCATCACTTCTTCGCAGAGGTCGTTGGACCCTCGTATAAATTTTATAATATCTTATTCTCACAATGTAAACACTTTTTTTCTCTACATGACGTTTTGCTCACTATTTATTTCTTTTTTCCCTTTTTTAATATGTCACTTAAATTACCAGAATTGTACACTGACCATTTTATTATTTAATTCCACTTAACATTCAACTGCCCAGTAAAAAGTTTTTAGCTGAACTTATAACTAAAAAAATAGCAGATAAAGCAGCTAAAAATTTAGCTGTATCATGTGTTTTTTTAGCTATATCTGAGTGTATTTTCAGCTTATATTTTCAGCTGAAAATTCAGCTGTAATTCGATGTACGTATGCAGGCTAATTTGACAGCCATAGTTTCAGCTGTATTTTCAGCTTATATTTTTGACTGTATTTTTAGCTGAAAATTCAGCTGTAATTCGATGTATATATGCAGGCTAATTTGACAGCCATAGTTTCAGCTGTATTTTCAGCTATTATTTACAGTTGTATTTTTAATTAACAATTTAGCTATTTATGATGGATTGCAATTGCACGCTTCGAGAAACTATTAACAGCCTGTTGCACAACTATATTTTTGAATGTTTTTTTGTAGCGGTATTTTTCTGAAAACTTAGCTGTAAATTTTTAGTAGGTTAAACGTTTTTATCTAATGTTTTTTCACTCAAATTTTTTAGCTGAAAACCAGAACTGATATATTTTTTTGGAATGACATAACTGTAGGCATAGGTAATTTTGTATGTTTCATTTTTATTTTATTTGTTTGTACTTGTACAAATAGTGGTAATCAGAATTCATCAATATAATATATTTTTAATTTTAATATAAATTACATATTAACGATAGTTAAAATATACACATTATGAATAGGTTATCATTGTTGGTAAAGGAGAAATATATGTGTGATCACCTACTACCATTAAAATGCATATTTTGTCGATTTCATTTGTTTCTATAATACTAACATTTTTTTCAGTGTTTATAACATTTTTAATACATGTGCATCTGCTTAACATTCAATTATTGACATTGATTTTATTATATGTTATCACCTCCCGATTATTAATTGGATCGATTAAGAATTCAATTATTGGCCCAAAATCGCAATTTTTTAATTGAACTACTGTATTATTAGTTCTGTTAAAATTTTTTTTTTTGATCGATATAAACAATTATTAATAATCGCTCTGTGATAAGCTTGTGTTACATTTGACAATCTACTTTCATTTGGTATAAGTGACTGCGGAATATTGGGAACATAAAAATATCTACAAGTCATAAATTTTTCGCTTTTATAAGTATTTCTCATTAATAATTCGTTACAATATCGTAAGGCAGGTGAAAAAGCATTGCGATTACAAATAAAATCTTTTGTAATTATAATACTGCTTTTCATTATAATATTTCTACATATTTGGTGAATTACTCTTTTCGCTGCGTGTATCGCATTTACTATCTATCCATTTCCTGACTCAAACGCATAGCCGTTATGTTATGGGCCCATAATGGTCCCCAATTGCAAACACTTTGTGTTATGTGCGTTAATTGATGTATGTTGAACGTCATGGCTTTTTTGGAATAAAAATATTCCGTTTTTGCAACGAATTTACTTAAATAATGGTTTGCTACAGTTAAATCGTTTGAATTTATATTTTCATTCATTAGAATAAAAAAGGCCTGAACTACCAAACTCCAGTATTCAACATAAGGTGCAAAGGACGGTTGTTGAACAGCTACTTCATGTAACAGAGGTAAACTGTAAAATAGCAACCAATTGTCCCATTCACGACTTTTCCAGAAATTTCTATCGTAAACAGATCTTGATAATCGAGATACATGGCTTGGAACTTTAAAAGAAGTAAACTTGTCTTGCAAAAATTTTATATTATATTTCGACAACGAATAGCTTTTTCCACTACAATTAAACCAATAATCAGTGAATTGTTTCGCAATGCCTAGAGCAATACTATGCATATGATTAGGTACAAAACCTTCTATAATATTGAATGCATTTAAATTTAAAAGTGGAGACGCAGCTTTTACACCATAAACATGAGAGTTCGTTTTATTTGTTGGCAAGGTAGTTCGACGTCCGATGACCCTGAAAAGGACCAGTCAGCTTCTTAAGTAAACTCTTTCTTGACTAAAGTTTCCAGCAATTGTGATTGCCTCTATACCTCAGGGTGATCTTCTCTGGCCTATTATTGTAGCACCACACTGATCGGGAGGAAAATTACAACGTCTGAAGCTTTAGAGCTAGTTGTAAAGCTCTTTCCCGACGTCTCCTGGTAGAAAGTCGAAGTCGTTGGTGTCTAAAACACCGTATTTTTTGCAGACTCAGTTATTATTATTTTTCTTAATGATAAAGAGCCAGCTGTGGGTAGCTTTACTCATTTCCTTGGAGTCTCTGTGTACGAAGACCGTACTCGAGGTACGCCGCTGACCAAAGAATATCTCGTTTTCAGGTCGTTCCCTGGATAACCAACCGCTTATCGTTAGTAGGGAAAGTGGGCTTGGAGAATACCTTCTCTATAGGTATACCGTTGGGACGACCACTAAGAAGGAGGCCGTTGTAGCTGCCCGTACTCTTCAGGGCTAGCTGTCTTCCCTGGTTTGCATTTGAAGTAGACATTTCTCTGACGGAACCAGGTCGGATGGTTAAACGGTCTCCAAAGTCTGTAGTATTGCAGCAGGTTGTATTACGCTCTATTAAGACACGTCTCCGGCTTACCAGAGACGTTGACGTTCCCTGAACGCCGACTTTTTCGTGACACTCGGTTATCTTGGCGATCCGGTGTACAACCCATTCATTTCGCTTGCCCATGAAAGAAGAGTGTCATTGGTAGTCGGGATGCCCAGCTGCACGACTAACGACTCTGTTATAGGTGTATTGCCGATGAACGACTATGATATTGTACAACTCGATGGGGCATCTTATAACCACTCTTTACTATCTCTGATTGCGGGAGGCTTCAAATTTACCTCGACGCCACCTAGCAGATCCTACTGAACTAAAGCTCAAATCTACCTTATTTTGGCAAAACTTTGAGCTTATTTATCGCTAATGTTATTAATTTTTTCAAGAAAAAAACTATTTGTAAACCATCTCGGAATCATCAAGAATCGGTATGCAAAATTTCAGCAAAATCGGTTCAGTAGTTTTCGTGGTTAGTGATTACAACGGTTTTAGAGACTTTGCTTTATGTATTAGTAAGATTATAAATATAATAATAACGCAAGCGCCAATTACTACATAGATTTGTCTATAGGTGATTGATATTTTTCGAATTTTTGTATTAAAATGCGTTTATTTTCAAATTCACAAGCCAAAGGTTATCCTTTAGAAAATTTGTGGTCAGCTCTCAATTTATTTATTTTTTTTCTACGTAAATCTCAATGAAATCATTGTTTAGGGGATAATGGCTACACAGAATCAACGGTACTTTCTTTTGATTCCAGCACAGATCGTACTTGCAGGATCTTCTTATTATTTATACACACAAGAACTCGTGGGAACTCGTTGTCCTGTAGAGCACTCTAATGGTATTTTGGTTAAAGTTTGAATGTCATTACATAAATGTAGAAAACTTCATTATTCACCAAGAAAAATTGCAAATATTATGAATACTTGTGCAATATTGCATAATTCTAGAAAATGACATGGGTGAGTTCTAAATAAGTTATTCAATAAGTAAAATAGTAGACTTATAAACATACGTGCGCACATCACAATATTGTATCGCTCACAGTGTGGCTGTTTCACAAAATCAAAGGGTCGATCGTACAAAACCTACATGATCAAAATACAGGTAGAAAGGGTTTATTAAAATATACTAATTGAGCTGAGCGGGTGGTTGAGTTTGGATTTGTATTGGACTCCATTATTTTATTTTTTTTAATTTAAAGAAAATTACAAAGATAAAAGTCATGATTACATTTTTGTAATACATAGCCTAAGATATCTTTTTCTTGCTAGAACTAAAACGCCAAAAATTATTATAACAACAAGTTTTGCTTTTAAATTATATTTATATTATTACACAATTTTCAACGTTGACGTTAACGTTTTTTTTTATTGGTGATGTACACGGGAACCATGGATATATTGCCGGCATTGCAGAACGAGATCAAATTATAAATCAGCATTATAATTAACAATTTAACAACTGCCCGGGTAGCACAATTTTAGGCACTGGCATTGCATAATTCTGCAGCTAGTCATGCTTCCAGAATCTTACGTGATTCTGGTACGGGATGAGTGCGTCATGCACTTGCACAAAAAGTGCTTAAATCTTGCGCTTAGTCAAGTGCGTTATTTACAAAATAAGTAGAAAAACGTCAGATTGTAAAAATAATTGTAAATGCTGTTAAATATGATTCACTTGAAAGAAAAATTTTTTAGATTAACGATCTCTGAGGCTAACTTTACAACAAAAACACTTATTTTTGAGTACAGTCTCATAAACTATGTCTATGTTAAAACTTTGTTCTAATTAGGCAATGCTTTCTTCAGTTATAACATTTAATAGAATCATACTTATTTAGTATAACTTTTTTAAATTATCAACATAATCAAAACTGTAAAATAGCAACCAATTGTCCCATTCACGACTTTTCCAGAAATTTCTATCGTAAACAGATCTTGATAATCGAGATACATGGCTTGGAACTTTAAAAGAAGTAAACTTGTCTTGCAAAAATTTTATATTATATTTCGACAACGAATAGCTTTTTCCACTACAATTAAACCAATAATCAGTGAATTGTTTCGCAATGCCTAGAGCAATACTATGCATATGATTAGGTACAAAACCTTCTATAATATTGAATGCATTTAAATTTAAAAGTGGAGACGCAGCTTTTACACCATAAACATGAGAGTTCGTTTTATTTGTTGGCAAGGTAGTTCGACGTCCGATGACCCTGAAAAGGACCAGTCAGCTTCTTAAGTAAACTCTTTCTTGACTAAAGTTTCCAGCAATTGTGATTGCCTCTATACCTCAGGGTGATCTTCTCTGGCCTATTATTGTAGCACCACACTGATCGGGAGGAAAATTACAACGTCTGAAGCTTTAGAGCTAGTTGTAAAGCTCTTTCCCGACGTCTCCTGGTAGAAAGTCGAAGTCGTTGGTGTCTAAAACACCGTATTTTTTGCAGACTCAGTTATTATTATTTTTCTTAATGATAAAGAGCCAGCTGTGGGTAGCTTTACTCATTTCCTTGGAGTCTCTGTGTACGAAGACCGTACTCGAGGTACGCCGCTGACCAAAGAATATCTCGTTTTCAGGTCGTTCCCTGGATAACCAACCGCTTATCGTTAGTAGGGAAAGTGGGCTTGGAGAATACCTTCTCTATAGGTATACCGTTGGGACGACCACTAAGAAGGAGGCCGTTGTAGCTGCCCGTACTCTTCAGGGCTAGCTGTCTTCCCTGGTTTGCATTTGAAGTAGACATTTCTCTGACGGAACCAGGTCGGATGGTTAAACGGTCTCCAAAGTCTGTAGTATTGCAGCAGGTTGTATTACGCTCTATTAAGACACGTCTCCGGCTTACCAGAGACGTTGACGTTCCCTGAACGCCGACTTTTTCGTGACACTCGGTTATCTTGGCGATCCGGTGTACAACCCATTCATTTCGCTTGCCCATGAAAGAAGAGTGTCATTGGTAGTCGGGATGCCCAGCTGCACGACTAACGACTCTGTTATAGGTGTATTGCCGATGAACGACTATGATATTGTACAACTCGATGGGGCATCTTATAACCACTCTTTACTATCTCTGATTGCGGGAGGCTTCAAATTTACCTCGACGCCACCTAGCAGATCCTACTGAACTAAAGCTCAAATCTACCTTATTTTGGCAAAACTTTGAGCTTATTTATCGCTAATGTTATTAATTTTTTCAAGAAAAAAACTATTTGTAAACCATCTCGGAATCATCAAGAATCGGTATGCAAAATTTCAGCAAAATCGGTTCAGTAGTTTTCGCGGTTAGTGATTACAACGGTTTTAGCGACTTTGCTTTATATATTAGTAAGATAAGATAAGATTGGTCATTTATCGTATGCGCAATGAAACTTCTCTTGTGCATTTCTAAAGATACATAAAATATNTACGCTTTCGCTCTCTCTCTCTCTCTCTCTCTCTCTCTCTCACTCTCTCTCTATCACCCTGCAATCAGCTGCTTCTGATCTGAGCTGATATACGTAGGTAAATACACCGTACTCCTAAGTTCTAACTTGGTCAGCAGCCATGCACACACGCAAAAAATTTAAGACGTAGGCAAACACTATTTGCTTGGAATCTCTTAAAATGAGAGATATGGAAACGTAGTCAAGTCCAAACAGTATTTAATGACATCTATAATATGTAACACAAAAAATAAACAAAAATATATCAAAGTCCTTTTGTTCGAAGAGGCACAAGCTCTTGATGACTACTAGTAATGGAAAAACATATAGATAACTAATACTAGTAACTCTCACGGTGCAGCTACTTAACGTATTCTACCAGAGTCAGAGAGACTTTTTACTGGGGCGACTATCGTCTTAACCGTGAAAGTGTGAAACGTCCAGTGTACTAAGAACTTAAAGGCACTAACTCACAGCGTATAGAGTGTTTACAAAACTGCCACAGTGTGGCGCTGCATCGGATCATGCAAAGCAGACACGGCTCGTTACTGGGACCCCTCAGCTTTGGGTGAGGTGGATTCAATATCAGAACTTTTTCCCTTGATCGTTTATATAGCTATACTATCTAGAGAGAATATTCCGCTGAGCAGACAGCAGTGAAGGGGCATTGCCAAAGACAGTATCCACAATGCTCAAAAAATAAAAATTAATATATGAATAACACAAGCGCCTATCACTGAATGATCTAGGGTGCTAACCTGCCTTTCTATTAAATAATAAATGATTAGTTATCAAACCAAGCACCCACTCTATTGAATACTAAAATATTAATTATTAACACAAGTGCCTATCGCCAAATAACCCAGGGCACTTGCTGGTCGCTTTATTAAACGATGTATATCATTAATTAGTAGCAAAAGCGCCTATCACCCAATGACCCAGGGCACTTACTTGTCTCTGTATTAAATGATAAAAAGTTAAATAATAATGCAAGTGCCGATCACCTGATAACCCAGTATGCTGCTTGTGTTTAACTAATATTTTATTCATCGGCTGATAGGCGCTTTAATTACTGCTTAACATTTTATTATTTAATGAAGAGGCAAGTGAGCTCCCTTAATCATCGGGTAATAGGCGCTTGTGCTATTAATTAATAATATTCATCGTTTAATAAAGCGACCAGCAAGCGCCCCGGGTCATTTGGTGATAGGTGCTTGTGTTAATTATTAATATTTTAGTATTTAATAGAGTTTCCAGTAAGCGCCCTGGGTCATCGGGTGGTAGGCGCTTGTATTATTGCTTATTATTTTATTTTTTAATAGAGTGGCCAGTATGCACGCCAGGTCATTAGGTGATATGCACTTGTTTTATTAATATTACAATTTTTATTTTCGCGCGATGTGGGTACAGTCTTTGGCAATGCCCCTTTACTGTTGTCTGCTCGGCAGAACATTCTCCCTAGATTGTATAGCTATACACACGATCTAGGAAAAAAGTTCCGATATTGAATCCGCCTCACCTAAAACTGGTGACCGGGCCTGTGCTCAGGGGCAGCTTAAGACATTCTTACGGAAGCTTCTATCCACCATCTATAGGCAAGCTGCTTGCTTTCCTCAAAATAGGCAATGCAACTACTTTGGGCGTTGCCCAAAAAGCATAATCAAAACAAAGCGTCATAACCTGTTTTCGGTTCTTTCGGAAATTAAAAAATGTTGTAAAAATATTGGCAGCTTCTATTCGCCATCTATAGGTAATAAGCTACTTGCTTTCCTCAAAATAGGCAATGCAACTACTTGCGTAGTTAGAACCACAGTTTACTTTTTAATGATAAATGGATGATCATAATAGTTACCCGTTTACTAAAATTTATGTATGTACTCTCAAAATTAATAAATACTGTAAAAATATTTGCTGAAAGATCTGAAAACAGGTTATGACGCTTTGTTTTGATTATGCTTTTTGGGCAACGCAAGTAGTGGCATTGCCTATTTTGAGGAAAGCAAGCAGCTTGCCTATAGATGGCGGATAGGAGCTTCCGTACATTCTGGTACCCTGGGCAACTGACCAGTTTGGCGCCCTTCATAGCCCTACAAATTTTGGAGATGGTTAGTACTTCATGAGAAAATTATTTAGTAATTTTGTCTATTTTTTTGACAAACATCTTCGCCGTCCGTGACGGTCACAAATTTCGTATTTTTTAATCTGACCGCGCTGATAAAAGTGGTGTTAGAAAAGGATAATAACTGTACTAAAAATTCCTATATTTTTCGGAAAAGCTAAAACATACTTACTTTACGACGCCAATGGTTACGTTTGAAACAATTTTTATTATATTTAAAGTCATTATTTTTGTGTAGCAGCCGTACGAAAATAATTACATGGTATAATAAAAATTACTATGTCTAACATAGTAAAAATTGTGATAGTACAATTTTTGCTATACAATATTGTAAATTTGATTCTAATCGTTTTAAAATTTTCCACATTTAAAAGTGGAATTTGCTCTGTTACATAGTAAAATTTCTCATTCCACTGCATTGCCATTCAGTATAGTAAAAATTACTATGATCGAAAGTAAGTTTGTACAACATCCATAGGTATGCACGCCTATTGATTTTTAAATTTAAGGATAAATTAATGTAATCATGACAAGAAACATATTTTTTAATTTATAATGGTTGAAAATGGATACCTGCAGACCATTAATTTGAAATGGACTGATTATTCGTTGTTAACAGTGTTGTCTACAGAAAATCTACAAAAGACGAAGGTTTAATTTCCAGTCACTGCAGATCTCTTTTAAAATTATATATTTTTAAAACACTTTAGAAGGTGTCT
>NW_019380184.1:272508-292728 GCF_000648655.2 Copidosoma floridanum | reverse complement strand
TACGTTAAACCGACTTTAGACGTTAGAGCTACACAAAAGATTGTTGTTACCAGAATAAGCTATACCAAAAGTGATGAGCATAAAAAAATAACGTACAGGTCTTGAGATTTCTGCAACCAGTCTCACATTTTTACATACTTATCTGGATCATCGAAAAACCTGTGACTAGTCGTTTTTATAACTATTCTAGTACAAGTTTTTCAATAGCTTTGGTACAGGGATTTTCTGTACCATGGATAGTCTATTAAATTTGTATACTGCGCATAGCTTTTTACTATACCGCGCATAGTACCTGCGCCTATATATAGTGGAGATATGTATGTATATATGCATGCAGACTTGCATACATGTATGGGATTGTCATTGTTATTTTGGCTCAATATGTAAATTGTTCTTTGCGAGTGAAAACCAATTATTATATGCAACAGGAAAGTGACTAAACGTGCCTACTGCACTTATCATTATATCTTGTTAGATTCGTATCAATGTATTGAACTTTATATTGTGTTGTGGTGGATATACTGAAATCCTAACCCCTTGAACTTTTACAGCTAAGTATGTATATATATATATACTGACATTCTGAATGCTCCCACTGGCCGACTAACTTTCTGTACTGGTACAGGAAAAACCCGTACCACGTATCGGATTTTGACGTACTAAGCATAAGGTTTAGCTATACTCAATAAGGTACTTTAAAGTACACTACCGTACCAAATATACCTGTACCAGTACATATTTTTCTTGTACAGAGTATCGAAAATACTTGTCCTAACATATAGGACCTGTTTTTCTGGTAACAACAATTTTCCGTGTGGTAGAGAAACTGTCTAGTAAACAGGAGGTTGTGTGTTCAATCCGCACCCGGGGAGGATATTTTTCTCATTCTTATTTGTTTCTTTAGAAAATTTTCTTGAAGAAGAATTAATGTGGTTTGATATTATGAGTCTTAAGTATATTGGATATTGAAAAAAAAGTGGCATGTATGGAGGATATAGAGTGCTTGTATTGAAAGTGCCGCCATCTATGCATATGCACCTCTTGATACAATGATTCAGATTAACAACATTCGCTTGTATACCATTGGTCATATGAATTTCTTATTTACCGACAAGCAATAGAGTCACACAACAGAAAAAGTTGCAGCTTAAGCCGGGGGAACAAAGTAAGGGTTTATTATTAAAAACTCAAAATGGGTGCCATACTTGAGATAATTTTTGGATCAAATAACCAGAGGATGAGTTATAAAGGAGAACAATTGTTCAATGGTTTGATTAGATAGTGAAAAAAATAGTACGAGGTGAGAAAATATCATATTAAAATCGGCTAGCATCTAGTGCAGGAGTGTAGACCCATCTACTTGCGAGGCATACACAAATATATAGTGTTGAAGGGACAACATCAATATCAAAACATTAGAAAACATTTTTTTAGTAAGTCAGCTAAAAAAAGGCTGATAAAGACTTAATATGGGACATAGTCATTTCGATATCTATTAAAAAAAAAAAAAAAACATTCTTTTGGTAGGTATAGTTAAGTGAATTTTTCAGTAAATTTAATTTTATAATAAAGTTAAAATTTTTATGCTCATTCAGCATAAAAATATATATAAAAATAAGAAGATATTATGAGAAGATACCTTTCATTGTAAAATAATGAAAGTTAAAGATAAATAACTTTTTGTTGAAAAATAATTGTTTTGAAGTAATGTGTACACCGCTTCTCTTTATGGCGATCTGTTAAAAAATTTTTATAGTAGTTTTCGTTGGATAAGTGCCGTCGTCTGCGGGACTACTTTGCAGCACGAGGAACCTGCGAAGCAAGGCTCAAGGGACGTAAAGTAGCGGTGAAGCGATAGCGCTTATATGGTGAATCCTATTTTTCATACTGAGGGGACACCAGTCTCTCAAAAACGCTCGAGGTTGGAAATTAGTAGTTTTCCTACGAGTTTGAAAAGTCTTTGTTTGCGAACCGAGAGGTTTGCGGCCCGAGCCGTATTAAAAGTATTTTTCCGCCCTCGGGTAGTTTTGGGAGGCTGGTACTTCCTCGGGAAAAAAAGCAGTTTTCCGATACTCGTTCAGAAAGTCTCCTTTACGAACCTCGTTACGGACCTCGCCTTCGGCTCGGGCCGCAAACCTCTCGGTTCGCAAACAGAGACTTTTCAAACTCGTAGGAAAACTACTTTTTTTTTTAGTATTTCCAACGGAATTATACTCTTGGAGAGTTTGATTACGATGTACTTCATCATCAGTTCTTTGAGCTGTTTACAAGTTACTTAAAAATTGATGTGGAAGATAGGTATTTTTTTACTTAACCTGGAAAAACTGTAAGCCTGACTTTCTTATAACTAACTTCATTATTCGTCTTGTTATTGCCAAACTATGTTGTTGAGTTCGGGAAAGGCTTTTTTAATATGAGAAAAGATTTAATTTTCTTACCATGGGCACAAAGTGCAACTGCTGCGTTGCGCCCTCGGACCACACTTTGTGCCCTAGTAATCATTTTAGACCTACGGGCCAAAAAGTTTTTTGCACCCTCCGGGCCTAAAGTGATTTTCTGGGCGCAAAGTGTACCCAAGGTTGCAAAATTGTACTTTGCGCCCCTGGTAAGAAAAACAGTATACGTGATTCAGATACCAATTTACGACAACCGCACCCTTCGGGCACTCATGTTTGTACTGTGCCCTAGTGACATAATGTACCATTTAGAAACTTTTGATTTTTTTTAATAAAAACTGACGTTATTAGCTTAACTGATATAAGCTCTGGTGGAAATACATGAGATCTATAGTCGTACGACAAAAATGTTTTTGTAGTAACTTCATCTTTTCTATCTCAAAATTATCTTTTACGATAAAAAGATGCTTTGACAATTTAAAATTTTTGTATCTAGTTTATGTGAAAATAAAAAAAAACCTTTTTTTTCAAGAAATGAAGTTGACTTAATTATTTTTAATGTTATACGTATCATTAGGTGGGGACTTACGTAGAAAAACTATTTATGTCCGAAGTATCTGGAAACATTATAGACTTATGCCCTGTTGGTGCTTTAACAAGTAAACCCTATGCTTTTGTTGCTCGTCCTTGGGAAAATCATCGCACTGATAGTATTGATGTACATGATGCTGTGGGCAGTAACATCGTTGTATCTCATCGGACTGGAGAAGTTTTAAGAATTCTTCCTAGAGTTAATGAGGTGAGTCAAAATAATATTGTTAGTTTGTCATAGAAAAATAATAAATGTCTAAAATAAAGTTCCGTGTACAGATGAATAGTCTTCCTTCAATCTGAAAGCAATAAACAATTTTTTTTAATTCGTATATAGCCCTTGAAAATTTATATATACATTAAGATGTGTGTGTGTGCATGCGTGCGTGCGCGTGCACTTACATGTATAAGTGTATCTATTGAAAGTATACCCTAGAGTACACGTGCTGTCTTCTTTACTCAAGAAATCATCATATGTAACTCGCTCAAAAGCTATAATAAAGGATTAAAAACACAGGCTTACCCCTGTGATGGATATATTTTAATATTCTATTATGATGCTGTGCTAAAAAAAATTACTACATTTAAGTGGAGTCATCTTATAATTTATCGTTGGTGTACTAATTATGTTGCGTGTGGCTGCATGTGCAAACCACAGTGCGAGCACTCGATAATCCAACTACCCATGTGATCTCAAATATGTCTGGAAAACTTGTGGGAAATGTAAATATAGAAATTTCCAGGCACATATGATGTCACTGAGCATGACAAGTCTTGCGCTTAATCACTGTGCATGACAGATTGCACGTTAATAATCGTCAGAGAGCGTCCCTTGCAGTAGAGATGCTACACGTGAAGCGACATCCTGTAAGTTCGAAACTGTAGTGAAATTATGAGAGTTTAATTTTTGTTTTACTTTCACAACTAGAATGTAAATTTTTATAATTCAAAATAATAAATTCTATTTAAGTTTGGAGTTTACTTTTAATTTAAAATATAGGTAGAAAATAGCAATTGTTAAATTTTTTGAAAGTTGGAACTAATAGTTTAAACTATAGCTATTACTATAATACTTAGTAAAATTGATCGTGGTATAACAATAATTTTGTACTGTACATTAAAGTTAACTATGATTATATATACTTTTATCAGGGAAAATACGGTTTATTTTTTTTCTGAATCGATACTGAGTAGATTCTATATCTAGTCGGATATAATTAGCTGAAAAGCATGGTTAATTTTGGGAAGTTGCTATTAGCGCGAAAAAAATCATGGTAGTAGTAATTCGGTTTCTAAACAAATCTAAATAGTTTTAGACACCAAATTGTGTCAGCTAACGGCCCAAAAAAATGGTAAATGTGGTCAAGAATGGTTTTTCGCATCCAGAAAAAAACCGGAGAGTCGGACAAAAAAGTTTTACTGTTGAAAAAGATGCGCAATTTCAAGACGAAGAAAATGAGCTTCAGAAGAATAAAATTGGCACAGCCATTTTTTCGCAATTTGCTAAAAAATGCTATTTTGGACCGTTTTTAAAAAATCTATAACTCACGTTCATTTGAATATTGAGACTTAAAAATTGAATACAAGGTAGATCTTGTGTCCACACTCAATTTTAAGAAGATCGGTTTTAAACGTTTTGTAAACTGCTGCAAGAAGCAAAAAATGGCGTTTCCACAAAAAAGTTGAACGTGGCTGGTTTTTTAACATATTGCCATTTTTCAAACGGCATTGTACTCGTCGAGAGTTATTCTATATCCTACAAAAACGTCGTTCCGATCGACATTCCGGAAGTACGCGAAAAATCGATGTCAAAAAGTAGCTGTTTTCCGTGGATTTATGTGGATGTGGATTTATACGGCTCGCCGTGCCGCCGCATCCCTGAAAAATAGCTGGTTTTTGACATCGATTTTTTGCGTACTTCCGGAATGTTGAACGGAACAACGTTTTAGTAGATTATAGAATAATTTTTGACGAGTATAATGCCGTTTGAAAAATGACAATATGTTGAAAAACCAGCCACATCCAACTTTTTTGCGGAGGGATAATTTTTTGTTTTTTGCAGCAGTTTGCGAAAAGTTTACAACCGATCTTTTTGAAATTAAGTGTGGATGTTAAGAGGCACAAGATCTACCTTGTATTTAATTTATAAGTCATAATATTTAAATGACCGTGAGTTATTGATTTTTAAAACATCGGTCCAAAAGAGCACTTTTTGGCAAATTGCGAAAAACGGCTAGGGCAATTTTATTTCTCTGGAGCTCATTTCCTTTGTCTTGAAATTGTGCATCTTCTTCAACAGTACAACTTTTAGTGTCCGACTCTCCAGTTTTTTTTCTAGACGCGAAAAACCATTTTTGACCACATTTATCCTTTTTTTTGAGCCGTTAGCTGACACTATTTGGAGTCTAAAACTATTAAGAATCGTTCAGGAACCGGATACCTACCACCATAATTTTTTTTGAGCTAATAGCAATTTAATTTTTCAAAAAGCTAATTCTATCCTACTAATCTTGCAAATAAAATATTTTTGTGATTAGAAATAAATATTATTTAGTATTTGTTGTTATTCATTTTTTAAATTATTATTAATAGACACGCTAAAAAAAGATTGCTGATTCAAATACCCGTTTACACAAATACAATTAAATCAATATTGATTGAAAAAAACTAAATGTTTATTTCAAGTTCATTGAATATATAACGTTGAACAAAAATAATTTTTTTAATTTCAAATCTTATTTTGTAATCTCGACAAATATTTATTATACTTAAATATACATTAGTTTGTTTGTTTGAGTGTATGCGTATACATGATTATTTAGATTATCATAGTTTCGGTTTTTCAGTGTATTATGCCTTTTTTTAACTTCAAATTTGAATAAGTCTTTCTGTATATGTTATTACAGTTTAAAGGTACAAAAAATAACCGTTGTAGAATCATTCTGAAGTTACTTTTATGTACATTCCTAATTTTCACCATCATAGTTAATGATCATCTTGTTAGAAGTATGTACTGCTTTTTTCGGTAGCTATTTTTAGATTAAAACCGTAATAAAGTATTTTAATTGAATGGTGTAACGTTAAGTTAAAAGTAATAGGTTCAATGTTTGCATGGATAGAAATACCTTTATTTACGTGCCTGCATAACATCGTTGTTCACTCCGGAATAAAAAGTAAAGTATATGCACAGAAATATATTTACTCACATGCCATTTTACGTGCATTCACTGAGCCGCTTACGATAAGCTGAGTGGAGAGAAGAGGTACTTGCAACGGGCCCAGCAGCAGCAGTTGCTCGTAGTGTACTTAGGTGTGTGCAAGAGAGAAAGTGGAAGAATAATTGGTAATGTAGTTTACCTTGGAGCACTGAAAGTACTGGAGGTATTCAATTTTCTTTAAAAATAGCTGCTTGAAATAAGTTGGTATTTACAAGCTAGTAGTGTTGGTAGAGCCAGTCATATCATAGATAGAAAAGGGAGAGTTAAAACAGTTAAAACAAGAAACTAAAACAGTGCTTTTGGTGCAAACATTTTTCCGTGTCAGTAAACAGATGCATTTTTTAAAATTAATTCAACCAAAATTTTCCTATAATTAATTTTAGCTTACTTGAAATTCACTTTTAATTGTTAAAATTCGATTACTTGAGATTCAAATTTGTTGCTCTACAGACGGTTTTCTTTTATATAGTTGTGGAATAATGCCATTTAATTGCAAGTTTGATGGCATTAGCTCACTAACATTCTCAAAATAATTGCAATGTTCGAACTATTTAAAAGCTTCATTACTAAAATTTTGTGTCATTTAAATTAAATATTTCCAATGAATGAAAAATAAAGATTTTCCCTGCTGTACGTACATCTCTGCTTTGAGCCCATTTTGTTTTTCCATCTCTAAGTTTTTATTATTCTTTTCACTTTATTTTTACGACTATTACTTTACAACGTTTCCGATCTACTTGTTTTCTTTCTTCTACTGTCTTTTAATTACCACGATCTTCCGCTATTCTGACAAAATTTGATTTAATATTTTTATTTTATTAAGTCGTCCAATTAAATGATCATATTGCATTTACGAAATCTTCGATGGCTTAGTGGTTAGCGTGCTAGCAGTCTCTTCGCTGGAGGAATCCAAAGTGTCGTGGATTTGAATCCTGTCGAAAATTATTGATTTTTTCGTAGGCTTTTTCGATGTAATGAGTACCCAGGATATCGAAAAATCACTTATCTAATTTTTAAAACGAATAGTAGATTTTTCCGGCGATGCCTTGCGATCTTCAGAGGCCTCCTTTTCAAAGGAAAGTCAATACCTTTTATTACACTTGATAATAGCTGGGATGTGCTTGAGACGATCGCTGCGCCCTGTAAATAGTACCCGGTAGCACAGATGACCGAATCGTCTGAGAGAAACTTTGCTAAGGGCCTGCATGAAAGACTTGCACGTTTCAGAAATCGGAGGATGATTAAGGAAAAAAAGTAACGATGGTAAATATTAGGAATGTAGGATATGGAGAAATTCCGTAATAGGAATATGTATAATTTAAACACTATAAATATAATTATTGCATTGATGACTTAAAACAATTTAAAAATACACAAAAACTGTATAATTGCTTTCAGCTATTGTAAATGTGCTTCGTATGTAATATTCCAGTTGCCTGAGTAGCTCTGATAACGCTAAAAACTTTGTAAGCACATAAAGTATTATTTTATCAGTTATAATAATAGGGTAGATATGGGTATTACTAGCGCTGCTCTTATTACTGGCAAATATAACATAACCTCTCGATATTATTTATACTATATTGTTTATAAACGTATAATCTCTTGATCTGACGGTTGACGCTGTGTACCTCAAAAAAAGTTCTTTCCCTATATAACTGTATCCAGTTCGATGTTTATCCGTTAATGATTAAAAGTCCACTACAAGAAGCTCAAAGTACTTCGCAAGATCGGACAAACCCGAAAACTAATCTTTGGTTATATAATCTCTTCCTCATTATCGCCATTGGCCTTCTGAAAACGCAATAAATTTAAGCAATAAATGAGAAATTGAGTTTAAAACTTCATTTGTAGCAAAAATAAATCAAGGAAATCTAGAAGAAAAACGTATAAAAATTGAAAAAACCGAAGCAAAAAAACAGCTTAGAGCAGAGAAGCAAAGTACAACTCCTATACAAAAAGAAAGCAACAAATTGCAAAAGTACCAGCAAGCTTATCTAAAAGAGCAAGAATGAATTGAAAAGCAAAAAGCAAAAATGTGAGAATGAACAAAAAAAGAAAAGTTAGAAACTTTGGTAAATATAAAAAAAACATAGATTTGAAAACCATGAATGCTGGCTTACAAGCGGATTGAGAAAAAAGTATTCATTCATAGTCGATTTAAAAAATTTTTTTTTATTTCAAATTTATTAAAAATATTTAATAACTCATGATTGCATGTGATTTTTAAGATAAAATAAGAGTTGACAGTATTCAGGTGCCAGTAATTAAAGCATACTGCTAGTATTAGATGCATATTGCCTATTGATATAAATATTTAAAATTATAATGTATATTATTAATCTCAATAATAATTAATGTCCGTTAATCAATTAAGTTCAAAATAAAATAAAAAATTTAGCAGATTCGTTTGTTTTTGTTTTCTTAATACCAAATTAAAGTGAACTAAAAAAAAATTCCGTAATATCCACATTTACCCTAATATTTCATTATAAATTTCTATCGTTTTCATAACTCTTTTTCTTCATCCTTTGGCTTGATTGTCCAAGGCTTGAAAAAATCAGACATTGACCATGCTTGCTATCGGTTTGTCTCTCGTGCTGCGCATTATAGCCTAGTCTTCTTTCAGCTTTGACGACGACGGCTTGGATTTCAGACGAGGTGATTGTCACATGCTCAGAGCCATCAGCACAGTCCTCTAATCGTTGTTCAGTCTAAGTAGCAGACTTTAAACTCCCGAGGGTGATTAAATCATTTTCCACCACGTTGAAAGCCACTCAACCGAAGAGGGGTCGTTAAAAAAATTACTCAAATGACTTGACAAAGCTGTAGTTAGATTTGTTAATTATTATACAAATAAAATGGGACCAATTTAATTTTACAATAAATTAATAAATGAAGTTAATTCTTATTACTTATAAATAAAAAATAACTTGTTTGGCCTCATAGATTCTGTTGAAAAAAAAGTAATCAATAATATTTTCTTAAAATAAAAACTTACTCAATAAAAAAAGAGACTAATTGTTAAAGAACTCTCAAAAAGGCGTGGGTCTTTCAGAGGTTTGTCCTCATGTCTGTATAAACATAATAGTAGCAATTCGTTCCCTGCTCACTCCGTGCTTCAACCCGCCTTATGCTTAAATTTAATGTAATATGGTAAGGCCATATAGTCAAAAATCTCTTTTTTTCAGCTCTGTGTATTGATATTTAACAGTTTTACGACGTGATTACTTATTTTTGCATTAAATATTTCTAGTTCTATCAATACAGTGTTGAACAAAAATTTCTATACTGGACAGTTCAAAGAGTCATGCATCAATTTATTTATTTTAATAAAGTTAGTTTGCGAATATAGAGGTAAATTTAATTTATTTGTATTTTAATTAAAAGACTTACTTTGAGAAAACGTTGTTATTTACAACAATAAAGAGATAAAAGAAATTTAAAAAATGTATAAAATAGCAGATACACCTAACAGTTTAGTTTGGTTAAATAAAATCAGGATTTTGCGAAATCTTATTAGCACTTCCGTATCTTGGAAAAAAATATTTTTAATAAAAAACTTAAAACTTGGGTTAAATGAACAAAGAAAACGATATTACTGCTATAGGTAGATTGAATTTTGTATTAATAAAAGTTTATGAAGCATTCTCTTTCAAATTAATATTAAATAAAACAGTTAAGCATTTTCATTTAAAGACTTAAAAACTCGTAAAAAGATGAAATCCTGTAAGATATAATACTTATAGATGCTGCAATTGCTATGAACTTAATCGAATATGATTCTGAAATTGATAATGCTTCCCAAGAAATTAGTACTGCTATGGTTTTTTTTCATTAATTAAAGCAATTTTTCGCATACTTTTGAAATCAGAAAATGTACAAAGTGATAAAATTTGTGAAAAGTGTGGAAAACATTACCAAAGATTTCTATTGAAATGAAGAAAACTGTTAAACCAAAAAATAAACCGTGGAAATTGTTCCATTCACCGATATGAAATAAAGCTAATTTACAAGGCATTCGTAATACTAAGAGAATTACAAACTCAGCTACATAATAAACGAAAAAAAACATTTAAAAAATTATTTTGTGAAAACGTCATTACACTTTATTTCCATGATTGATTGATTTTTCTCTAATTTTTATTTTTGCTTCAATGTAGTATATAAAGCATGTTGCTAAGTCTAGCGCTATGTATACTTAAGTTTCCTTATAACATAACAATTTGATTTATTTTTAAATTTAAAACGTATGGTGGTCACCATTTATGTATATTCTTGAGAGATTATACTGGAATATCTATATCTATAATATCATCTGTGCGATCACCCTCACATTAGGCGTAGTCCATGCTGTAATACGTATGTTCTATTCCTTTCATTGCACTCAAAACTAAGTTGTTTAAAACGTATGATTATTCATTATAAGTTATTAAAACTACTTTGTGGAGTTTAATACTTATGTCATCTCCACGCCCATTGGACGTGGCTTATGCTTTTAATTAACCTCTAATTTAAGAGAAAAAAGCAACTATTTAAAGCATTTATGACTAATATTATCTCAGAAGGTATCTAAAAGTGGATGATGCAAGCAAACGAATACAAAACGACTGAACTTCTGAACGGATGAGTACGAGTTATACGAATGAAATAAACGAAATAAATAGTACAAACAAACCCAACAAATCAACGATGATAATTAAATGTACCATAAATGTGTAAAACTTTTAATATGTATGAAGTAAGTGTTACTTTCAATTTAAGTGTTTATAAATTAAATTTATTTTTTGAGGTGTGTAGAGATCTATATTTTAGAAAAAATTTCAATTTCGACATCTGTCCGGAAAGTATCGGGTCTTCCTCTACAACTACGTGCCATAGTGTTCTAGCGAACTCTGTGCAACTGTTTTTGACTAAACAAAGTATCGCATTACTGCGACTACTTTCGTTCAGTCCCGACATAGCCCCCTGTGACTTTAGGCTGTTTCTGAAAATAAAAATGGCGCTGAGGTAAAAAACATTGTAAGGAACAAAATTTTTCAGTTATACAAAAAAGAACTTTGTCATTGTTTGTTTTGATTCTCTGCTGCTCTGTCTCTCCGTGGTTCATAGGGCTGATTAGCTTTTTACGTAACTACAGAAAAGTGCCCTATATATAAATATCTACTAATACATATTAGTTTTTCATTTATTTGTATGAGCTTTTCACGTAACTATATGGGTTGCTTGACTTTGTACATAACTGCAGAAAATTGCATTATCGAAATTGCTAGAATATAAGTAAATTTGAAATAACGCGCGCGACGCTGGGATGCTAGGCATTGAGCATGTGTAGGAGCTTTTGATTCGCGTGGTTGATACATGGTTGATGACAATGACAATGTATAGATGTCTAATTCAGTGTATAGATAACCGTTGCTGACACAAGATGTCTAATGTTGGATATGAAATGTTAATTATAAATAATTCAAGTAAATTATAGAAGATACGTGTGAAGTATTTATTTTCCCAGACTTATTTATTTTTAACATCGTAGCAGAGGTCCGTGGTTTGAGTTGCCTGCTTCATTTTTTTCTTTATTTTTCACGTGTCTCTTCGGAGGCACATGACAATCACTTGTAAGTGAGGCTAAAATAAAAAATGGATAAAAAGTATGTAAAGTATAAAAAAGATTAGTATAAAACGTGTGAAGTGATATGTTCCACAAGTGTTTTAGTGCAAAATTTATTGACATGCAAAAGGATTAAAAAGTTTTATGAAAGAGGAAGTTTGGCACGTGTTTAGTGAAAGAAAGTGTAAGGGCAATGTTCAAGTATAGGTAAATGGAAAATATACAAGAAAGAGAAAGAACTCAACAGATTGACATTAAAAAAATCTTAAAAGAAATAAACAGTGCAAATTTTAAGTTAAAAAAGCAAGACAGACAGTGCATGAGAAGAAGAAGAAAAAGAAGAAAAAACGTGCTGTATATATTAAAAGGAGTCGAAATCGAAAAGTAAGAAGACCAGATGGCGGACGATATTAAATTCATGTTACCAATTTTTAATGAAAGTGATTATAGTTTGTGGAAAAAGAGAATATCGATGTATTAAAGGTTAAGAAAATGTGAAGATGTAATTAATCAAGAAACAAGAAATCAAAACGTAACAGAATCAGCTTAGAAAGAAAAAGATTTCAGAGCGATTTTTCCTTATCATAATTGTTATGAATTGTAAGACAAGCTTTATAGGTTATCGATAAACAAATGTGGCTTTAAAATGTGTCTTGTCTGAAGTTCTTAGAGCTACGATGGTTGAAGTTTATGCCGCTGCTTGATCAGATTTCCTATCTTGGGATCGATTCTAACGGTCGGCAGATTTTTTTTTTTTTTTTTTTCAATAAAATAAACTAAAGCTAAAAAATGTTGGCTTTTATTTGCCTTGTTTTCTCCAATACAAGCGCTTTGTTTGATTTTTTTTTTTTTTTTTCAATGCAATTCGTCATTCTGGTTAGATTTCTTATTTTACGTTTTCTTTAAATTTACAATTAATGTTGCAAACACTGTTTTTTCGATACGTTGAAATAATAGTTATCCATGTAACAAGTGCCAAAAAGACGATTTCCCGTACGAGTCTCGATTGACTCTCACAACTGACCAGTTGCTCGCAAGGCACGAGTAACCGTCACCACCCACAATTGCGAGTTTATCACACGAGTGTGGAAAATCGTCCCGCACGAGTTGCGTTCAAGATTTTTCGCTATAAGTGTGACAGAAATGGTAAGTATGTTGATGATTCGTGAGAAAGGTTGTGCGGGGTTCAGGGACTGCAAAAATACCAAATGATCGTAAAAAAACTATTTTTATGCCTCACATATTAAAGCAAAAATTTAGTTAAATTTAAATTCTATTTTATAACATAAACTTTGAATTACTTAAACAAAAACATTTCCAAAGAATTTTCCAAGGGTATCCATTTTTTTTTAAGGAACCCGCACAAATACATCAGGATTGTTGTTCCCAATGAAATTTTCTGTTTTTCGTATACGCGATTACGGGTGCATTCACGTTTGTATGTGAGCATGATTTATGTAAGTTATATTTGAATGATCGTGAACTTAAGAATACAATACTTACGACTTTGTCTCAATACTTAACATGGGTACCATGATTTACCCCATCTAGTCTTTCCTTTACAAACATCTTCTACAGGAATCTTGCAGATTTGACTCGTTTTTTCCCACAAAACGAGGGCAACAGTTTGCGTCTTCTTGAGAGTCTTCATTTTCTCTCTTGCTCTGAAATCGACGCAACTAGATAACTCGTTGAAATTCAATTTTTTGTGCTTACCTTTCAAATAAACATCCAAGAAGTTAGCTGATAACCTATACTACCTATAGCAACCAACCCTAGTGTCATCTATCATGACAATCTGTTACAAAATACGATTAACGGCTTTGACATTATTCTTAAATATGTTAAAATAAACTTGGATATTATTAATCGTAAGATTATTAAAGATAGTAAAGTATCCTGTCCAGTACCTTATTTTTTATTCAGCCTTACTCGCCTTACAACTCTAGTAAAGCCTGCGTGGATCGATTTTCATGCAAACCTCCAAAATTTGTGTTGCTTATTGCACGGAATCTTTCAGAATAACTGCATACTCACATCATCATTGAAGTAACAACGTTAATTGTTGACATTGATGGCATAGTGCTAATGATGACGCTGCAGGATGTAAACTCAACGCCCAAAATGGTAATATTATGCGCACCAATTTATTTAATAGTTAGGTACAAGCTATAGCGAATTTGTCAAGGAATGCGTGTGCGTCAGTCGGGTTTTCCGAATTTCCTCTTGCACCTATGGTGTATATAAGTATTCAATACATCGTGTGTCCGGAAGCACAATTAAAAGCCATAATAATAGAGCTGGCTTTCCTGCGTCTCTATCAAATGTATGAATGTTATTCTCTGCGCCCTTGTTATAAATATTTTTACTGATACTGATTCAATCAGAGGCACTATAAAGTAGGCTTGTACACTATATTATGCCCTGATTAAACATTTTTTTAGTGTAATCAATACAAGAACAAAAAAGCGTGAATCATTTTTAAATGAATATTGAAATTTTAATTTAAATCAGTGTCCTAAAGTTTTGTTGCGTCAAATAAAATTGTTTCAACAAAAATGAAGAAATTACATTCATCTTTTTTAAAAATTTCATTTAAGGCAGAAATAAGCATGTCCAAACAAAAAATTAGATACAAGCCTGTCGAGTGACGATTCAGTGATTCATTCAACACAATAATTTCCTTAAACCTAAAGAAATGCAAACGTTCCTTGAAAGAGTATTCTCGGAGTGGAAGGTATCGGTTCTTAAAAAGACAGACGAGAGAAGAACTAGAGAGAGATGTAAAAAGTTCTTTGTCAACGAGTAGCTCAGAAATTCACTCGACTGGTATAAGATACTTCTTAAATAAATTATTTTATTATTAAAACTTCTCTTAACCTGTCACTTTTGTTTACAT
Source organism: Copidosoma floridanum (assembly GCF_000648655.2). The sequence continues at coordinate 278,013 of NW_019380184.1, read as the reverse complement.
TGTTTTTAGATAGTTCTGAAGTATTTGACAGTGATCAACAGCGAATTGCATGTCACCAAACATGTCAAAATCCAATAACAACAAAAATAGTTACTCATCGATGAATTTTTTCAGTTATAATCAAAGTAAATATTAATCATACTACATAGAATATAATCTCAAATTTTGCCTCATTAAAAAGCATCAAAGTCATATAATATTAGTCAGGTCACCTTCAATTATTTTGATCGACAGCATACTGACTTTTTGTACAAAAAGCTTGGAATTCTAACGTTATTTATTTTAAATATTCACATTATGGTGGGCTTACATCATGATACATGCACCGTGTCATGATTGAAATTTAACGATATTTTTTAAAATGATGATTTTCATAATGTGACTATTAATGAAATAAAACACAGCAGACTAAGGCAATGTTTTTTTTTTTTTNATATTTTTTAAGTTTATTTGTTGTTATTGATTTAGTATAAATATATAATGGCATGTTCTTAGACATATTTAATGATGCAATTAATATACGTTTAGAAAATTTGAGAAAAAAAAAATTAGGGAACTCATTATTTTTTGGTCTATAAAATTATACCGTAACAATAAAAAAAAATGCATTAAAAAAAAAATTTAGTTTTGTGCCATTTTTTAAATCTTAAAAAATTTGGAGCGACCTTTTAAAAATATTTGTTTGCGCTGTCCTTTGAAGGGAGTTCTTAGCACATCAGAAACTAATATGTTTTCACTCGAGATTTAGAAAAAAAAAGTTTTTTTTGCGCCTTAGAAAATAGAGATTAAAATGATATAGCATTAAAGTAAAAAGTTTCATGAAATGCTATACCAAGTTTTAGATCATAATTTTGAGTGGAATAATTTCTAGAAGTGATTTTATAAAAATCCATTAAGCGACTTAAAAAGTTGAGCTGATAGCAGACAGTGTACTCAGTGTCTCTTTGTCTCCTGCATGTATGCAGCATACGAGCTTAAAACAAATTTGTTAACGTTTGTGCAAATATCTCCATAACTGAAGACGCGATTTTGCTGAAACTGTGCACATGTATTAATAAAGTTGTCATAAATAACATGTCATTTTTTCAAAAAATTCTCATCGCTACGTCAAGCATAATAGGTATTTGTCTAAAACTTGTTTGACAACTTACATTTTAGCCCATGTTAAACACAACGAAAAAGGGAAACTTCACGAAACTTTTTCCCGACGTCTATAGACACCGTTTTGTTAAAACTTGGTGTTTACATCAATACAATGCTTCTTTTCAACACATAAATTTTTTTCGAAACAATTTTGGAAGAGCATGTACAAACCAAATTCGCTCTATTGTCACTGGTGTCGTGGTTGCAAACGAAGGATTGCGCCAGTAATGGGAACCAAAAGAGGTGTTTTTTCGGAAATAATAAATACTTGAGGTTAAGTCACTCTATGTTGCTTATTTGACCTAAACGAGAACCCCCTTTTCAGATAGATCCAGCGAAGGAAGAGTAGATCGAGAGCAATTTATCGAATAGAGACATACAAAAGTGAATTATCACGGTATTTACTCTCCAACAGTAAGTCGCCTTGGAAAAGTAGAAATACTCGTTTTATAATACATGCGCGACGCTCCAGGATCATTCGCCTTAGATCGTGCAAATACGTGTATTGCACGTATCTCCTTCTTTCCAACTGTCTTTGTATAGAGCAGTGGTAGAAATACGTACATTTTCAATTAACATCACTGTACGCTAAACTTTTTCTCACTTTACTTCTTCCTCTATATCCCTCTCTCCTTCTCTCCTATCTCGTATGTACCAGGTGCTCATGACCTCCCCACCTCTCAACCAAAAGTGGAGGCAATTGACCCCTGGTCAGTGAATAGACGACTGTCTTCCACAAGGCTACGTGGTGGTAACTTCCCATAAGTTTCTCCCAAGAAAACCCACTCGGGACATAGCAACACAGTTTTCGGAAAACTTTTTCTTCCAAAGTACTCCCCCGCACCCCATCGGGACGATAAGAGGTGATCCTACCCAAAGGATCAGGACTACCCCCATCAACCCGAGTGCCTTCGTCTCCCGAAGACCAATCTTCTCGCCCTCACCGACCACTAGTCCGGAGTCATTAGGAGGACCAAAACTCCTCATCCGCAGTGTAACTCAAGTGCTGACACTCCTCCAAGATCTGGAGATATCTCGACCCAGGGGCGATTACCGGGGCGACTCAAAACGATCCAGGCGAAGGAAGAATGGTGAAAATATATGTAGTCATGAAAAATTTGTAAAAAAAAACATTATAAAAATATAAATATGAATGTACATATACTAGTAGAGCTCCGTCCCATGAGCGCTCCGCGCGCCAACCCCGCAATTTTCCAGTTTGCTTTTTGAAGTTGATAAAATAAAAAAATTCTTCATAAAGTAGTTTAAAAGTCGAAACAAAAGTAGTGTATATTTAATAAATACCTTTTTATAAATTCTTAAGATAATTTTTTGCCTCGTTTCTAATCCCAGTAAATATTCAAGGAGATAAAATTTAAAAAACATTTTTAATCATTTTGTTAAAAAAAGTTTGGAAAAAAGGTCCAACAATTTCTTTTTACTTCACTTTAACATCCTAATATGGGATTCAAATTAGGCCGAATATCAAGTACAGGTAAGAATATTCGAAGAAATAATAGAAATGAAAAAAATGTTGGTTTTACTCTCTGGCCGTAATAAATATCTCTGAACATAAAGTAGGATTTTCAAAATTATATTTGAACAAACAGAAACCATTTTTTTTATTAATGGCCTAGGTTAAGAAAAAACATTTCTATGTAGAACGTCAATTTATTATTTCATTTCTCGTGGAAAAAAAATTTGATCAATGGCATGGACTGGTATAGCATCAATATTACTTTCAAAAGAAATGATAAGTCATAAAATATTTCGTTTACCATTAGACTTAAACAATACAGAAAGTTCGTTCTTGGAATTTGAATCTGAAAAAAAAAAATTGAAAGAAGTAGATGTAATTATATGGGACAAGGCCTTTATGGTCCCAAAAAAGACTTAGAAACAGATAAAAGAATATTACGTAATTTATGTGATACTACAATCTATTGTAATGATAAATCAATTGTTTTAGGAGGCGATTTCAGAAAGATTCTTCCATTTTTCAAAAATAGTAATAAAAGCATGATTATACAAGAAAGTATTTAATCATTATATCTTTGGTTGTTGTTTCATATTCTAAAACTTAATATCACCTATATTCGTTCAATTGATAAATTATTTCCAAAATTATTATTAGATATTGGAAAAAAAATAGAATCGTTTCAAGTACCAAATAAATGAAAACAACTGACGTTTGGTCCGACATTTTTGGTAAAGATATTAACCTTTCAATAAATAGGGTTATACTTACTTCTCATAACGAATACACTTTTTTTTTAATAATAAAATTCTAAATTATGTAAAAAGAGAAATGAAAACATATAACAGCACGAACCATGCTACTAACAAGTGTTGATAAATCTGATAATGATATTTATCAAAAATTTTTAATTAAATTTTCAAATAACATTCGTGAAGGTTCACCACTGCATCAGCTTAATTTAAAAATTGGAGCAATTATTATGTTAATACAAAATTTTAGTATACTTGATCGCTTATGTAACAGTACAAGATTGCGAATTACAAAATTACTTAAATACAATATTGAAGAAAAAGTTATAACTTGAGGAAAAATTGGATATAGAGTTCTTATACCAAAAATAACTTTCAATATAGAAAATTCATCATCGTTATCTTTTATTTCATCCAGAAAACAGTTTCCTTTAGTCTTGGCGTTTTCGATAAGTATCAATAGATCTTAAGGCCAAAGTAACAATAATATTGGATTATATTTAAAAAAACTACTGTTTTCGCATGGTCAATTATAAGTCGTGTTATCAAGATGCAAAAATAAAAATAGAATTTATATTCAAATAGAACGTGATAATAATTTAGAAATAGACAATNATTCATAAAATCAATGCAATTATCATTTAAATACCGTTTTAGGATACAATAAAGTAAGTTCAAATAAGTATCTTACACTTTTACAAAAAAATGACATAATACTGTATTATTATACATTAATATCATTTCAACGTAATCTGTTCAAGTTCATTAAATAAATTTAATTCAAAAAAAATTTTCTCTTAAATTATATGGACAATTAATGCAATTATTATTTAAATACTGTTTGATGACGATGCGCATTATTTGACATATTTCAATGTATATGATTTCTATATTTTGTGGTAAATAGGGCTACAAGCAAGGTCCGAAATATTCTTGCACAATTTACTTAAATAATAAGTAACTGTATGAAGATAATGAAATTATTATTTAAATACTGTTCCATGACGATGCGCATTATTTGACATATTTCAATGTATATGATTTCTATATTTTGTGGTAAATAGGGCTACAAGCAAGGTCCACGGTTTAAATATTTTTTAAGTTTATTTGTTGTTATTGATTTAGTATAAATATATAATGGCATGTTCTTAGACATATTTAATGATGCAATTAATATACGTTTAGAAAATTTGAGAAAAAAAAAATTAGCGCAGCGTTGCACTACCTCAACAGTGGTGTATAAATGTGTTTATGTGCTAGAAATCAGGGGCTTTCTTAAAACTGTAAGGACAGCTGAGACATAAGGTGCAAATAGTGACATAACTAGAAATGACATGAGAACTGATATAATTTTACCTCATTAGACGTGGCTGAAGGGTAACTGAAGAGAGTTCTTTAAAATTGTGTTGCATTACCCGGTTGTTAGTTTATAAAGTTACGAGAGGGAGCAAAAATGATTAAACAAAAATTTAACCCAATAAAAATAGGTAAATAATGACAGTATGGAAATGTTCTAACAAACTATGCAGCTAATAAAATTATAAAATTCGAGTAAGAAATAATAACGTGGAGCTAAGAAGTGGTGAATCCTAGCTGTCAAGAATATGAGAGAAGGCTGAAAGGTTTTCTTGAAAAGTGTTAGGAGAGCTGAAAGTGGTGGTACAAAAAGTAATTGAATAAAAAATGACATGATTACTAAAATAATTTCACTTTATTTAGAGATGCTGCTGATGGAAGGCTAAAGGGAGTTCTTTTAAATTGTAAGGGAGGCTTATTAAGTCATCCGACTATTGAGTTATAAAATCATGAGGACTGATGGAGGAAGGACTACAAAAAAATTTAACTTAATTAAAATACAATTTTAAACTGACAAAAATTAACCTTATTTAAAAAGACAGCAGAGAAGTGGGGGCTCATCAAAGTCAAGCGGGTTGATGAGGGTGGGTACAGGAAGAAGGGATGCTAATGAATAATGTAACCCAATGAGAATTACGTGACAACTGTTAGAATTTTACCGTATTTAGAGGGGGAGTACTAAGGGTTGCCGTAGAGGGGCCCCATAGGGTAGAGAGCGATGTTGCGTGAAATGACCCTCCAAAATCACTGCATTTTATAGGATTATATATATATATA
>NW_019380184.1:195249-261892 GCF_000648655.2 Copidosoma floridanum | reverse complement strand
ACACATATATTTTTTTTTTTTTATGTAGAAACTGTGAAAAAAATTGCAGCCAATTTTGAGATGAGCCGGTCAAAAAGTATTCGATTTGTAAAAGAATTACCCATTTATATACTTTGCAACAAACAACGAGTAGAATCCTATGTTAATCTTATTATCTACTGTCCCACATTCTGCTGCTCACTCCCTTAAAGCTTACTACCTGTCGACTCAACCTCCCTGGTTTCTGAAGATTACTGCACAGCTGCCACACATTTACGACGATCCGGACCTTGAAGAGAACAATGATCCTATCACTCTCACAGCTTGGGATGCGATACCACCATCGTGATTCATTTTGAAGGATTGTCTTGACTCACTAGAAAGTGATTCTCATCACCCCCAACTCCCCCTCAGTGTTCGAAGCCGCCCACCCTTACAGGCCACTTTTAACAATCAAAAATAAATAATTTTAGTAAGAAGAAAAATTTGTCAGTTAATTTTTGTTTGTATTCGTCTGGTTTATAAAAGATTGGCGCATATACTCATGTATGTTAGAATATTTGTTTGCCAAATAATTTGAATGTTTTCGTTTTTTTAATTGAAGTTTTCGAAGCGACTGCCAATTTAAAGCTTAACGCTCAAGTTTATCATTAAGAAACGTATACGTGGATTCTTATCCTTTCTTTTTTATTAAAAAAAATTAATTTTTTTGTTTCGTAGCCTTGCGTATTTTCCTGTATTATTCTTTACTCTCTTCATTTTAAATTAGTCATGATGGAAGCCCAAAAATGTATTCACAGTTTTCTGAAAACAAATAATTTATTAGTTTTTATAAAATTTGTCCGTGTGATTTCACTTACTCAGAGTATTCTTGGAAAAAATCGTGTAATACAGATAACAATTTGTCATTAGTACATTTGACATCGTTATCAGGTATGTGTGATAGGATATGCATCTTTACACATATATTTGCGTTGTTCTAAATTAAGTAACTTAAGCAGCTAATTCGCAGTGGTTTTAACTTAACTTAAAAAGTTAAAAGAAAAGGAAAACAGAAATATCAAATGTAAATTAGGTAAACATTTTTTTTCTGAAAAACAGTCTGATTTGTTGAGTTTATCAATGATTGTCAAGTATTTCTCGATGTTTTTTCACTTACGGAATGTGGGTGACAAAAAAAATTAGGGTTAGTCAAAGAAACATGTTAGTAGAAGACGATAAAAAATGTTAGAAAAATCAATGCTTCGATATTAATAATATCAACCGGTTATCCAATTAATAGAATTAAAAAAACATTACATCAAATGTATTTTCCACATCAATACTTCTTCCATGTAACCAATTTATTAAAATTCCTTGTATTAGAAATATATATATTTAAAACATTTAAATTAATAATTGTTTTAGGAAATAAATGAAGAATGGATCACTGATAAAGTTCGTTTTTCTTACGATGGACTTAAAAGACAAAGGTTGATAACGCCTATGCTGAAGCTTAATGAAAAATTTCATGCTATAGATTGGGAGGAAGCTCTTATTGCCGGTATGATTATTTGCTTTTAATAAATTGTCATAGTATTTATGTTTATATTTTTCGTTATTGTATGTCATAGCATTTATTTTCAATCCTTCACTTCTTTTAACTGTCGATACTGCATAAGGTAATCAATCTTGTATCTTTCTAACGTTTACCATGAGAATTCAGTAACAAGTTTACTAAATAACTGCCCTTATTATTTATTTGTCGATGGAATTTTTCTTACAATTTGTGCTTGCAGTGGAGCTCATAGATTCAACCAATGAGATTTTTCTGCTGAAGATTTTTGTTAATTTAATTTCCTCTGCCTTACAAATGTGTTTAGTCTCAAGCTACCTAACGTTTAATTTCAAATTGCTGTTACTTAATGAATGATTTTGGTACTTTAAGAATGAAAAAGAATTCACAGCTATTAACCATGTATTTTAGTGCATGAAACATGTAACGTAGAGCTCTTACAGCACTTTATTTAACAGAGTTTTTACTTGAAATAATAATATGCTGTAATCGAGATATTTTGCGTACAACTATTAAAAAACGAAGAAGGCCGTAACATGTAACTGTAAGAATCGATTTATTTGAGAAATAAATTAATGTTACGATGTAGTAACCATACAACGCCATCACATTTTTAAAAAAACTTATGAATAAAAAATCTAAATGTCTTGGTACTATACGAGGTCTGTCTGGAAAGTATCGGGTCTACCTCTACATTTCTGTGCCCTGGTTTTTTAGTACTTTTTTCGGTCGTTATTCAAAATGCGCCTTATACTTCTTTTATCACTTTATACATACTATATAACACCTTAGTACACGTTGTATGGTAAGTAGAACTAGTTTGTTATTTTTAAGTTGACAAAATATAACTTCTGTTATATTTATTTTGAGTGAATATTTGACGTTACTTATTTGTAAGTTTAGATAGTTTAACCATTGTTATCGTTTTCTTATTTGCGTATAATTCGTGTAATATGTATGTGTGTATGGTCTTTGCTTTTTATTGTTACAGTTTACTTGAAAAAGGTTGGCCATATACAACCAGAACATTGCACACATTTCTTAGGAGTCAAGAATAAACTTTTCGACAGTATGCCATAAAACTCATTTGTTTATTATAGTATGGGATAATATTAAGTGGGTGTGACTTGTGATTGAACAGAATCGTCGTATGACTGTGCGGGAACTAGCAAAAGATCTTGGAATATCAAAAACTATAACTTGGGAAATTGTAACCTCAAATTTACAAATGACACGCGTGTGTGCGAAGTTCATATCGAAATTGCTCAGCGCAGAGCAAAAACAGCTTCACTTAGAAATCGCACAGGACAACTTAGAAATGGTTAATTATGATAATGCTTTTCTTAGAAAGGTTATTAATGGTTATAAGTCATGGGTTTATCGTTATGATCCTGAAAGGACAGCGATTTAATGACAAAACGACGCTTAATAATAATGCGACTAGAGAACTCAAGGCCATCTATAAAAGTGAATTCCAAGACTGTTTCGAGAAGTGAAAACATCGCTGGAACCATGTTGTTCAAATAAATGGGGATTACTTTGAAGGACACCGTGCACCAGATGATGAAAAATAACGCCAGCGCAGAGTTGTAGAAGTAGGTCCGATACTTTCCGGACAGACCTCGTATTTTGCTTTACACGACCCCCGTTCAATAAGTGTTGAGCTAATAAAGGTTATTCTTAGATGAACAATACTCAACATAATATACAATTTTTTTTTAGTTTTGATACGAATTGCAAGTAAATTGATAACCTGATTGTTTGCTAGTGATACAGATTTTGAACTCTTGCGTAGTGTCTAGCTCTATCAACCTATTAAAAAAAACTAACTTTCTGCTTACTACGTATGCTGATGCTCCATTCGCATACATTTTTGTTACGCTTATGTACGTATGTATAAATATCGGCTTATTTCGTCCATCATTTATACGCTTACAGCACTTATCTTACAAATAGAAGAATGTTTCTAATAACTGTGGCCAACAATGAGAATTGCTGATATAATTTTTGAGATCCATGCACGTGTTTGAAACATCAGCACTAACATTATTACCTGTCTTATTTCATTTACGTGATTTTTATGGCTTTTCTTACTCCCAAGATCGTTTTTTAATGTCTTTATCTCATATAAAAAGAATAATCTTCATGACTCGTAATGATATTAATGCTTTTTTAAATGTCTTTGCCGAAATTTTTTCTTGCAGTGGAACCTAAATAATCTAAAAATGTACTTTTACCTTTTTTATTGTTTCTCCATCGCTCATTTGGCAAAGTATTACTGCCCCAATTATTACTTTCTTGTTTATTGGTTGATTATCATGCCATCAGTTAATTTTACCAATGTTAAGAAAAGTTTTTCAACGTACATTTCCCCTTAATTTCTTATGACTTCGAAAATCTTATTTTATATCATCTATACAATTTTTTTCGCTTACTGTAATTTTAGATACTTTTTATGTTTACTTAGTTAAAAAAGTTTTTGACATGGAATTAAGAAATGGTTCAGAATCTTCATGCAGCAGTGTTTATTCAAATTACGCGCACTTTTTCACAGTAGATGTGATAGCAGCACTGTACGGCTCATGAACTACAATCGTGACTAACTTTCAATGTTGTCTCGTAGCACGCACTTTTCTGCCACGCTGGCGTATGTGATTGGTCTGTTTTTTCTATTGGCGCATTTTTATTACCTAACGTTATATGTATTCAAAGTTTCCGTTGGCAACTTGCTCTCAGCAAGCTATGCTCATGCCTGGTTATTAGCTAGCCATCAAACAGTTAACATTAAAACTTATTTCAGTGGATAAGGCACAGTGCAACCATTTATATTTTATTTTTGCCTTTGTTGCAACAGTTTTGTAATCAAGTGTTGTATTGTTCATGAAGTTTAAATTCCGTGAAACTCTTACTTAGTTCGAATTCTCTCACACAGATACGCTCTCTACAGTCACACTTACATACACGCACAGAGTGAGAGAGAGAGAGAGAGAGAGAGAGAGAGAGAAAGAGAGGTACAATCAAGTGCACACAGACAGTCTCACTATTATATCTGCTAAAGTGAATATAGATATACTCAGTGCTTATAAACTCAATAAAGTTACTTAGTGACCATTGACTTTTTATTACTATATTGTTATATTTTGTAGACTTAGTGTTATTATCCACTTTAAGTTTAGTGTATTATTGTTTCACACAAGTTTAGAGATTATTCATAATATTTCTATTTTGTTGAAAAATCAGTGTAAATATTGTTTATAAAATCAAGACCCTTGATATTGTTAATATACCAGTTGTAATTAGTGTTAAGTATCGTTACATTAATTTTCTTTTTAATTACGATAGTTTTTCATGCTCACATCCACCTGATCAGGCACCTCAGAAGTACATCAATATCAGCACTTAATAATGAAACAGAAATCTATTTTTTTTTTATTTTTTTTTTTACCGAGTTACCGTGACAGCCTACTGGTCTAGTTGCCAGGGCCACCCACTCAACACCTATGTGTGGAGGTGTATTGCCGCACCCATTTCCAACCCTTTTATTGATATCCTACCTAACCCATGGGCACAGTGCGAGTATCTCCAGTGAACCACCTTGCCAGTTAAGCTAACACTCTCTGTCCCAATGGTGCATCGGCTTTACTCGCCACTGTGTTGCCTTTCCCCGGAGAAGACTCCACATTTCAGGACATTTTTTAATTGCAGTTACGAATTTAATGAGCTGAAAAAATTCGAACGACGGTTGTGATAAAATGAGCAGTAAGAAAAAAACTGGATGAAAAAAAGCTCAAAGTAATTAGTGTGCGAGAAGTATTTCATGAGATAGAAAAAAGCCAAAAAAGGCATGAGAATATATTTATGAGAGACATTCGTACTGTAGAAGAAGGGTTAGAAAGGTGAATAAAAAAAATTATTCGGTATGTTTTGAAGGTTCAGTTAAAATTCAAACAATCCGAGTGACAGGGTAGAGAACTAGTAACTTTGCAATGAATACATAATAAAATTAAAATAATAAAAAATGTGAAAAGACTAAAGAGAATCGAAATCCAAACAAACGATGATTATACAAAAAAGTATAAGAAAATTATGGACTAGATAAATGTAGTAGCTAAAAAAGAGGGTAGGGAGGAACGAGAAACATAAGTAGGTTACTTGAAAATAAAAATGCAGGGTTTTATACACAAGAAAAATAGGACATAAAAAGGGCTGAAACACAAAAAAACTAAGGAGAATTTAGACATTTTGCAAGAAAAAAATTAAAACATACAATTTTGAACATCAAAGTAGTATGCTAAAATATCCCAAAAATTACTGACATAAATTTGATAATGTAGCACTGCAAAAAAATTGGATACAGGAAAGTAAAGAAGGGGAGTAAGTAGAACACTTGAATAATAAAAAATATGAATATATAACTGAAAAGCACTAGCAGCATTAAGAAAAAATAAAGTAAGATGATCAAAAGTAAGAAACTTTGTAGGGATCAGGAAAAACATCGTCAAAGAGGGTATAAGAAAATGGGAATATCAGGTGGTGATTTTAGGGATACACGTAGAAAAAAATACTCGACTAAACATTATAGATCATTATAAAAATATCATATCTAACGATTATATGCGGATATGAATATTATCAGAACATTATGAACATCTTATAGATCATGCGGTGATTCCCCGAAGTGTTAATGGATTCGAAGAATCGTCCGTGTCGATCTCCATACGTTGTACTTGTACAAGTACGTACGAGCAAAGTACGCTAGTCGTGCGATGTGTGGCAGATAGAGGTGCTTTTAATTGCTCACTTTTTTGAAATCATAATGTGTATTGGCTGAAGTGACAGGTAATTACGAATAAAATTTAAAACTCAATGAAAACAACATTCAAGCACAAATCACTATCAAAATTTAATTAAATATAATTTATTTTTATTTTTTTTCGCTTTACCGTGACAGTCTATTGACCTAGTCGCCAGAGCCTCCCACTCACCACCTATGTGTGAGGTTGTAATACCGCATCCATTTCCAATTTTTTTTACTGATATCGTATGAAATCCATAGGCACAGTGCGAGTATCTCCGGTGAATAACCTTGCCAGTTAAGCTATCACTCTCTGTACCAATGGTGCATCGGGTTCACTCGCCACTATGCAGCCTTTCCCTAGAGATGACTCCATATTTCAGGACGTCCACTCCTCGCCGGTTGAGCCGGCACTCTCTACCGAAGCATCAGATTCAGACTAATGAGCATCCCCGGAGAAGCCCCATGTTTTAGGGACCACTCCTCGCTAGAAAAACCCGCCCCGAAATAGCCGAGGTTACATAGGAACTTTTCCCGATGAAAACAGTTTTTGAAAAAATCTACACTCACCGGGAATCGAAACCATGACCTCTAGAACAGCGCTACATTAGTAAAAAAATACGCTCACCACTAAGCCGATACTACCCACTTGTTTTAATTGAGTATAATTATTACTTAAAAAGAGTAAAATGGCACTGGAGGAGGAAAAGCCTTCTGACAAGTGCTTTGATAAATATTATACGTGCCACCCCAAACAAAAGTGTGCAACAGTTACTTGCATCATATGTGAAAATGTTTATCATCAGACTGATTTTAACAAATTCAGTAGTGGTAAATATGTTGGTGATTTGCTTGTTATTTGCCCGGAGTATGAAGACATAGATCTTACTTCAAAAGTGGAAAGGATGATATTAATATCACAGCAAGAACTATTACTGCCTAATAAAAAATTGATCAAACAAAAGATTCAAAAAAGAAATTACTTTCGGGATTAGAAAAAAAATCTTAAGAACTTCGTGACACTACTATGATTGACAGTTATACAGAATATGAATTACTTAAAACAGAAAACTTACTACTTAGAAAATGGAAAAAGGAGATTAAAGAAAAAAAATGCTATTTTAAAAGAACCAATAGAAATGCATAAACAAAATCAAGTGTTGCTAAGTGAAAAATAAAAATAAACTCTAGAAATCATTAATAAAAAGTCTTTTGCTGATGAACTTAGTAAAACAATACCGTATAAAACAAGAATTCCTAAAATAATAATAAAAACAAATAAAAATGGAAAAAATACTTTTGATATAAAAAATGAAGTAGCATTAATAATGCCTAATGCTAAAAATGTGCAAACAAACAATGTGTACATTAAGAACAATGAGTTACTAATAAACTGCATAAACAGTGAAGGTGTAGATGAAATAGAACGAATATTTAAAAAATCACTAAAAGAAGAGTATGAAGTTAAAACTAAACAACTAAACAATACAAAAATGTAAATGATTGGGATAGACAATACAAATGAAATTAATATGGGAGAAGTTGGGAAAGATATTAACATGAGAAATTTAAGTGAACATGAAGTTAAAGGAAAAGTACTACAGACAAATAAAACCAAACAGAAGAATTCTACTACAGTAAATATAAAACATAAAATTGCTTACGATGTCAACCATCTAACAAATGATTCTACGAAGTGTGTAATACTACGAAACAAAAAAAAACTAATTGACACAACTGATCAACCCATTGAACCTAAAATACTGACATGGACTGGCAAGGAAGCTCAACGACTCAACAGGATAACTATTGACAGATTTCATCGAGATCAATGAATAAACTTGCTTATTCAAAACAATGAAGCAAAACGTAAATATGCGTGATGACCTGCTAACAGATATAGTCAAGCTGGATTTTTTTTACTGTGATATTGAGTCTCTTAATGGGAATATAAATATCAAAGAAAAAATATTATACATCAACATAGGAAGTTTAAATCCAAGTTATCAAAAAATTAGAAATTTTTATTGAGAGACTTAAGATCCAACCGATTATGATTGTGTGTGCTGAGTTGCTGATTCTTGAACATTACTAACACTATGTTATACAAGGGTACAAGGTATATCATAATTTTGTAAAAATTAACAAAGCTGATGGTGTAGTAGTATATATATTAAAAATGAGATCATTAAAAACACTGTAATAATTGAAATAGGAAAACTACAAATGTTCCATACTCGAATCATGCTAATTAATGAAATCAATATACATGTAACCTTATTATAGAGATGCCATGATTTTGCTTGCAATAAATTCAATTAGTGTGTTAAAAAATTTTTACTAAACATGAAAAATACTTAAAATCACTTGATACTTAAAGATTTCAACACAAATATAGTACAGTGCAATATGATTAGTGAAGATATTGAAAATAATCTAACGGTTAATGGATATAATCCTGACTTTGTTGATACAACTAGACCAGAAGATTCCAGTGGAAATGGCTCATGGCTATTAAAAAATTAAAGAAGATGGACAAAAATTTCATTTAAATTATGATAAACTTAGAAAATAACTAATAACTTAGATTGGAAGGATATAAAATCAATACATAAACCGAATACACCTGTAAATAAACTTATTGACATGATGCAGTATAGTGTAAAAATAAATAAATAAATAAAATACATATAGAAACAAAATAATAGCGTCTCTAGGAAAAGCTGGATAACTTATTTAATAATTAAATCTTGTAATAATGAAGAAACTGTATGTAAGAAAATGAAAAATGATACCAAAAATGATCAACTAAAGTTTGAATACAAGAATTATGTTAAGGTACTAGACAAAGTTATAAAAGAGGCCAAAATATAATATGGTAACAAAACTATCGAAACAAGTAGTAAAAATTCTAAGAAACCTTGGAATATTATAAATTCCAAATTAAGTATAAAATGTAAAAACAAAAATAGAAATACAAAAGATTTTTATGATGAAGAAAGAAATCTAGTAAGGAAACAAATTGAAAAAGCTGATTATTTTAACGGATGTGTCTGTTAAATAGCTATAAATTATAGTTAAAAATGTAGTAAAACCAATAAAATATAGTTTAAAAATGCCGAACAGCAACATAAACTCGATTTATTTAACTCCTACAAATAATTTTAGAGTTTAAAAAATCATAAATGAAGTAAAAAATAAGAATGGTGGAAGTGACAGAATAAATACAAAAGTTATTAAGGTATTATCTGAGAATATTAGTGATGTACTAGTGCACATTCTTAACATGTGTATTGATAAATGGATACGGCCTGATGCATTACAAATTGCTGAGGTTATACCTGTATACAAGTCTGGAAACAAAAAAGAAATGTCAAACTATGGTCCTGTATCGCGTATATCTATCATAGCAAAAATATTTTAAAAAACAATTCACAACAGATTTATAAACTTCATATCTTACAATAATATCATTGCTAAAAATCAATATGGTTTTACTAAATAAAAAGGATCAAAAGATGCTGTAAATGATGTAACTGAGATATTATATGATAATCTAGATAAAAG
This sequence comes from Copidosoma floridanum, assembly GCF_000648655.2. The sequence goes on along the minus strand of NW_019380184.1, from coordinate 251,996 downwards.
TAAGCCAATTGCAATATCTTTTATAGGTTTAGCAAAAGCTTTTGATACTGTCAGTCATACTATATTGCTTGACAATCTATGTAACTACGGTATGAGGGGTAATGCATTAGACTTAACCAAAATATATTTTGACAATAGATTTCAGTGTATAAGAATGGGACAAGATCGAAGTGATATAAAGAAAATTAATATTGGGTTACCACAAGGAACAATATTAAGTCCTTTAGTGTTTATAACACATGTTAAAGACCTTTTAACGACTTTTGCTAATGGTTGTACTACGTCTTATGCTGACGATACTGCAATTATTTCTGTTGGAAACTCTTGCAGCAAAGTCGAAAGTAATATTAATAAATATTTGGCACAGACATCCGATTGGCTTGCTATAATAAACTTTTTCTTAATATAGATAAAACAGTATTTATGACATTTGGAAGCTGCTGTAATAGCGTACCACGGGCATTAAATATTACAATTAGGAATAAAAAAATTAAAAGGGTTGAACATTGCGAGTACTTAAAGTTAATCTTCGATTTTAATTAAAAATGAGACAAACACATTTAATATGTTGTTAAAAAAACTAAGTATTTAGTATTTGTATTTTATAAAATCTCTAAATGCATGAATTGCGATACACTAAAAATAATATATTATGCTTTTTTTCAAAGCATAATTAACTGCGATATAAGTGCTTAAGGTGGTGCATATATTACCGATATTAATGTTCCACAGAAAATACAAAACAGACTTGTAACAATTGTGAATAAAAGTAGGCATATAACGGACAAAACTTTATCTGTAAAACAACTCTCTGATATTGAGTCTATTTGATACGATTATACGGTTATAGTAAATTACAAAAACAATCTAAGACTTTGAATGGTATAACTAGAAATAAATTAATGCAATTACCAAAAAAAAATGTAAGTCATAAGAACAGTTACATATGTGCTATAAAACTATTTAATGAATTAACAAATGATCTCAAACTATTAAATATTATAAAAAAATAAAATCTAGATAAAATAGAAAATGGATATACACTAACAAGCTTTTATAAATATCCTAATTTTATCTTAAACAGTAATATGATGACTAATAATAATATTATATTAAATCTTTTGTTAACTCTTATAAAGAGCATTATATTATTTGGATGTTTGAATGTTAGCCGAATTAGCACTTTAGTTCAGTAGTAATTAGGTTATAAAATATTTAAAATTATTTTTGTATACGTTGTTATTAGAGTTTAGGTAAACCAGTCTGCAAACGGGTATATGCTTATACTCAGGGTTGCAAGGGAATCATATGTTTCTGTTGCTCTGTATATTTTGCATACCCTGGTTATGAAATAAATAAATAAAGAAACATAATTAGTGTGGATAATAAATAGTGAATAAGCAGATAATTTTGTAGAAAAAATTGAGATTATTACACAAGAGGATGATAATGAGGCAGGCTCAAAAGATAGAGAGAGAGACAGTGCCCAAAAAATATCAAATTGAGAGACAAGATGAAAAATTGATTGAGTACTCGAATAAAATGAATACTCGAAAGGAACTATTTAAGATAGAGAGGGGAATATATACTCAAGAATCGTGGGAAACGTTGATAAACAAAGTATAAGAGTAGTTATAAACTTAGGAATGGTAAGGAAAGGTAAGGTTGCAAACAATGAAGGGTATGTAGAAAGGCACAAAGAAATTAGAAAATAATTAGCGAAGTCTTAGACATCTTTAAACAAATGGATAAATTCTAAAGGTGCTAAAGGTAGACAAATATTAATAGAAAAAAAGGCATTAATTAGAGTAATATAAAAGAGACATCTTCTTTCCTTCTTCTTTCCCATTATTTACTTTGGGAGAATCTAACCATATTGATCAGCACTTACGAATTTTTCTCTTTCCTCTTAGATTACGGCGCACTATTTTATGATGACACTTACCAATCAATTGTTGTGCCTTACTTTACCTGTTCTTAGTTTGTTTGTAATTTTTAATTACTTCTAACCCGTATGCCAGCTCTTTTTTTTGCGAAGCGCCCTGCACAAGAGTATTACCCATACGACTACGATAACTCAACCGTTTTTTTTTTTGACTAATATTTTTTGCTTTCAACTCGAAACTCTGTCAGTAAATGTATTCCATTATAATCTAACACTTTTTTTGTATAAAGTATCACTTTGTTCAGTAACCAATTTTCAGAATCTGTGTATGAAAAATGATGATCTTGCACTACCTGTGCAAGATAGCTTTTTTCGCTTATCCACTATAACTTCTAACATACTCCTTATTTCTTTCCTTTTTTTTTCTTACAGCATCCCAAACCTGAAACCTTAGTCTTAAAGGCTTATATTTGTCGTTGAACCTTAAGTCGTACCTGATTTCTCGACTGTTTGTGTAACTTATTGGTACGATTTTTAAAAAATTCTAAGCTTTTTAAAAGTTTCTCCAATTCGTTCGAAATACTTCAAAATAGTTTTGGTTGCATATGGATACTTTTTCAATTTCGAATAAATGAACAATTAATATTCTGACGGTCTAGAAAGTAGTAAACATTAAAGAACGATAAAATTAGAAGCTCTGATCTAGTGCAACGTAAATTTAACAACATACCATATACTCATAAAATGAAAATTCTTGATATTTTTCTTATTTCCTTAAGACTCGTTTTATGCTCTTAAAATTCAAGAAAATTTTTTGACATATAAAAAAATCAGTTCATTTAATACAATTTATATTTTTAAATTATATGTGGTTGAGTTTTCAATTTTAATACGAAAGAAATAAACCGCATTGAGTTCAAATCGGTTCATCTGTTTTTTCGCTAATTGCAAAAACTGCCATTTTTAGCCATTTTTCAAAACTTAATAACTTGCGTTTTATACGTTTTATAAGAAACTCTGGCACAAGGTTGATATTACAGTCATTCATATACACATCACATTTTTGGTTGATCTGTTTTAAACTTTTTGTGAACCGCAGTGAGAACCGAAAAAAGGCCCTCTCCAGAAATGGTCAGAAAAAAGTTATTAGCCAATAGAGGAATATTGTTTTAATGAATGTTTTATTATCTAATTATCGTTAATTTCCTCATTACTGCTAATTTTGAGCATAGAAGATGTACTTATTTTATACTGATGTAACATGACATTGCTTGATGTATGCAGACTTTATACGGTGACAAAATGTTGGCTTAAATAATGGTCTGACCTTAATTTTGACTGACTATCCACTGGATGCATGAACTTGAAGGAGAGAGCTGGTATGACAAGTTACTTTAACATGTTTCTCAAGGTGGCTCATTATCCTTGTACCATGTTTGTGTGACATTAGACTATCACACCTAAAAACATTGAGTAGCAGGCTCAATATGTATACCTATAGAAACGAATCTGCTTGTGTACATACTGAGGTTAGCCTCCAGTTTCGGACTTTCAACACGTTATATTTTTTTTTTTTTTTTCATTCGGCGACCTTTAATTTGAGCGATTTCATTAAAAAGAAGATTATTTAAGCAACCTGCTAAGTTCTTGTAGTATGTGGCTCGACTTTTAGTTTAAAAAAGCTAACACTTGTAGTGAAAAAGCCAGAATGTCTCATGAGACTAATGCTAAAATTTTGAATTTCAAATGTATTTTTTTTTTTTTTTTTCGATTTTGGTCGGCAATATGATCTGAAATTTAAACTGTACATCCGTTGAGTGCTACTTCACCATATATTTCAATTAAGGTGCAATGACTTGACTTTCTAAAAGGTGATGAGCCACCTTAACGGCCTGTGAGGGCTGATTTGCTAGTAACTTGAACTATTTTTCTTCAATAAGATTTAGCATGAACTTTGTGGGAATAATGAAGGTAGCACCGGTCATACCTTGCATATTATACTAGACCTTACTTAAATATTTCTATAGTACTAGAAATTGATTTTCTAAATATTTTTATTTAACAGTAAAGAAAACTTGACTTGAAGTATTATAGCATTAGTTATATTTGTTATTTTGTTATGATTATTTCCTAACGTTTTTTCACATACTTTTGGTTTTGAGTTTATCTATTTACGTAAAGCTTATAATGATCAAGAATCTCATTAACTAAATGTAAAAGTATAGATCTACATTTTTAATTTTCTTAAATTATGATTTTAAAATTTACGGTAATGGCAATATACTAATTACAGTCTAGCTTGTGGAACGTTGAATCATATGGTGTTTATGATAAGGAAATTATGTTAGCTAACACTTGTAGGTAAATAAAATTTTTTGGAGAATTGTTGTTGTGGTGCTGCAAAAAAATTTGTCAGGGCTATTCCCCGATTTGTCTCGATATTGAGCCATCGATTCACGATAAATGGTCTACCATCTATCAAAAATTCTTCTTACTAACAATCTATTTTTTTGTTTGATAATTTGATCATAAGCCCCTTTTTCTTTATTAAAGAATCTGTTTTGTAATCGTACAACGTATGATGCGATTTAAATACAGTAGGATTTTCGTAAACTGCTTAGTTCTTGAAATTTGTCTAATATTAGTTGTAAAAAAAGAATTTCCAACACATAAAATCGTTTTTTCTAGAAATATAAGTAAGTTTTTTACATTAAATTTTCAAATTAAAATTCTTTTGTTTGAAACAGTGGCAAGATCCTTACAAAATCTGCAGCCTAATAAATGTGCTGCTGTTGCTGGTAAAATGACAGATGCAGAAACATTAATCGCTATGAAAGATTTACTGAACAGTTTTGGAAGTGATCTCTTGGCAACAGAACAACAATTTCCAGTATTTGGTGCAGGAATAGATTTTCGGATAAATTATCTTTTAAACACAAAAATTAAAAATATTAATGAAGCTGATGTCATTCTACTTATTGGTTGCAATCCAAGGTATGAAGCGCCAATAATTAATATTCACATTAGAAAAGGATATTTGCAGAACGAACAAACAGTTGGAATAATTGGACCTAATTTAGATCTTACTTATGGATATGAGGTAACAAATTTTTTTTTGTTAACTTATGTATTTTGTTTACTGGAAGGTTTAAGCTCTTTTGTTAGTGTACGTGCACCGTTCTATTCTCTTAATAGTTTGATTTCATTTTTGACAGTGGACGTATTAAGTAAATGATAATTTTCTATTTTATTTTAGTAACTTTATCTTTATTATAAATTATACAATGATTTGTAAATATAATTGAAACTTTTTTTTAATTACCCAAAAACTCAATGATTTGATGCATACTATTTTAAATTATGTGTTGTTTCATCCTAGGACCAAGAAAAGGCACATGGTTCTTGTTTGCCAAGAGAGAGATTTTAGTATTATTTTACAGATTATTTTCATGCTAAAACTTTAAATAAAACATAATAAAACATCAGCAAGTTATGTAATACGTCCTTTATAATTAATTTCATTTTTAAATTAAAGAACAACATAAAAACAATGTTGTATTATTTTTTAATGTAATATCCTTTTTAGGAAAAGTATTTAAATGAAGAAATTCACTTTTAGCTATGAATCACTATTTATCTATGTCAAAGATTAATGAGCATTTTGATATATATGGTATAACATTCTACGCATACCATTTGATCAATTTTTAATTATTATATCTTTTGTAAAAATAATGTTTTCTATTGACGTGCTTCCGGATACATAGAAGTTAAGTTTTCTAAAAAATGTTTCACTAGCACCTTAAGTATAATTTTACAGTATGTTTAAAATGGCTTAGTCGTTTTTCGTATCAGTTACCAAAACTTTATGGAAAACTCTACTAAAGCACATTAGAATGCCACTACCAAAGTTATAGAGTAACTACCACTATAGACTCTTGTAAGGTTTCCTAGCCTTTTTTCTGTGTTGGGTTTAAAAAAAAATCGCTTCCATTATACATCTGACTTACCATAGAGCTCTACTTTTTAAAATATTTGAAATTTTACTGAGGATCTAACCTGGTGCTGGCTTTCTCCGGAAAAGGAGCCCCTGGGAATCAAGACTTTACCCAGAAAAATCCTTTTAAAAAATTTTTTGTTACCTTAGGTACTCATCCTTTTAGAAGATCTGGGAAAAAAATCTCAATTTTCTTTGATGAGATTTAAAACTTTTTCATCCATATAACTTACACTTTTTGTGACATTCTATGTTCTACTCTTAATATTTATTATGTCATAACACCCAGCTATTGTTTTACTTGTTATGAGTAATCAGAAATTGTAACATCACTGCCACTTTATTTAATTTTTTTTTGCTTAACCTTCTTTTTTTTATAAGAGCTGCCGTTTCAGTTTTATAAAGTGTTCATTTTACACTATCGGTTTGCGTAACATGTAATAATGTGAACGAGTAATAATTATAACGTTGACGTGTGATCCGCAATACATATTGTATGCATTTTGACATCAACCTATACCAAAATATAAACTCCGATGGATTAATAGTTTAAACCATCAATCGTTATTCACGTATTACACCAGTAGGCGAGTAGATAAAAAATGGTTAGTAAGAAATTTTCTGCGACTACAACGATAATTGTTAAAATCGCTTCGTAGAGTAATTAAAATATATGGAAAAATAATACTGGTGCATAACTGTGCGGGCTTCTTTTAATATTAAACATATAGTGAAAATAGACTCAAGTTTTTATTTGAATTGGCTTATAAATTTTTTTGGAGCATCGTACTGTAAAAATAGCTAAAGATAATTCATTCGTTATTTAGTAATATGTCTGCCCTGAACCTTACAGGCTTATGACTAGATCAAATTTAAAAAGTAGATTTTGTTGAGGATATCGAGAACTTTAATATAAAGGAGAAATGGTACATTACGTCAGTGGGGCACAAAGTACAAATATAAGCGCCCGAAAGACGTGGTTGTTGTATATTGGTGCACGAGTCGCGTATAATGTTTCTCTTACTGAGAGCACAAAGTGAAATTTTGTTCCCGTGGGCACACTTTCCCTCCAGTAAATAACTTAAAGCCCTAGAGCAAAAAAGTATTTGAGCCGGTAGGGCAGAGTGCAAAAAACTTCTTTGCCCATAGGCCCAAAGTGACAACAAGGGCGCAAAGCAGCAGCTGCACTTTGTGCCCATGGTAAGAAAAAAAATTTTTTTTTTTTAATTCTAATTCTAATTTTTTTTTAATTAAATATTTCGACATAAACAAATCAATGTAACTCTGATGTTTCATATTTTACCGTGTTTCAGCTATTTTTACTTAATGGAGTATATTTGTATACAAATTTAAAAACAAAAATTCTTATAACGTTTTTTTTAACGATAGTTAACAAAAGTTCATTTTTATGTTTTAACTTAAAAAAGTTCTTTTTAGTTCTGCATGGTGTTTCTTGTTGATTTATACAAGTAATTGTAGTTTTCGTACCCTTGCTATGACGAGTTACATAAATAGATAAAAATGGCTCAACGCACAAAAATGTATACTTGCTGTGACACGGCCCAGTGGATAGAGAATAAAAAGGTACAGTAGAGAAGTGACATTAATGTTAAAATTTAGACTTATCTACGAACCAATAATTGACATTAAAGTTATTAGATCCCTTGAAAAATATTTGCCACCACTTTGCTAAAGTTTTTTCAAGACTATTTCTATATAGATCAAGAGGGACAGAAAATTTGGAAATCAACGAGGAGGAGAGGGAGATGATTTGGACCAACATTGTCTGTGTTGTGAGAATGAGAGTATATCTATATATATATACGCTTTATACATGTTCACTTTAAGGTAAGTTTTTAGGTGGTAGATTAGTCCCAATTTTGCCACTCATGTCATTTCTCTGTAGCAACTTTTTATTCTCTATCCACTCAGCCTGGTTGGCAGTTATAAATTTTGTGCACTTGGCAATTTTTATAGACTGATGTATCTCGATATAGCGAGACTACGTAACGAAAATACTTTTGCACTCGATGAATTAGTATCCCAGGTCTTCGTTATAAATGTTATAAATGCATGAAACTTACCGTTCGGAGAAGGTCAGAGTGTTTAAGCACAATTTTATTTTTATGTTGACGTATGTAAAAATTATTTCCTTGCATAAATTGAAGAGAAATACCCTGCAGAAGTAAAGAAAATTTTTTTAAGTTGATTATTGAAACAGCAGTTAAAATTTAAGAATCGTACTAAATACTAAACTGTTAATAGCTATTGTTCATAAAACGTTATCGGACGTTTTTTTTTGTTTTTGTTTTAATTCATGAAAAAATATGCTTCATCAAGTAAAAATGGTTGCAACACGGTGAAATAATAAATGTCAGAGTCACATCGATTAGCTTATTAAAGTAAGTGTAAAGCTCAAAGTTTTTTCAATTGTATCTTTAAAGAGAATGTTCTGACATGGGACCTTATTCGGTAATTAAGTTGCTCGTGAAAGTTTCCATTTCGGGTAAATGTGAAACTTAGTTCAGTGATTTATGTGACGAGAAAAAGCTCAAGTAACCTGAGCTTTTGTAGACTCACCTTAAAAGTAAAGCAAAGATGAACCACAAAGCAAGGACTGTCAAATTAGGTTCAAAGTTAAGAACAGCAGATGTAAAAATTATAATCTTCACGAGAACTTCCGTATACATAAGGAACAACATCATCGAGTTATTTTATAATAACTAATAATTTAAAAGTTAAAAGTTCACTTTGAAACCAGTATCAAATTCATACTAAATCAATACAATAATATGAAGTATAACAGCTAAAGGTATAAACCAACTAACGTATTGTAATGACACGCGACAATCGATATTTTAAATCTTACAATCCAGCCTTTCTGACTAAGGGAATTATTGTCGAGCAATACGTGCTAAAAGTTGAGTGTGCTGAGATTCAAGTAGAGGCTACTCGCGTACACTCCCCACTTTTTTCCAAATGATGAACTTGAGCGAATGACTGTAATCACACATGCGTAGCTCTAGTATGTACGTGTGAGAGCTTTCGAGTCTGACAATGTTGCTTTTTGTAAAAACTGTTGTACTTATCAAGATATTTATATTATACTAAAGAACAAGGCATTTATATTATTTAATCACGATTACGGGATGAGTACAAATTTAAAACAGTCGATTGGCAAAGCAAACGATAACCGATCATAGACGAAAAGTTCTTTTGGCCACGGCAAAAGGAAAAAAGAAAATAAAAAGCGTATTGCAAAACAGTGTCCACAATGGAAACAGGATAGTTAAGATGGCTTGGGCTATTTTTATCGGCTTGATCAAAACCTCTGAAATTCTGGAATTATCTAAATAAAGTATGCCAAATTTTTTGCGATAAAAAAATACTGGGGTCAACGACTTAATTTTTTTGCAAATCGCTACTGAAAATTCGCCTATTTAAGATGCAGTCTTTTGGGTGTTGTCACTAAAACGGCTGTAACTCAAGAAGTACTTGATTCATCTAAAGAATTTAAAATAGTTCTCGTGTATTTTTTTTACAAATAATCTATCAAATTCTTGAAAATAAGAATCAATGACTTAACTTAAAAGAAAATCAGAAAAAAGTATGAAATATTCATCTGGCTTGCCTCGCAACATAGTCCAATTTTTACAGTTATAACTTAACGGTACTTTTCTGGCAATTACTTGATTTTATACTTTAGCTTTATCGAAATAACTATATTTATTGAAAAAATTACCGTCGAAAAGTGTTGATTTTTTAGCGGCCCTTATGGCACCCTACTCTAGGTACGGTACTAACCGCCCAAGCCACCTTAACCTCAAAGTTCTGCAACAACAGATGATTTGTTGTACCTGTCAATCTATTTTAAGTTTTGGAAAGATTAAAAGTGAGATACGTGAAAGCTGATATTTGAAATGAATTATTTCATGTTAAAGCTGTAATACGATAAATATTGTTAACAGTAAAAATAAGCTGCAGAGTGCTAAAAGCTACTCCAGAATAAATTGAGCAACTGTACTAGGTAATTATTTTTATTGGCATAGTATAATCAATGAAATCTACAATGTTACCAAGGTGTGATGAATTGTGTGATTATTTATAGATGGTATCAACTTAGGACTTGGATGCACTGGTTTAAATTAAGTTTACTCTCATCTGGACGTTCTAACATTATGAACAAGAAATTGGTCCAGTAATTGAAGAAGCTAATAAAGTTGCACAGGGTAGTTGCAAAAAAGTAGCCTGAGAAGAGAGATAACATGTTTTAAGACAGGCTTAAGAACTTTCTAAAGTTTTGTAAGTAATTGCGTGAAATTAAAAAAAAAATTTCTTACTTAATTTTTTTTAACTTCCAATTTCTTAGACAATTCTGATGATGTATTGAATTTCTTAAAAACAATTTCTTGGCGTCCTAACAAGAGTTTGTGATATTAATATTAAATGACTCATTTAGTATTAATTACAACAAAGGAAAACTAGTGCTATGTCATTCGTAATATTTCTTCAAATTTAATTTTTGTAATTCAATACTACAGTTTGTCATGTGACATAACATATCAAAAAAATTATTTATTTAAAGTCTCTCTTTTTAATTCCAAAATCTTTCCATGAATTATTTTTTCATAATGACAGCGACAAACTGACGCACGTATTTTTTTTTAGTATTGTTATACATAATGTCAAATAATCTTTATTTAGTATCTACAATTTAAGTGGTACCATTTTTCTATATCTGTTAATTTTTCTCATTTTTAGGCCCTTTAACATAGTTCAATAGTCTAGTTAGTAAGCCGGAAAATGCAGAAAAATAGGAAAACACAATTGATTTGAACGGGACATTTTTCATTGTGTTCCCAGATCCTTCAGAAACACTCATCACTTTTAACCTATCTTGGAAAATTAAAAACTAAAAAACTTGGGTAGATTTAACCCCCTATAGGCACCCTAAAAAAGTGACGTAGTGAAAAATTTTGTAAAATTTATATTCAGTCTCTAAAATGGTCCCCGGAGGGTTTTGTGGGTAGCTGAATACAATTATAATGATGGCGGTATTCTCCAAGGTACCTGGTGCCGAGAGTGGAAAGTACCAATGTCATCTCTTGGAGTTTTATGGAAATTCATACCAACTCAACTACGCTCTTTGTATTTACTTTGATCTCTAAACTGAAAATAAAAGCTACCACCCTCTCGCAGTTCCGAGTGCCCGGAGAAATTACCAAGATTCGGTACTCGGAGGTTTTTAACGAATACGATAATGGCGATATTCTCCAAGGTACCTGTTGTCCAGGGTGAACAGTGTGAACGTTGTCTCTTGAACTTTTATGGAAATTCGTAACGTGGACAGCCAAGACTCGGTACTCTAGGATTTTTAGGGTCGCTAATCTCGAATATGATGATGGCGATATTCTCCGAGGTACCTGTTGCCCAAGGTGGACAGTATCAACGTCATCGTTTGTTCTTTCATAGATTTTTAACGTAGACACTTGAGACTTGTTACTTGGTGATTTTTTGAGTCTTTGACCCAACAAGACGTATATCCTTATATAGACATCTGTCAATCCTTTATCCATTCTTCCGTTACGCAAGATAATTTTATTGATGCTTGTGAGGATATTATTTAAATAATAATATCGTATGATATGGGCTAGAGTAAGAGAGGCACTGTCAGAAGTTACGACAGTTTGAACGACTATGGAGCAATTATTGGAAATTTTAGTAAAAAACTGTTGGATTAGACAACTCGAAATTGTTATTGATGTTTGTGTGATAAAAGTCATGATTCGCTAAGTCATAGCTGCAGAAAAAAATTTTGAGGGCAGTGCCAAACCTAGGGAAGCCGATGCTGGTGCAGAACCTCGTAAACAGTAGCCGTACACTACAAGAAATAATTCTGAAGGTTAGTGTCATTCAGTGGTAATAAGGATAGTTCAACTATTGCTGCTATTGAGAAAGAACGTAATGTTGAAGTAATATAATCAGCTGATAATCATGTAATAAAAAATTTTGTTATTAAATTATGTGAAGTATCTAGTATCTGCAAGAAATTGCAAAAACCAGGTATTATAGCTTATTTTAAAATATGTTTGTCGTACGCTAATGCTTAAAATAAAAATAATACGTTGAGTTTAGCCAATAGCTTCAAAAATATTTCTTAGCATTTTTTTAACAAACACGAAAACTGTGGGAGATAGTACAAATGAGCTGAAAATATTAATGAGCAAACGACCTTTTCACATGACGAGTTTTTGTATGTAAAATTTCGGGAACTTTTTTCAAAATATGCCATCAATACGTCTAAATTCAGTGTTACTTGTTTAAGCCAAGAAAATCAAAGTTTAAATTTTATCATAGTGTGTTAAGCTCCCAAAGCAAAATATTACAGCAAAAGCGAATCCGCTGATTATAGAGTTGTTTGCGTTTCACTTTCTAAAAAATATGGGGGTAGAGTTTTACTTACTATCTAAAGGAATACAGGCTTGAAGCAGGTTTTATTAACAACTCGATATCTCATCAAAGTTGACTAACTTCACGGAAAAACACGTTAAACTAGAGAGAGAAAAAAAGTATTACATAGCAGACCAACTATGGTATAAATAATATTAAAGTTCTTCTGATTGTTCTACGTATAAAAGTTGTTGATTCTCTAAATTGTAATTTTTTTTATTTCAATTAAGAGACGACTGGTCTAGAATTTTCTTACAATATGCTACAAGTGGCTGCGGTTTGTGATGACTTTAAATTTAGTGCATATGTCATTAAATCACCATTACTAATGGCCCACAACTTTCTCTTTTGACTGAGTACATAGTCTATGGTCGGGAATCCTCAAAGTTTGTCGTCCACTCAATGCAGTTGTGTGAGCTTTGTTTTTTATTCTTATGACTATCCTTAAAGTAACGTGTTGTTGAAGATTCTATTGCACACATGAGTAATTTAGTAATTATATGCAGTATGTTTTGCTCATAAATAGTAGACTCTTATTATTTCATTATGTAATACATTATAATTGGTCGTGTTTTCTGTTAGGTAGCAAAAATTTTCGTATAATGTGTGGATACTAAGTCTCATTATTTTTTATATTGTTCTTTTAATTTTGAAGAGATCGACGTAGATTGACGAAACGTAAAGATTATAAAATAAATGTACTCTATCTCGCCAAGTTGGCAGTGTCCAAGGTGTTAATTTTTTAAACCTACTGTATTTCTCTTGGAGCAAGATAAAGTTAATGAATTTATTGTTTATTGGTGTTCCTTAAATAATAATAGAATCAAATGCAAAGAAAAATTACTTTAGCAAGTATGTTAAAACATTTAAAATTTAAAATCCAATTTTATAAAATAAATCTATAAATCCTACTGTAAGTAAAATTAGTCTGTTTTTATACATCCTGTAAAAAGGCGTAAAGAGTCTAACTTACACAAATCATTTGGATATTTGAAAAATCTATGAATCGCTCACTGCAAATGCCAAGTAAATATCTATATACCCCTTACAAAAATTATGTGGTAATAAAAACAATAATATTAAGGTAGGATAAGCATTGTATGTAGAAAAAATATTTGTAGTAGAGGTAAAAGAAACAATTCAAAATGAATGAAGTTTAGCAATGAAATGTGTAAAAGTGGTGCAAAATGTCATCACGAAAACTTTTAATCAAACCTTACTATCATATCATTATATAGGAAAGAGATCAAGAAAAATATTTCTTCTATGTAAATCCATAAATATTAATTATTTCCAAAGTTATTGATAGTATAACATAGGTCAAGTAAAAGATTTTTCAGCTTTAAATAATTAACAATTACTAATGGTTTTGATTTTTTTAAACATAATGTGTATACTTTTTTTTGTTATTTTAACAATGTTGTATGAAAATAAACATTTTAAATTGAGTTTAATGATTTTTTTATTTTGCTTATCTAATTGCGTTTTAAGTAAATTTTAGTGCTCGTTGTGATTTGTAAACAAAACATCTTTTTATCTTAGTTAAATAATTCTTTATCTTCAAGCAGCTATGCTGTTACATGCGAGTCCACATTTATTCGTACTTTTTCTCTACTCTTATTTTTTCTCTTTGTTTTTCTAGATCAATATGTTTGCCAAGTATGGATACCAGTAGTTCAAATATTTTCATTGAAATAGTATTTGCGTTTCTTTTAAACTGATAAAATTTATTCTTCTTATAATTTGATCCTCGTGTGTGTGTGTGTGTTAGTGTACTGCTTTTGTATGTTTTTATGGATAACATTATCAAAGTTTTTAGCTATTATTGCATCATTTTTTAAGTATATCAATTACTCTATTTCTACAGCAATAATTTCATGGTATAATTTTAGTCAGCCATGAACAATTGTTGTTATTCAATGTAAAACAACTCTAATCAGATTAAAAATTTTTTGGGACTTAAGATTTTTTATCAATGTGTATTACAAGTAGCTAGTACTAAGAAAAACTATGTGCATTTAAGTCTTTTAATCGAAATAAATTTTGAATGAAACTATTTTTTTTTAAATTTCAATCCCATTTTTGGCGTATATATCTCTTTCAGAGTAGCAATAAAACATGAAATAACGAAGCTAATTCCATAATATGTTTAAGAGATCAGACTATAGTGAAAAACAATATATTCTTGGTTTTTTTGTAATACATACTCTTAAAATGAGCTGTACTCATGTTTTTACTAGTAATAGTATTAGTATTAGTAGTTTTAAGATTCCACGTATAGCCAATGCAGAATTTCTACGTTTTTTATTATCTTTTATCTTTACTTCCCTTGTTCTTTTTCCGTAATGACCATTCTTTATTTCCAATTCAAAAGCCTTTCATGCAGGTCCCTTGCAAAGTTCCCCTCAAACGGCTCGATCATCCATCCTACTGGATACTTTTTACAGTGCGTAGTGATTGTCTCAAGCGCACGCCAGCTATTATGAAATTAAAGGAAAGATATTTTTTCAAAAACCAATCCAACTCGCTGTACCGACGTTTTTATAATCAACAATGACCTTACCGGATGAGCTGGTCAGATGGTGGCTTTTCCTTAAAAAAAAGAGCCCCTGGAGGTCTAGACATCACCAAAAAAATCGAGTATCTGTTTTAAAAATCGGTTAAAGTATTTTTTTTTCGAAAAATCGACTATTTGTTTAAAAAATGGGATAAGTGATTTTTCGGTATCATGGGTACTCATTCTGTCGAAAAAGCCTGAGAAAAAAATCTCGATAATTTTCGACGGGATTTGGATCCACGAACCCTCAAGTGTCTTCGTCTGGGAGTCTAAAACGCTTACTACTAAGTCATCGAAACTCCTTATGTTTTTAATATTGTAACTAAGTGTCTTTGAGTTATTTTTTCTCAGTACACCGTTATATATATATATCATCTGAAATGAACACAATCATTTTCTCCCAATCAAATATTTTCATGTTGGGAGAGGGAGCTTCTTGAACTTGGAGAAAAATATGGGGAAGTTGGTTGCAGTAGAAATATATAGATTTATTTTGCGGGTTTAAAAATCACCAATACATACAAATAATTACGTTATTTGATGAAGATGCATGCAAATATTGTGAAAATATATATGCTAGATAGGCTTTGCTCGTCGTGTCTTTCGACTTTCCTTTTTGATGATGTTAAATAAATTATGAATACAAAAATATTTTTGTTTACATTCTATTAAGTATTTAATACCATTAAGTACCATGCGACGGATTGTGAAATCTGTTACCAATTGAAAATAAACAACTTTAATTGAATTTGATAAGGTGTTAGATTTCATACAACATTCTAAAAGTGATTTTGAAGTGCAGCTTGTTTCATTTAAAATATTAAACTCAATATTTTGCTGCTTTAAACCTTAGGACCTACGACACTGAATAAACAATATACAAATAATAGCATATCAGAATAAAATAATTTGAATGGTTCTTAAACGATACAAAATTTTACTGATTATAGAAAGTGACCCAAATATCAACAGAGATAATTACAAGTTATTTTGAAGCAGCATAATATTGACTAAATTGTTTTAAATAAAATAAGTTGCACTCTCAAATTTTTCATTAATAATTATTCGTTGGATAATTATCGATATCTGGATGAACGTAGAAGTCAGAAGAAGAGTCATCCGGAACCAATATTATTCAAGACTTGGCTAATACATTATCTTTTTTTATTTCTACTCGACATAAAATTAACAATGATATGGTGGCCATGCCATCCACATGTGAGGAAGTGTTGCAGGACATATTGTACATGATGGATTCTTTTTTCACTATAAAAGATCAGAATAATGAATTGTTCATTAACGTTGACCATGTATTTTCTGCCTCATCAAATAACTTGAAACTTCCACAATTTATTAATGCTTTTAAATCAGCTCCAGGAAAGAATCCAGCTAGGCTATTCTCTCAATTGCTTAATGTAACAAGATAATTATAGGAAAACCTCAACCTACATGTTTTCTCCCTTTACTTTCTAATCATGTCGAATGACAACCATGAACGAATGAAATTATGAAAGTGCAAGTCATGCAATGCAAACTCCTATTAAATTTATTTTATCTCTTTAGTAGTAAACTTATCAAAAAGTAAAGGCTCTATTACAGTAGCGTATGAAAACATAAGCAGTGTAGGTGCGCTCTACTGTTATGACGTTTGGTCGTATAATTAATTTGGTTATTTACTATTTACTACGTTTTATGTACAATAATGTTTATTCTAAACATTAACATTATTTCATAAGATATCTCAATAGCACAGATTTGAGTGTCAACTAACTCAATAGATATTTTAATAAATTGCATAGTGACTATTTACATAAAATGTTAAAATTAAAATACATGACATTTATAGCCATACTAGCGGCCCCTCTGTCTCGGCTTCGCCCGAGACTCACTGAATAGAACACCGTAGTATGTTGACATGTAATGTAAAACGTTTTCAATAATTAATTTTATATGTATTCTTGACGCTTCTTAGAACAAAAAACTTCTTATTAAAAACATTTTTATTCTGAATTCATGCAGTTAATTTGGTCAAATAATAAGCTGTAAAAAGTGAAAAAATATGATGCTGAAAAGTACTGTGCGTTCCTTATGCCATAAAATAATTGTAGGCCCTGAAGAGCTGTTGATTTGTTAATTTCTAATGTTATAATAAATAAATAGGGCTATTTGTCAAAACTGTAAAGATTTAAAACTGACAAAAGATGTATAGTTAAAAAATGGTTTTTCGAATCTTACAACTTTGTAACGAGAGCAAATATGTCTTGGAACTTAATCTCTTTATTTTTTATCGCCACAATGAGTAAAAATACATACTAATATATTTGAAATTCTGGAAGATTTAAGTGATTACTATGAGGGTTATTATGAAAAGCAGATCCTTTACATAATAGATCTTTTATCGTAGATTTTGACGCAGCTGTTTTAATCTCGATAAATGTTCTATATCAGTTTCTTGATGCCTGAAATTGTATACATTTGAAGTATTCGAAGTTTTTCTTCCAATTTGCCTGAGAACTGGCTGCTTGTAGCTTGACTCTTACTCTCGGAGTCTCTGCGTATGAAGATCATGCTAAAGAGAGGTACACCGGTCACCGCTGGCCGAAGAATATCTTGTCTTCAGGTCCTTCCAGATAACCAACCGTTTACCGTTGGTCGCAGAAGTGGGCTTGAAGAATATCTCGTCTGTGGGTATGCCTTCGGACAAACCACTAAGTAGAAGGCTCATGAAATTTGGAGCCAATGTGGCTGCCTGAACTCTTCAGAGTTTTCCTCCCTGTTGCAGCAAAATCTGCTTTGGTAGCATAAGGTTGGTTGGAACTTCCAAATTGGAAGAACAACCACTAAAACTCCTAGGTATTACAGTAAACTGTGCTTTGGCTAGACGTCTCTTGGCATTATGCCAGAGACGTAGGCGATCAGAATCCTTTTTACCCATGGAACTCATCAACCTTGGTGTTTCGGGATAAAGTTTGACGTAAACCGCTTCTTCAGTAGAGAAGTGTGTTATCAGTGGCCGGGATACCCAGCTGCATGACTTATAACTCCATTCCTAATGCACTGCTGTCTACGGCTACGGTATAAAACAATTTACTCGGGGATATTATAGCCATACCCACTTATTTCTATTGCAGGTAGCTTCGATTTCACTTCTACGTCACCTAGCGGATCCTAATAAACTATTGTAAAAAGCTAGTGCATTTTTGTAAAACTTTATGCTTATTTATTTCTTTTGTTATTAATTTTTTCAAGATAAAAATTATACTAAAACCATCTAGGAAGTGTCAACAATCAGTATGTAAATTCGAGCAAAATCGGTGGAGTAGTTTTTGCGGTTAGCGATTACAACGATTTTTGCGACTTTTCTTTATATATTAGTAAGATACATAGACCTGAAAGTGAAACTTAAAATCTAGAACAAATTTAAAAAATGATTGATTCTACTGAGCACATCTAATTATTTGCTGATTATTCGAATAGGAAATGTAAAATTTCAGTGAAGAAAAATTCCACGAGATTTGAAATCAAATATAACAGAGTACAAACAGTTACAATAGATAAACTAACTCAATACAATTTAAAAAGAATAATGAAAACGATCCCTTAATGATGATGTTTTCAAAACCTTGAAATCAGGCTTTTTAACTTCACAGAAAAATTAAACAAAAAAATTAATTTTGAAACATTTAGTGCTGTAGAACTTACATTAAAGTTTAATAAGATCGACAATAGTACTACAGACACTATTATTATACCAAAAGCCACAAAAATTATTGAAAATAATGTAAGGAATCCAGTTTACCAAACTTATGTTTATGACATTATTAAAGAAGAGATGAGACTTATTAAGAAATAGTTTAGATATAATCTATATCTACAGGCCAGCAGAGCTAATAAGGGTGTTGCTGTTGTAATGAGTAAGTTTCAATATATACCGATTCATAAACAAATTTCTAATGATTTAAAGACCATTATTTAACAATATTTTTTCTGTAATTTTTATTGTAACACATGGATTAACTACTTTTATAAATTTGGTTAAAGATGCAGTGATAAGGAAAGACAAGAGATCAGTTATAAAAAAGATCTGTTTTCATGTTGGCATACGTTTATGAGATTAAATTTCAGAAACGTGATCTACCTTATGCACACATTTCAATAACTCTACTTCCTGTCAAAAAAATATTGCGCGTAAAGAAATTGATACTCTTACTTCTGCCAAAATCTCTTCGGGTAGTGTAAAACTTACAAAATTAGTCCTCGTATGATTTATTCTAACTAGAAGTGTACAAAAAATTTCCCAAAATCCTTAACAAACGCACTACATTTTTAACTACACTGTAAATAAATGGTTATCCGCAATATAAAAGATCAAATATCATATCTGGTAAACATACTTACAATTCATTATATTAACGTTAAATGTTGTGCATTATTCCTAAGTATAAATTATTTATGACTGCATTTGTAAAAGTAGTAGCAGAGCATACATTAAAGCTCCAAAATTAAAAGATAATGGAACAGAAATATTTAATCAAATAAGTAGTTTCATTGATGCTAGATACGTGGATCTAATAAAACAGTTTGAGGACTACAAAATTTTTTTATTTGTGCTACAAGTCATATAGTTGTAAATTTATCTGTGTACCTTGGAAACAAATGCGCTCTACTGTTATGACGTTTGGTCGTATAATTAATTTGGTTATTTACTATTTACTACGTTTTATGTACAATAATGTTTATTCTAAACATTAACATTATTTCATAAGATATCTCAATAGCACAGATTTGAGTGTCAACTAACTCAATAGATATTTTAATAAATTGCATAGTGACTATTTACATAAAATGTTAAAATTAAAATACATGACATTTATAGCCATACTAGCGGCCCCTCTGTCTCGGCTTCGCCCGAGACTCACTGAATAGAACACCGTAGTATGTTGACATGTAATGTAAAACGTTTTCAATAATTAATTTTATATGTATTCTTGACGCTTCTTAGAACAAAAAACTTCTTATTAAAAACATTTTTATTCTGAATTCATGCAGTTAATTTGGTCAAATAATAAGCTGTAAAAAGTGAAAAAATATGATGCTGAAAAGTACTGTGCGTTCCTTATGCCATAAAATAATTGTAGGCCCTGAAGAGCTGTTGATTTGTTAATTTCTAATGTTATAATAAATAAATAGGGCTATTTGTCAAAACTGTAAAGATTTAAAACTGACAAAAGATGTATAGTTAAAAAATGGTTTTTCGAATCTTACAACTTTGTAACGAGAGCAAATATGTCTTGGAACTTAATCTCTTTATTTTTTATCGCCACAATGAGTAAAAATACATACTAATATATTTGAAATTCTGGAAGATTTAAGTGATTACTATGAGGGTTATTATGAAAAGCAGATCCTTTACATAATAGATCTTTTATCGTAGATTTTGACGCAGCTGTTTTAATCTCGATAAATGTTCTATATCAGTTTCTTGATGCCTGAAATTGTATACATTTGAAGTATTCGAAGTTTTTCTTCCAATTTGCCTGAGAACTGGCTGCTTGTAGCTTGACTCTTACTCTCGGAGTCTCTGCGTATGAAGATCATGCTAAAGAGAGGTACACCGGTCACCGCTGGCCGAAGAATATCTTGTCTTCAGGTCCTTCCAGATAACCAACCGTTTACCGTTGGTCGCAGAAGTGGGCTTGAAGAATATCTCGTCTGTGGGTATGCCTTCGGACAAACCACTAAGTAGAAGGCTCATGAAATTTGGAGCCAATGTGGCTGCCTGAACTCTTCAGAGTTTTCCTCCCTGTTGCAGCAAAATCTGCTTTGGTAGCATAAGGTTGGTTGGAACTTCCAAATTGGAAGAACAACCACTAAAACTCCTAGGTATTACAGTAAACTGTGCTTTGGCTAGACGTCTCTTGGCATTATGCCAGAGACGTAGGCGATCAGAATCCTTTTTACCCATGGAACTCATCAACCTTGGTGTTTCGGGATAAAGTTTGACGTAAACCGCTTCTTCAGTAGAGAAGTGTGTTATCAGTGGCNTTTTTAGAATTAGGTCTTAAACAAAAATCAACATTTAAAAATGTTTTTCTTCGCATATGTGCTTCGCGGGTAGGGTTGGAAAAATATAATTAAAATTTACTTTAGTTTCACATTTTCTTAGGATCATTAATCTCAAAAAATCGTTTGCTTAAAAAGTTTTAAATTTAAATTTTACAAATGTTTCTGTTTTATAGATTAAATGGAAAGACTTCGTCTTAATAAGAGTATTAGGGAGCTGGTGGTTGCAGTACGTAAAGCGCGGAGATCCACCAGTATTTATACATGCATGTATATAAAGGGCAGTATATCAGTTATACTGACTTTTAATGGACTAAACCCATACACGAATGAACCCTACAATAGTCGAGTGTATCTACACTTTGATAAGTTCACTACTAAAGAGATAGAATTAACATTTCATCATAAGTTTGCTTGTGTTTCTGTAATTTTCGTTCGTTCATTATCTTAATTCCACATTATCAGAGAACAAAGAGGAAAAACATGTAGGTTGGGGTAATCCTGTTATTATCTTATTACATTAAATGACTAAGAGAACAGTCTAGCTAGATTATCTCCTGGAGCTGATTCAAGAGCACTAATAAGTAGTAAAAATTTTACATTATTTGATAATGTGGAAAACGCATGGTTGACGCTAATAAACATTTTATTTTTCTGATTAAAGTTATAGTGTAAAATGAATCCATGCTGTATAAGATGTCCTGCAATACTTTTTACGAGTGAATGGCGTTACTATCATGCCACTGTTAATGTAGTGACGTGTAGAAATAAAAAAAATGTATTGGCCTAGTCTTGAATAATGTTTGTTCTTGACGACTCCTCTCCTGACTTAAAAAAGGCAATTTGAGAGTGCAGTTTCTTTTATTTAAAGTAAATAAGTCAGTATTTGGCTGCTTTAGAATGGTTTATAAGTATCTTTGTTGATAATTGAGGCACCAACTATGGCTGGTAATATTTTGTATTGTTTAATTACCATTTAAGTTGCTTAATTCTGATTTGTTACTATTTGTATATTATTTGTTTTGTGTGATAGGTTCTGAAGAGGCCGTTTTAAAGCAATGAAACATTGATCCAATTATTTTAAATAAAAACTCCGAATTTTTTTTTTTACTAATAATAATTCTCTGGAGTGAGCATGCAAGTTGAAAGAAAAGTTTTCTGAAAGAAAATATTTTTAGTTCTATAAAATTATTTTTTAAGTCATAGTATTTTGAAGTAAATATGAAGTATATATAGTTTGCAATAAAAATTATCTCTTATATAAACTGTAAGTTGTGTGAGCTAGTTATCGCATACCAGGAAGTATGTGTATTCTATTTTTCTGAACAATTAAAGTTTGTCTGCTTGAAATGACTATTTTATTAATGAATTAAATAAGTAATTCTTAAATTTTTGATTTCCTACCAGCAGTAAAATCATAAGTATGACCAGTATAAATTAGGTGTTGAGCTGAAGCTGATGTTTTTCTGTTTTATTTATTGCCCATTCTAAGAATCGGTTTGATTTGTGAACACAGTTTATCAATTGTTTTAATTTATTGTATAAGACGGGGGAGGGGCTTAAAATTATCAAATTATTTGTTTTGTATAAATGTTTGCTTACTTTTGTTCCGATAAGTTGAAGGTAATAATTATTAGCTAATAGAATTTCGATGTTTCCTTCATGAATTTACTGTCAGATAACTTAATACTATAATATACAATGGTGCATATGTAAAAGAAATAGTACGGTTTACCTTATTTCTTTTAAAACTTATTTTAAATTGGATTGATTGTGCATGCCCGTAAAACAAGATAACGGACTAATAAAACTGATAAATATATAGAAGAGATGGAAAAGCTACATACACGGTACAATTAGTTTGCTATTGATTGTTTTAAAGTGTACATCTCTACAATAACTAATGTGAAATAATAGCTTTTAATGTCGTTTCTTGTTTTACAGGCAAACGTATAATGTTAAACTATGTAAATATGTAAGTAAAGTAATTAATAAATAACTTGTTGTACAGGGAAACTCAGTATAGTAATTATTTTCTTAGTATTTGAGATTAGAAAAATATACATATTACAAAACGACAAAAATTATGTTTATTTAAAGAACGCAATGGAGAAGTTGTGTTTTAATTTTGTAGTGATAGAAAAATCTGAAGATCTTAAAACAAACATCTACGCGAGAACATCCATTACTACTCCAAACAATCAAACTTTTATTATACCTAAAGAATTACACACTATAGGAAATCACAAAGAGATCATGAAATGTGAGGTTTTTAAAAAAGTCAAAACATCTTTAAAAAAAGAGCATAACAAAAGAGAAGTTTGGATTACTCTATCCAAGGAATTAAAGGAAACTTATATTAATGAAGATAATATTCAATTTGAAAGATTTTTTGTCAGAAAGGTTGAAGATACAAAGGAAAATAAAAATACAGAAGAAAATTTGATAAAATTCATAGAATAACGAAAAGGAAGACGAACAACAACATAAGAATAAGTTAAAACTTATAGAGAAGTTTGTACTACAGAAATTTTCAACAAAAGTTACAAATGATTATCAATGGCTAAATGATTTTGAAAGTGAATGTGATAGGTTGATAATAAGTATAGACATAGATAAGATTGTAATATTAAGATTGTTTATAGAAGAATCTGCTATAGACGGGTATAATTCTATGATGAAAAAAAAATTCAATAGATTCTGAATGAAGTATTTGGAAAACCAGTCATGTGAAATGTCTTTAAATAAAAGATGGTCGACAGTTCGATATGCATTAAATTACAGATACAAACAAGGATCAATACTGAAGTATACTTTAAAGAAAGAAAGATTGTTGCTAGAAATGAATAAATCCATGGATACACAAACACTTATTAAATTTATTGCCACAGGATTACCAAATTACGTAGCAGATAAAATAGATACAGAAAAATTACAAACAACAAAGGATTTACTTTATAATATCAGAGGCTTCGAACATTTAATGCGAAAAACAAACGCAACAGAAAAGTATGATAATAACACTTATTCCAAAAATAGTTATAAAGAAAATAAACAACCATGTTGAATATCTAAAAAGAAAAACAAAGGGATAAGATTCCACCCGGAATCTACATGCTGGTTTAAAGACAAACAAAATATTACTCAACAAGAAATGCATAGTAACCTAATCGCAACAGAATTTATAGACATGGGTCCAAAAAACTAGTTTTGCCGCCATTAATCCAGGTTACAGTAATTATCAATAATACGTCCTGGTAATATACGTCCTAAATGATATGTCCTGGTGCAAATATAGTCATAATGAACTCAAAATTGTTACATTATAAAAAAAATAAAAAAAAAAAATATTAAGGTGAAGACAATTAATGATGTAAAAGAAACTTTAGGCATTGTATCAGTAAAAAAAAAAAAATAATTAATAAAGAAAAGATAATGAATGTATTTGTTATAAGCGGGAAAAATTTTGAACACGATTTTTATTAGGATTAGATTGTGTAAAACATGGATGGAAAAATTAAGATAAACTTCAATGAAAACGTAATACCGCAAAATTTTAATATTTTAGTGTAGCACTTGAATTTACAACAAAAAATCGAAATAAATGAACTATAAAACTAATAAAGGAATATAAATATATATTTTTGCAAAAGACAAGTATGACGTAGGAACAGTAAAAGACTATGAAGCTCAAATCGACTTAATAATTGATAAATATTGTTACAAAAGGCCATACAGATGTACGATAGAAGATAAAAAAGAAATAGAATCGCAAACATCGATGTTACTAGGAAAAAATTAATAGAATAATCTTATAGCCCGTTTGCTTCTTCAGTAACGTTAGCTTTAAGAATGATAATGATAAAACATAAAGATTATGTATAGAGTTTTGCGATCCAAACACAGTAATAATCTCACAATTACAACCTTTTCCTAGAATTGAGGACCTTATGGTTAAATAAAAAAGATGTAAATATTTCACAACATTAGACAGAAATTCAGCATTCTGGTCAATACCACTCTAGATCGAAGATAAAAGCAAAACAGCATTTTTAACAAAAGAAGGGCATTATCAATGGACTCGTCTACCTTTTGGTTTGAAAACGTTACCTGCTATTTTCCAAAGAATTTTAAGTAGTATTATTAAGAGATATAAACTATATAATTTTACAGTAATAGCAATAAAAAATATCCCAACACCAAAAACACAAAACCAAACTGGACAAAATCGACTTCTATAACAAATACATCTCTAACTTCTTAATAACATTAGATCCCTTGTATAATTTACTTAAAAAAGATACGAAATTTATTTAGGATGAAAAATGTAAGAATACATTTCAAAAAAATAAAAACGTTATTATGTTCAAAACCTATACTGTCGATTTTTGACCCTAACTTACCTATGTATATATATATATATATATATATATATATATATATACCGATGATAGTTTTCTAGGTATTGGAGCCGTTCTCAAACAACTACAACATAATGAAGAAGAAAAGCCAGTAGCATATTTTTTTGAGAAAATTAAATGAAAGCCAAAAGAAATAAAAAGCCATTTATCTGGAATGCCTGGCTATCAGAGAGACAATAAAGTATTGGCATCACTAGTTAGCTGACAAATTATTCACGGCTTACTGAGATCACAAACTACTGGAAAAATTAAATATAAAAGCAAGGACTAATAAAGAATTAGGTGATCTGACATATGATTTGTCACAGTATAAATTTAAAATAATATATTCGCCTGGAAAACAAAATATAGAAACAGATACATTAAGCAGAAATCCAGTGCTAGAACCAAATACATATGAAGAAAGTCGTATCAAAACAGTTAATCTAATAAAATTAAAAGAAATCAAAACTGATTACTGACACAATAAAAATATACAAGATAATAACAAAAAATTTCTTTTTTAAAATGAGGTATATTATAAAAAAATAAAAACAATAGATACAATTTTACTCTCTAAAAATCTGAGTATAAAACTAATAAAGGATGTTCATGCTAGATGTTGTCATTTAGAAAGAAAACAAATGGAACATAAGATAAAACTATATTATACAGCAAAAAATTTAACCCAGAACGTAAAAAAAATATGCAACTGCTGTGAAATCTGCATTAAAAACAAATCAAGAAAACAGTTAAAGATATGATTAATATCACACTTGGGACCACCCTTTTGAAATTGTATTAGTAAATACAATTGAAGGTTTTGAAGGTATACGCTCAAGAAAAAAATACCTACACCTACTCGTAGATCATTTCTCAAGGTACGCATATATTTTAACATCAAGAACCCAACCAGCAAACTGTTGTATTAAACTAATTAAACAAATATCCCAAAATGAAAAAATAGGAATGGTTTTATCAGATCAGTACCCTGGTATAAATTTAAGAGATTTTAAACGATTCTTAAATCTAGAAGATATACCAATAATATTTACAGCAGTTAATGCACCTTTCTTAAACGGCTTAAATGAAAGATTAAACCAAACACTTGTCAATAAAATTCGATGCAGAATAAATAAAGAAAAAAATAAAAGAACGTGGACTAGCATAGCACATGAATGTACAAAAATTTATAATGAAACCGTACATACGGTAACAACATTCGCACCCAAACACCTGCTGGAAGGAAAAGACATAAACATTCTACCGGAAGAACTACGATAAGAAAAAACAATAGAAGATCTATATAAAGATAGGAAAACGGCTTTCGAAAATACGTTGAAATATCACAATGACAACAACAAAATTTTTGACAAAAACAGAATAGAATATAATTTAAATATTAATGATCTGGTCTATATAGAAAATGGTTATAAAATAAATAGAAGAAAAACAGAAGAACTAAAAATAGGTCTATTTGAAATTATAGATAAGAAATCCAATGTAATTTTTAAAATAGACACAGATCACAAAAAAACAGAGTCCAATTTGTTTCATAAAACAAAATTAATACCCTATGTTAATTGAAAACATTTTGTCCCATGATAATTATATTCTCCAGAGGAAGAGAGATGTCAAAGAAATTTAACAAAAGTAAAAGGTCATGTTAATTAAGTGTGTTCGATTTAGTCACATTTTTTATTTTTATTTTTAAAGCATTTAACCAGAGGCAATAAATTGTCAGCTTTGCTAAATTGTGATATTATAATTTTCAAACGGTTTATTTTCATTTTGTTTTCTGGCCTAGCTTAACTTTTGTATGACACTCATAGTGTTATACTACCTTCTACTCGTACATTAACAAAATCAAACTAAGTAATATTTACTTCTGATTGATACAAATACAAAGCTTACATCGGACTCGGTTGGTAGACGCCTCTGCGAACGGACGTACAGTCACTTGCGTCCGTGCTGAGGTGTAGTTGTACTCACGAGAAAACAATTAAAGGAGAGTATCAATATACAGGTTGAGTGCCAGGAGAAGTGCAGAGATATACAATCTGCAGGGTGTGGTGTCCAGTAAGTACAGCAATTTAGTTAAAACGGGTACCGCAATTCTAGGTTAGGAAAAAGTGATGACACAGCATCATCAAGGGGCGCAACATTGAGAGACAAAAGTAGAGGCAGATCGTCGGTACGGAGTACGGGGTCAGGAAGAGGTGCAAAGAGTCGACTGTCGGTAAGAGAGGTGATGCAAGTTAAAAGGTTGGTACATGCGAAGGAGAGAGAGGAACGTGCGAACAACGTTGTGATTAAAGGCGGGGACGTGAAAGCGCGTAGTGTGAGTCTATGAGTGCGAAGAGTGTTTAAAGACGTTTTAAAAATAAAAGTAAGGTTGGCAAGTAGTAAAGTTGGCAAATTATGAGGAAAAAGAAACCGTGATAAAAAATAAGAATAAATCAAAAGGCACGAATATTTTCCTAGAACATGACTTATCGTTTAAGGATAGAAGAAAGTAAGTACAGTTAATGATATGGGTGAAATAATAGCAAGGGAGTGGGAGGTCAAAGCAGAGCAAGGTAGATTTTCGTTTAGGGGCAACTGGTGCTGATGAGAGGAGAATATGTCATTGTATGAGGATGATGTGAGGACAAAAGGAATGAATGACACCGCTCGTTCGACTGAAGTGAAGAATGTTTATGCACAGAAAGATAATGGCTTGGAATGTAATGCGCAGTTAACGAGAGCCTGCGATAAGGCAGCGAAAAACAATAACAAAAACGCGACGAATACAGTAACCTCTAAGCGAGTCAAAAATGTTGAAATAGAGAACGAGGTGACTATGAGTAAGGATGCGTTGTTCACGATTTTCGAGTAGCCCAGAAGCAGAATAAATATAAATAGTCGCTGGAGGAGTTAGCTAAGAGTAATCGTGGAATAAAATGATACTTTGGAATGCAGAAGGTATAGTCAATAAAGATAGGGATTTTTGGAATTATGTGAAAGATGCAGACTTCGTGAGCCTGTGTAAAACGTGGTTGGAGGAAAAAGGATGGGAAAATTTTAAAGGTAGGCTCTTGAAAGAATTTGTACGGGAGGCTGTTTTTTTAGTAAGAAATTATAAAAAAGGGAGTGTGAGAAGTGGCTTTATTTTTTTTTTTTAACCGGGTTACCGTGATAGCCTACTGGCCTAGTCGCTGGGACCACCCACTCACCACCTATGTATGGGGGTGTATTGCCGCAACCATTTACCAATCCCTGATACCGCACGTATGTCATACCATGGGCACAGTGGGATATGTCTCTGTACCAATGGGGCATCGGGTCCACTCCCCTCTGTGTAGCCTTTCCCTTGAGAGGGCTCTATATTTCAGGATGTCTACTTCTCGACGGTAAGGCTGGCGATCCCTGTCTGGTGCATCGGATCTGCTAATCCATATACCTCCTAACACTGTCCCTTATTTACCTGGGCCCGAAGACCTGTGAGGCAAAAAAACCCTGGAATTCCTCTGAAGAAAAATTTCACGGCAAAACCTGCCCCGAAACAGCCGGGGTTACATAGAAACTTTTCCCGATGAAAACAGTTTTTTAAAAAATCTGCATTCACTGGAAATCGAATCCACGACCCCTAAAACAGCGTTGTATGAGTAACAAGCACGCTTACCACTGAGCCAACGCCGCGCCGCTCCTAGGGTGGCTTTATTTTAGGTGTGAAAAATAACTTATATCGTAAGGGACGCAAATTGATTGAAATGGTAGAAGATGGTATTATGAGGTCAAAATTAGTCGGTAATAATGGTAGAATGGACTGTATCAGGGTGATTTCCGTATATAATAGTGGAGTACTATCTAAAATTAATGATTCCTTGTAGTGGGCAGATTTCTTAGAGGAGGGCAAATTAATAACTGGGGAAAATTTTAATATAAGAGTGAATAATCTAAGCTTTGAGTCGTCGATAGAAATAGGTGAAATCAGTAGGAAAAGGAATAGCAATGATAAAGTAGTAAGCAATGAGGGAGAGAACTTTGTTGATATATTTAATAATAAAGGATGGTTCTTGTTTAATAGTATGGACATTGGCGATAAAAGAGTGGAGTACATATAAGTAGGACTAAGGAGAAAATCTTTCATTGATTTGACAAGTGAGGGAAGCAGAATTTAAAGAATCGGAAAAAAAGTTTCGAAGTGTATAAGAAATAAATCGTACCTAGAGAGCTTTTTAAATAAGTTTAGAAACAAACGAGAATGTGTAGAAAATAATATAATTTTAAATTTATGGAAATAATACTCTAGAAACCTGTTAAAAGGGAGAAATGAAAGAATACAGGGGGTGGAGGTATTAAAAGGGGAGGAAAGGGTAGAGGACGTTGAACTTAGTAAGGCTGAATTAGCACTAGCGGTTAGAAAACTAAAAAAGAAAAAGGCTGCTGGGTACGATGGGATTCCAAATAAAGCGTGGTTATATACAGGGAGGGAAGTGATAAGGCAACTAGAGGAACTGTTAGTAAAGGTTTGGAAGGGTGAAAAAATACCTGAAGATTGGGAAACGGCAGTTATTATACCATAGTTAAAAAAAGGATACATAAACGAGCCGAATAATTTCAGGGGAATCGCGTTGTTATCTACTAGCTACAAAATATACACTGTGGTACTTAAAGGTAGATTAGGCAAGAAAATGAATGATAAAAATCTACTACTGGACGGTCAAGCAGGATTTAGAAAAAGTAGGATGACAATGGATGACATTTACATCTTAAACTATGTAGTTCAAAAGATGAGGGCCAAAAATGGGAAGGACATAATCCATGCGTTGTTCGTAGACTTTAAGGCTGCGTTTGACATTGTTAATAGAGAGATACTGTGAAAAATCATGGAGAAGTATGGCAGTAGTATGGATCTTATATATAAAATGAAGGAACTTTACAGAGAAAATAAAATTAGAATTAGGGAGAATGAAGAATTATCTGAAGAATTTTGGGTTGCTAAAGGGTTCAGGCAAGGGTGCTTATTAAGTCTGGCGTTGTTTTGTATATATATTGCGGGGTTGGAGAATGATTTAAGAAATAGGAATGTAGGGAGGGGGGGATAAATAATTAATGAGTTAAGGGTGTGGTCAGTAGCATACGCAGATAACTTGGTTTTGCTGGCATTGAATACAGAGGCAATGTGGGACATGATTGAAACATTGAGGAGATTTTGGAAAGAAAGAGAATTGTGTACAAGTTACGAGAAAACGAGAATGGTAATCTTTACTAGCAAAGGCAAGCTTAATAAAGCAGGTTAGAAATTAAGGAAATATACTATAGAGGAAGTCGATAACTTCAAGTATTTGGGGTTTACTTTTAATAGAAAGGAAAATTCCTCCAATCATATAAAGGAACAAAAAGGAAAGGTATTTTGGCAGCAAAAAAGGTGTGGGGATTAGAGGAAATGGTTTGTCAGTATGACTTGATCCGAAGGTTGATGTTATTTAACTATCTAGTCAGAAGTACAATAAGTCATGGAGCTGAGATTTTCTGGTGGACAGAAATTAAACAGTTAGATTATTTTAGATAGGTTTTAAGCTTAGATTTCTGCACGCCAAGATATTTGATAAGGAAAGAAATATTTATAGAAGAGCTAAGGGTTCACTTGGCTATGAGAATGATTAATTTCGATCAGAAAATCTTTAACCATGGAAAGGACAGGCTCACATGGTTATGCTACAAGGAGACTTTTGAGAAAGTGTGCAAAGTGAAAACAAGAGCAAATAGAAATGGATTTTTAAACAATTTAGGTTTTAGTGAGCCCTTAATAGAGATCTGGAGAAACCAAACAGTAAATTTTAAAGGTATAGTAATAGAGCGTATGAATTACATTAATAATCAAAATGCTGAAGCCACAATTAAGGAATCGCAACATAATACGAGATATAAAAATTTTATGTGCGTAGACAAAGTGAATTACCTAATTGTACATCATAAAGTCGTAAAGATTAGTTGTGTAGCCAGGGCGAGATGTGAAAACTTTGAAGCAAGTATCAAATTTTGGTTAAAGAACGAGGAAAGAGTCTGCGCGTTGTGTAAAGGCGAGGAGGGTAGCTTCGAACACATATTTTTGATATGTAAAAAAATAAAAGAATATTAAATTTGTGATGAAAGTATACAGCAGGATAATATTATAAATATGTTGAATGATGCAAGCTTATGTAAAACTGCGAAAATTGAGGATAGGTTAGATATAATGTTGGAAAAACTTAAGACTAAGGAATGAGAGTAGTATAATCCACTTGTACCCTGGTCTAATTAGAATCTAGGTATATATCCATATAAGTAAAGAAACAAAATTATTAAAAATATTTGGTTCATTTAACGGTATAAGAGCTAAGAAGAACGGGTCATGTATTCCATGGTTTATGTTTGTGTATTTTTCGCTTTGGTATCTGTATGAGAAATCATCATTGTATTTTGTTGTAATAGCGCTTTAAATTTAATATGTTTGATGAGGAATGTTATACATAATACTACAACTTGTTTACAAGTTATTATGATCACTGTACTGAGTCCGTTTTCTGGGCCAATTTTGGTTGACAACTAATAAAGAATATACCTATACAAAGCTCACATCAAATACGTTAACGCATTGCTATGTCGTTAGTATATGATTTCGTGAGTACATTCTTTTAATTTATTTAATGTGAGGTTTGCATAAAGTACCTATCATTACTTCGTTTGATTTTATTTATGTATGAATAGATGGCAGTACAATAGAATTAGGATCATACAAAAATTGTGCTGCAAAAAAATTAAAACTCAATTTTTTTATATTTTTATTTCACAATTTACAGAGCTGACAATTCGTTACAAACATACAACTCATTGCAGCTTTTCAAAGGCTTTACAAATTAAAAAAAATACATTTTCGAATAGAACATATCCAACGAAAGCGATCTTTTGTTTTTGTTCAAAGATAATTTTTATCGAAATATCATAACTTTTTAGTAAATAACCATTTTTTTATCTGTATTTAAAACAAGTCAATACTATTGAAAACAATTAAATAATAAATAATTAATTACAATCAAATACTGTTCATATTATCAGGAATTACTGGATGTAAATGAAGTCTGTACAAAGTAGCTGCGATGTACTATAATTGGTTAATAACAATTGATTTCATGCAGTGAATGAAATTAATGCCATTACGAATGAGTAAAAAATGTTATACTTCTCTACAAAACACATGTACTCCTTTTGGGAATTTTTTTTTACACTTTGAAGCCTTAAAAAATGTATTTTTTAGTTTAAAATCAATACTTATCTCTAAAAACAACCGCCTTGTTTAACGGTGGTAACTTAGCATAAAAAATAATTAAAAACAAGGTCTCACTATGCCTACGTTATTACAAATAAAGTATTGCTACTTTTTTTTATGCATGTGGGACTATGTTCATTTGCTACAAAAAAACCAATTAAATTTATTGTAAAATTATTCGTAGAAATTGCTCAAAATTCTGCAAAATTTATTCTTAATTGTAAACAAAAACAACAGTTTTAGAATTTATAATCTACGATGCTATTTTCTTAAATAAACTGCTTTATCGAATAATTTTGATTACTTTTTTCTTCAAGCTAATTATACAAATTGATTTACTTTTTCTTCGATATAATTTTTGGATAAAATAATCTGTTGTGCAACGCATTGTAACACCGATTTTTATCATTTCATTGGCTAGTTTTGATCATTACGTCTTTTCATAAGTTAACGAAGTCCAAATATTTAAAACTATAGTCTTAAGCATGTAATTTCTACACTCAATCATGATTTACTTTGAAAACTCTACGTGCAGTGATAAAGTTACTTGTATTTTTATTGAACAATTTTTTCAATCCACTACTACTGAAAAACATCTATTTTCTACGTATTGTAATTACTAATTAGGTTGTTAAGTCTTATGAAGCTTGGGTGTATGGCCTGTAATTAAGAGCAGTCTGGAAATAATTCTTTAATACGAAATAAATTTCTTATCTTATCGATTAAATTATATTGACTATACAGCTGTAGGTTACATGATTTATTATATAAATAGTTGTGTCGTATACCTAGTAATTTTCGTTTTTCTTCTTGAGTTTAGAATTACGTCACTTATTATAGGCTTGTTTACTTATTGAGAGTAGTATAATCAAGTAGCAATCCTGTTTTTCTAAAAAAATAGCTGTTAATTTAATAAATTTGGTTAATTTGTTCAGTAGGTATACTGGAGAACTTCTGTCTCAGAAAAAGGTGGGAAAGAGAAAGGGGGCTGGAGCTGTTGCCCTAGCATATCAAGCTGCCTGCCCAAGTGAAGTGAAGTAGCACTGTCGTAAGAGCTGTCACAATATAACGCGGGTGCGTCCAAGTTTTCTCCCGCTCCGAATACAGAAAGCGATCACCTGTGACGTACTTGTGATAATACCCCATTTGACCACATACCAACACGCATGTATGAAAATGTACATGTACGTATGTGCACGCGCAAACTTGAGTGTGCTTATATTTGCACACACTGCCATTTACTTAGATCCATCAATTGTTAGCGTAGAATTAAACATTTATATATAATAATGAAAAAATTATAAAAACATTCAAGTCATATTTACAAGTATATTGAATATATGGCTTTTACAGAAAAAAATGTTAAATGTGTCGTATACGTCAAATTATTTGTAATTACTAGTTATATCTTACACACATCTAATGGCTTCAGTTTTTTTCTCCTGTATCTACTAATTTTTTTTTCTTGTATAGCACGTGCTTCAATTATACGAAGCCTTTTCTTTTCGTCT
Source organism: Copidosoma floridanum (assembly GCF_000648655.2). The sequence continues at coordinate 217,839 of NW_019380184.1, read as the reverse complement.
TTATGCGATACCAATGTGTATGTAAGAAATTTTATCACCTACTGAGATATAGCTATTTTTATCATCATCAGTATTGTATTTCATAATAGCTATTCTTTCAGTAATAAAGTTTGACCAATTTTTCGTTCGCTTACCACTAAAATTATGATGGTTTTTTTTTTGTTACACTCACTCATAGTCTTGATCATAATCACAAAATTTACTTCTGTCTGAATTTTCTATACAGTTAATTGTGTTAGTGTAATTGTCTCTGTTTCTAATGCAAGTTTTTTTATTGCCATCATAATGTACATCATTTTAGACAGCATCACTTTTTATATTTTTATTTACAGTAGCCATAGTGTTGCTATCACAGTCAGTATCAGAACTACAATCACTATTTATTCTTACAACTTTTTTTTCTGTATTTCACTAGTTGTAATGTTTTTCTGGTACATATTTGATCTCAAAATTAGTAGCAAAAATCTTTTTTTTTATTGGTAGTAAAGTGAGTAATATTTTATCGTCATTTATTTTACCATTTTTTATTTTGCATTATAACACTGCTTGTTTCAGAAATATTTTTTCAACTTTAAAAAAAATGGGCATTTGCAATGTAGGAAAATCAAGTCAAAACTAGTTGTTTTTTAAAAGATTTTCTTGACCTGAAAAATCTGATAACTATACTTCGTCTTGCATACAACACTTTGACCTCTACAAATATAGTGTTGTTGTGGTAATAGATACATACGCCTACGTTATATTAGATATATACCATTTTAATGTGTCAGTAGAAAACACATGTTGATTGTTTCTTCATAACAAATTTTTTTGTAGGGTTATGACAAGAGCCATGACAAGGGTGGATAAAGAAGAGTGGATCGAAAAGGACTTAAAGGCGATTAACATAATATAAAATAAAATTTCGCCTGATCAGTTGCAGTTCGTGAAAGACAAAAAAACGGTGAACGAAATAATGAAAAAATTCGATGAAATGTACATGAAGGAGTCTACTGCTCTGGTAATTTATGTACGAAACAAGTTAAAAAAATTAAATTTAAAAGACTGAATATTTAAGTGCATATTTTATCAAGTTTCAAGTATTGATTAATGTATTGCAAAGTACTGGTGCAAATGAGACTAAAAAAAAAGTTAATCTACATGATAAAAATGCTCCCAAGTTCTTTGAGTTATATTGGTGACTCAATCGATGTGTTAAAAAAATTTGATTAAACAGTTGAATACGTAAAAAGTAAGAGCGAAAAACATTTTAAGTGCGTTTAAAACTTAAAGAAAAAAAGATGGAGCATGTTTCAAAGGCGGAAAATATAGACACTTCAAGGCATAATTTACGAGAATGAGACAAAGCGATAATTCATGGAAGCAGCAGCAGCAACGAAGTGAGCGCCAACAACAACAACAACATTGCGGTAGTGGATACTGAAGTCGTGGAGCTGGTAGAGGCTCTTATCGTCAACATCGTCGCGGAAGCGATTGGTAGCAAAATAATCAAGGGCATCAAAACGAAGATGGTAATGCGAGTAGTTTTAATGCGGGATTCGAGGAAAGACATAATGAGTCGCGAGTTGAAGTAAACAGCTGTGCTAGTAAGGTTGAATGGTTACTCAATAGCGGTTGTTCAAATCATTTTATAAGTGATGATTGATATTTTTATGAATTTGTTGAATTAAAAGAGCTCATAAATGTAAAAGTAGGTTATGGTCGTTCTTTAAAAGCAACAAAAATTGGTAATATTAGGCACAAGTTTAATGTTTATGGTCAAAGTAAAATGAATATTATGAAAAATATTTATTTTGTTAATGATATAAATAGAAATTGAGTAAGTTACGGTAAAGTAAGAAAACCAAATAAGTTTGCATCAGTAGGGAATATGTCAGAGATTTTTTATCAAAATGGAAATGTAATTGTGTTGGCTATTAAAAATAATAATATTTATCATATGACAAGTGAATTTATGTATAGCGAGTCAAATTCAATGACAAAAAATAAGTTAATAGAAAAGGTAAAATTACGTAGCACACTAGATCATGTAAATTTTAATTATTTGAAAACAATGTTTGATAAACAAATGCTTCATGGCTCATGAAATAACTCACTGAATATTTTAAATCCGGGATTTGTTTGGAAAATTAAGTGCATAATTTACCATTTAATAATAACAGGTGAAGGGCAAAAGATATTTTATAAATTATACATACCCATTCAAACGGATCTTATACTAATGGTTTGAATGGCAAAAAGTTTTTTTTTTTAAGTTTTATCAATTAATATAGTACAGTAGCTAAAGTTTATTGCATTATTAGAATTTATAATCTACGATGCTATTTTCTTAAATANGCAAAAGATATTTTATAAATTATACATACCCATTCAAACGGATCTTATACTAATGGTTTGAATGGCAAAAAGTTTTTTTTTTTAAGTTTTATCAATTAATATAGTACAGTAGCTAAAGTTTATTGCATTAAATCAAAATATCAAGTATATATTGTATTAAATCTAAAGATCAAATATATAATTGTTTTGTTGACTATGTAAATTTAATTAAAAGTACGACAGAAAAAAGGATGAAAAGATTGAGATGTGACAGTGAAAAGGAATTTATAAATAGGGATATAAGTAGTTTTGCAATTGAAAAAGGTATTTGTATTGAACCGTGTCCACTGTATGTACATGATTTGAATGGGACGGTAGAAAAGTATAATAGGAATATTATGGATATGTCTAGATAAGTATTTATTATTATTAAAATAAATAGCTTGTATTAATGTCAAGAATCATTAATGTTTTAGAAGAAAAAGAAGAAGAAGAGAGCGAGAAGAAAAATTATTATCGTTAGCATGCTAATAATGGGATTATTTAAGAGGCATACGTAGAAGAAGATGCGTAGTCAGAAGAAAGCTTAGAGAGCAGGGTCAATCGGGCGAATAATGATTAATACTATTGTCTTTATGTTAGTGTTGTTAGATGACCATCTTTTACAAAAGTAATCGAGTTAGTGTAATTTCTGACCATCCACGAACATGCCTTTCAGTAACAAAAAGTAATTCTTTGTTGCAAAATGACGGTTATTTTTATTTTGGTCAGGACAGACTTACTGACAGTTGGTAGACCGTCAGCTTGCAATTATATGGATACAAAAGATATTTTTATCTTAGAGTAATGATATTTAATATAGATATTATTTCCAATTGAAAAGTTACATATTTTTTCTTAAGCTCTTGTCATGTGCACATTTAGAATATCAGAACCTAATACATTGGAAATTAAAATTGTTATATAGTACGATCATTTATATGTGTTTAAACAACTTACTCTTATACATATCGTCATAAATTCAATACTCTTAACACCTCATCAATTCACAAAATTTACTACTTCAGTCGTGATTTCTATAACTGTAGTCTGAAGTAAATTTTTTTTTTCTTACAACATCCAGAAGGTTTTTACTGGCTCAAAATAACATTTTTAAGTTACCGAGATTAATTAAAAAACCACGTTTTAAACTTCGTATTCAAAACCAAATTTATTTTAAATATGTATAACACTTCATTATTTATTATTATCTTTAATTAGTTTTTAATCCCCATCATTGTCGATGATAGCTGTGAATTTTTGTTTTATTATTCTTCGGATTAAAGTTATCTAACGTCGGTAACAGGCGGTTGCTCTGAAAAATTCCCTTCCGTCGGTGGATGGTCAGCAGGACGGTCTGAACACCACCTTCTGATGGTCAGCCTGATGGCCTCGCAACACTACTTTATGTGTTGTATGTTAAAGATCTGTTTCGATTTGTAAAAAAGTCACTTACTTAATGCAAACGTAAAATATACATTTTCGATCGTTATTTGTATAACCTTTAAAATAATGGAAAACTTATGGTGCACATAGTGGAGTGCATTAAAGTAAATAAATCAGTGAGCTTGCCAAAATGTGGCGATATTTTGAAATTTGAAAACTATGAGAGTAAAAATTTATTGCCACTCATAGTAGATGCATATGCGGTTGATTAAAATCTATACGCAACAATGAGCGAGCAGTGCAACGTCGGGAAGCATTACAAGTTAGATATTACGTCAAGTGCAGTTTCAAAGATGCTTACTTACAATACGTTTCTTAAAGAAAAGAAAATAAAAGTAGTAAAAATGTAGCTACCTCGTTTGAGAAAGAAAAGCAAAGATTGGCAACATAATGATTTATTCTATTCTTATAAATTTTAAAAGTATAAGAAAAAAAAAAAAAAAATTCAAGATTACTGCTGTCTTACTAAAGAGAAAATGTTTTCTTATACTTCTCTGATAATCATTTTTTTCTCGTCTTACCCATTTATAAACTTTTTATTTTATATGTCAAAGACGTGCAGATAATGTAGACTAGTCAATAAAGCTGGTTCGATGATGGTTTTATGAAAAAATGGAAAAGTCAGTTTGACCCTTCCATGTTTTACCTTTTTATATGTACAATTATTGTACCAACTTTCTAACAGCTTTTCATTAGGTAAGCGCAATTTTAATCTCAATTAATAATATACTAATAAATACTGTAACCCTTACTTCCCTTTTTCCCATTAAACCATTTCTTACCCCTCTTTTCCACCCCGTTTTTCCCCGAGGTCCGCATACATTTAAGACGCTCACATAGCTGATCTCCGGGTTGCCTCGTGGTAACGTCTTTCCCTTTTTTCACCCCTATGACTCCTAACTTCCCTAACTGGTCTCATATCTACCAAAGGCGTCCGTGAAGTATAATTTTACGTCGCCCTGTGGCGCAGGATCAGCTGCGAGGCTTGGGAACGAATATCGGACGGAAACATCTCTTGAATAAAACTTTTCCAAGAATTGTACCGACCGGGATTCGAACCCACGCCTCGCTTGAGAAGCCGTATCTCCACTGACCAAGACTTGATCGTACAGAAAACTATAACCAATCGATTTGGGATAGCTGGACGAAATATAACGAGATATTATCTCAAAAAAAAAAAAATATTTTAAGTACATAAATCACTCCTATTATTACTTCAAATGCATGTGTACGTGCATTGAACTGTTCACATACTTCATTAATCATTTTTTATCATGTGAGACCATCATTTATTTTTACTTATACATAATTAACGATTTACATGGAAATAGTTTGAATATTAATTAAAAATAAATGAGTATTGACAATTAGTTCAGGTAAAGCTAAGCCTCCGAAGCTCTTTTTGATGCGTTTAAGAGTGCCGTAAAGCATTTAAAAAATTTAAAGGCTGTTTCTGAGAATCAAATGGAAATCTGTACTAATGGTACTGGAAGTTACTTTATTTGTGATATTTGTAGAAAAAAAAGTCAAATAATGAGCTATCTACGAATAATTATTTTCACATAACGATAAATTTAAAAATTCAACTATTAGATGTAAATATATATTTGAAAATGAAAGAATGTCATTATTCCTGATATTACCTAACCCTTGACTGAGCAAAAAAGCATCGTTTTAAAATTTTTCTAGAAGATTAGTTGAATTGTCTAAAGGGTCAAAAGAAAGCAAATCTTTAAAAGCCCGTGGATAGATATGTTTACCAAATAAGACCCTTGAAAAAGTAAGACTTGGATTTGTAACGATGAAAACAGTAGAAAATTGCCTAGAATGAAGATTAATAAACGTGTGAAACAAGAAGGTGACAGCAAATTATTTTATACAAAACGATTATTCCTTTGTAATTTAAGAGAATTATACCTCAAATTTAAAGATGAGGATCCACAAGTGAAAATTGGATTGAGCCATGATATAGCCACTGTGTATTATATCAAAAAATTAAATATTGATTATATTAAAATGAAATTTAGCTCTATTGACCGCTTACTATATTTTAATCATGACGTTGCACCGCATTTAAAAAATAAATTTAATTTTTGCAATAAACTACAACATTTTTAGAATTTTTCCCTAGAAGCCGAGTGGTACTTACATATCACAAAACATAAAAAAAACGCGTGCAAAGGTATAAGAGCTTATATAAAAAGTAATGCAAGGCATGCAAGTTTGAGAATAGATTTAAGTAGTAGCATTTTGATGTCCATCACTTTTAATGAGTGGTCAAAGAAAATATTAAAAAATATTATGTATTCTAATACATCTAAAGATTATTACATAACTGCACAAGAGAAATTGAAAAGCAGGTTTAAAAAAGCCATCACAGTTCCTGGTACGCTATCTTTTCATTGCGTAAAATTATTACATAAAACGGAACGACTGGAGCTGAAGTGATTCTCAAGATCCGAATTTTTTCACCTACTTCCAACTTTAAAAAAAAAAAACAAAAAAATTAATTGAACAAAAGTACTCCTAGAATAGCCAATCTTGATAAAAATTTAAATTGATGATTCTGTTTAGAAAAAAATTGGCTCAATAAGGTATTTTCAATTCTGACGTCATCATGCAAAATGGCGAGGGTAGGAGAGAAAGTTTAAATTTACACAATAAGTTTAATCGCAACTATAAAATTTATTGAAATATTCCAGTTACTCGATTTGATTACAAAAACTTCTTTTCACGAGCTATCGAATGGGTATCAGATATACGACATTTTTTCTTTACAAGTAAGTGAAATCAATAATTAAAGTTGTCGTGGGCAAAAAGTAAAGCCGAAAAGCATTTTTTTTAAACTTTTTACAAGCATCTGATCGCACCTGTTTTGCAATATAGCAACAATCGATATTTGAATATTAATTAAAAATTTTTACTGCATGACATTACTCCACGTAAATAGCCTAAAACTCAGCTCAACTGAAAAGTGTGGATTGTTTGGTCAGAGTGCGAGTCACTCCTATACCTATATATACAGACTTAGCTAGCGTCAATCGCATCAACTGCTCACTGAGACTGTATACATATGTATATGTAATACTATGAGGGTTATCGTAAAAAGCTGATCTCTCACTCAATAAATTCTTTATTTATTGATTTTGATGTTACTTCAATCTCGATAAATATTCAGCGTCCTTTATTTGACCCCTAAAATTGTATTCATTAAATGCATTTAAAGTTTTCCTTCCAATTCGACTTTTTGCGACTATTAGCATGCTTACGACTTTTGTGACCTCTAAAGGCTGTTTTCTGTCAATTTTGTTAAGTTCTAATATATTTTTTGACAAGGTAGTTTGATGTCCAATTGGCCTAAAAAAGACCGGTGAGCTTCTTGAGTAAACTCTTTCTTGACTAAAGTTTCCAGCAAACTCAATTGCCTCTATATCTCAGGGTGATCTCCTCTGGCCTGTTATTGCAGCACCACCCTGATCGGCAGGAAAAGTACAACGTTTAAAGCTTTGGAGCTTGTTGTAGAGCTCTTTCCCAACATCTTCTGGTGTAACGTCGAAGACGTTGGTGTCTAAAGCACCTTTTTTTGCGGACTCAGTTGCTTTAGTGACCTAAGGTAGAAAAATTGGTTCGTGATGCTTGCCTGTTGGAGACTGTCCTGTTGACTCAATTTTATGTAATGAATGTAATAACTTATCACTGCCCTGAAAAAGGCCAGTGGTGAAATTTCCATTTATTCCTTATTATTATTCTTTATGATGGAGAGCCAGCTGTGGGTAGTTTGACTCTTATCCTTGGAGTTTCTGTGTACGGAGACCATACTGGAGGGAGGTACGCCGCCGGCCTGAGAATATCTGGTCTTCAGGACGTTCCCCGGATAACCAACAGCTTATCGTTAGTCGGGAAAGTGTGCCTGGAGAATACCTTCTCTGTAGGTATACCGCTGGGACGACCACTAAGAAGGAGGCCCTTGTGTCTGTCTGCCTGTACTCTTTCGAGCTGTCTTCCCTGGCTTGCATTTAAAGTAGTAAATTCTCTGATGGCACCTGGCCGGATGTTTGAACGTTCACAAAACTCTGATGTTGGAGCAGGTTGTGTTCAGGCTTGATACGTCTACTGGTACTCCGCTGGAGACGTTGACGTTTCGACCGCCTATTTTTCCGTGGCACTCGATTATTTTGACAATCTAGAATTTAACCGATTTATTTTGCTTGACCATGAAAGAAGAGTGTCAATGGTAGCCAGAATGCCCAGCTGCACGACTAAAAACTTTGTTCTTGGTGTACTTCCGATGAACTACTACGATATTCGGCAACTCAATGGAGCATGTTATAACCACTATTCACTATCTTTGATTGCGGGTGGCTTGAATTTTACCTTGAGGCCACCTAGCGGATCCTACTGAACTTAAGCGCTAAGCTAGCTTGTTGTAGCAAAACTCTGAGCTTATTTATCGCTATTGTTATTAACTTTTTCAAGAAAAAAACTTTGCGAAAACCGTTTTGGCATTATCAAGAATCAGTATGCAAAGTTCCAGCAAAATCGGTTCAGTAGTTTTCGTGGTTAGCAATTACAATGGTTTAAGCGACTTTGCTTTATATGTTAGTAAGATACATCTACATATATTATTAAGTGAGTCATGAGGGTCATTCCAAACACAACTTTTTTTTTTAATAAATACAATTTCTTGAAAAAGTAAGACTTGGATTTGTAACGATGAAAACAGTAGAAAATTGCCTAGAATGAAGATTAATAAACGTGTGAAACAAGAAGGTGACAGCAAATTATTTTATACAAAACGATTATTCCTTTGTAATTTAAGAGAATTATACCTCAAATTTAAAGATGAGGATCCACAAGTGAAAATTGGATTGAGCCATGATATAGCCACTGTGTATTATATCAAAAAATTAAATATTGATTATATTAAAATGAAATTTAGCTCTATTGACCGCTTACTATATTTTAATCATGACGTTGCACCGCATTTAAAAAATAAATTTAATTTTTGCAATAAACTACAACATTTTTAGAATTTTTCCCTAGAAGCCGAGTGGTACTTACATATCACAAAACATAAAAAAAACGCGTGCAAAGGTATAAGAGCTTATATAAAAAGTAATGCAAGGCATGCAAGTTTGAGAATAGATTTAAGTAGTAGCATTTTGATGTCCATCACTTTTAATGAGTGGTCAAAGAAAATATTAAAAAATATTATGTATTCTAATACATCTAAAGATTATTACATAACTGCACAAGAGAAATTGAAAAGCAGGTTTAAAAAAGCCATCACAGTTCCTGGTACGCTATCTTTTCATTGCGTAAAATTATTACATAAAACGGAACGACTGGAGCTGAAGTGATTCTCAAGATCCGAATTTTTTCACCTACTTCCAACTTTAAAAAAAAAAAACAAAAAAATTAATTGAACAAAAGTACNGATATATTTTTTTTTTAATTACTTTATTTTGTTATCCTATTTCTGTTCAAAAAATTAAATAGCATTTAAAAAAAAAAGTATAAATCATTTGAATTCGAAAAAAAAAACTGTGACAATAATATAAATTTTTCTAACCTATATGTATTAAATTATTTTGGTAATATGAATTATGCATGTTCTTTATTCTTCATTTCACCATGTATAAATATTCTTATCAATTAGCAGTTTTTAATAGTCAAGAAATAGAATTTCAAATAATTGTTGTCGAAATCAAAAGTAAAACGGTATCACCACCCTTATAACAAAATACGCATTTAGCAGCTGTTGTTTTATGACGGAAACCTTTGATAGCTATTTAACTTTATTAATTAATTGTTTGATTTTGCAACGTTGACTGCGAATGTATTGCAAGAAAAAAAAAAACAAATTATAATTTCGAACAACCAATCGTAGTTTGTCATCTTACTCCTTTTACTTTAGGAGTTTAAAGAAAGAAGCTATACATTTATTATAAGTTTTTAGCTGTAAAAAACATTTTAACGTTAAATAAGAAGTTGATTACAAATTAACAAAGAATAAAAAAAGAGATGAAAAAATTAACTAACGGTAAGTAATTTGTAACTTAAAGTAATGAGGTCTAGTTTCCCATATTAATACTTTTACTTTAGAGATTAAAAAATTAAAATTAGTTATGCCTGTAATGATATAACAGCTATCAAAAAAACATTAATATTAAACAAAAAAGGAAATTCAATATTTTGCTGAAACTTTAAAATAAAAACCAAAGAAATAACTGTTAGCAAAACATTATAAACAATTATTATAAATTATAAAAATATATATTGATTGTAAAAATTTATTATTTATTCTTTGTCCCATTTTTATGTCTCACTCAGTAGCTGGTGAACCTATTTTAAACACTAATCTATAAATAGCGTGATATTGATATTTACAAGCTCATTTAAAATCGTACACTCATGAAGTGATGATCATTCATCAACAAAAAGGCCGTGGTGTCATAAATACAGCCATAAACAAACTGCCTGTGGAACTGCACGTATCAGAATATGAGCATTGTTCACTGAGCACTAAACTAACCAAGAGATAAGCCTATGGAGATCTGGGCATTAACTTATAAGATGTAGCTTGTAAACAACACGATCAAGCTGACTCTTAAAATGTGGAAAACATCATGGCTAGAAACGTAGAAGATAAGAATCTTTTCACAAAGGTTTGACAGCACTTTACAATCAAAAATTCAATTAGTTATGGAAAGTATATGGCTTTCGCTGCGAACAGCGCTATAAAGATAAAGTCAAAATTAGACAAAGATTTATCTTTCAATAAAAAAAAAAAATAAATAAAAAAAAAAATAAATAAGATACTCGTAAAATTATAAGTTCTATTTTAAAGAAAGCTTTGGAAACCATAAAATAAGTTAGTAATAAGAAAGATATCAGAACATTATGAATATCTTAAAAGATTCCAGATTTTTTATGATACATTATACCCGCATTTGCAGGTTGAAGCTCAGTAGGGACTACGACTAATTATGCTAGGCGTACATACAAAGCAATAAATCAAGAAAACTAAGTCGAGAAACAGATTGATTAAAATGTGAGACACAATAAATAAATGGTATTTTAAGCAGTAAAAAATGTTAAAGATGTCACACTTTCGAGGAGTTTTCATGAGCAATGATATGCCATCCAATTGCCCCAACCATAGTGAAACAGCTATTAGTAATCAAAACATCAAAGATCATCTTCGTACTTACAGGGTTCCAGACATAAAATAAGGTGATAAAGTAACATACTGTGATCGTTTCCGAGATTTACAACCACCACTGGATTTTATGGTATGGATACTTACAACCGTGGTAATCTCTGTTTAAAGTTATGAAGTTATAAGGTTAACTGTAAGCCTATAAACAATGGATACGAAAAATTTATCATCTATTGATGAACCATCATAAGATAATTATTTACTTTAAGTTTTTCTAGTGTATTATCTGTCCTCAAAGCACAAAATTTTTCCCTGATTGAGTCCTCACCTCATAAAAATTACGTTCTTAGTTTTGTAGAATTACTCACATTTTATTTTATACCTAATATTGACAAGAGTAATAGTAAATTTTATGTAGGTGAAAAGGTGGTCACTTGAACAACAGTCAGCTATAAAATTTTAGGTATAGAAAATTTTCTTATAGACATATTTCTTGTAGACTTTTCATCATAAGACTTGTTGTGATCAGTTTTGGGTTTTCTAAAACGCATATTCGCACCTAACAAAAGTCAGATAAACCTGTAGCAATTCTTAAGCTCTATGCACTTCGAGTTGAGTGCAATACTACTGAAGCTTACAAACGTTACAGCTGTTTCGGTATCACAGTACCTTCTTCAGATGTATGTACGAAAAGACTAAGTAATATACTGCGTTTATATAATAACAATTCACACAGGCGTACATATGTTTCGGTTTAACAACAACGGACAATACATACAAATCGTACATAGTCAATACACATATATCTTAATTCTAAATTTAGTAAAGGTGAGGTATTGAGGTTTAGCATATCATTCAGTAATACGTTTGAATTTTTCAATTTATTTATTTCTAATGCTTCTAAAAAATCTAGCTTTTAACCCTTCTCACATGTATGCAAAATCTTAAAATTATAATTATAAGCATTATTACAGTTATTTATTTGAGTAGCATAACTAGAACTATCTAATATTTTTATGTAAGCATGTCTGTGTGTGTGTCGGCATATGAAAAATACTACACTCTATGTGACCGTTAATTCAATGTAATGTTAAATCTAGACAACTGATTTTATTGTTGTTCTATCGTTCAACTGTGAATTCAATATTATTATGTACTGTATTAATGTAATCTAAAAAAGTACCTAGTTGTCTATTTGTACCAGTCCAGCAACAAATTACGTAACGATATCAAAGTAGTCAGTTAGTACTGAAATTATGCTTCATAATATCTATCTCTAAATGATTCATGAAGATTTATGTTAGAAGCGAGCTAATAGGGTTGCCCATTGTTAGTCCGTCTGTAGCTGAAAATATTTTATTTTAAAACTGAAATTAATTTTGTTTTAAGCAAATTTCAAGAGTCTGCTGTATTTCTTATGTAACTAAATTATTGGTTTTGGACTTCATCAATAGATTTTTAATAATATTTGGTACTTTGAGAACTGGTACACTAAGAAAAAGATTTCTCACATCAAATGAGATTAAGATTGAATTACATGGTACTTTAAAGTTTTTAAAAAAAAAAAAATTTTTATTATCAAGTGTTATTTAAGAACATTCATATTACAATAAGGACAATTATGCATATTTGGCACGTAACATTAAGAAAAAAATTGTATCTAATGATATTGTTGTCACTCGAGCAAATAAGGGGAAGACCGTTACACCAATAGATATACATCAATACATTTCAAAATCACTTGATTTTATAAAATCCGGTAATTATGTTGAATTGGAAAATGATCCTATCAATCATTCCCAAAAAGAAGTCATAGTTTTCAAAAAAACCTCCACTTTCTTATTATCCCTCCCGTACTATTCAATTATTCAAATGAATCCACTAACACCAAAAATTATACTCATTAATGAAACTACATAAAAATAATATGCCTATAATACCAGTAGTCTCGTTAAACAGGTCACCATCATACCAATTATCAAAAAAATTAATAGAATTTATCACATATAACACCAGTTTTAAGCTTACTTTTAGCATTAAGGATTCAATAGAACTTATCAACAAAATAAGAAACTTTAAAATACTATATAATTCAATCTTAATCTCATTTGATGTGAAAAATATTTCCTCTAGTGTACCAGTTCTTGAATACAAAATATTATTAAAAATCTATTGATAAAGTCCAAAACCAATAATTTAGTTACATAAAAAATACTGCAGACTCTTAAAATTTGCTTAAAACAAAATTAATTTCAGTTTTAAAATAAAACATTTTTTGCTACAGACGGACTAACAATGGGCAACCCTATTAGCTCGCTTCTAACATAAGTCTTCATGAATCATTTAGAGATAGATATTATGAAGCATGATTTAAGTAATAATCGACTATTTTGGTATCATTACGTCGATGACGTAATTTGTTGCTGGACTGGCACAAATAAACAACTAGATACTTTTTTAGATTACATTAATACAGTACATAAGAATATTGAATTCACAATTGAACGAGAAAACAACAATAAAATCAATTTTATACATTTGACATTGCATAGAATTAACGTTCACATAGAGTATAGTATTTTTCATAAGTCGACACACACAGACAGTACCATACATGATACTTGTATCCATTCTTTCTCACATAAAGTGTCTGCAAATAACAGTTTCATTTATCGACTTCTCTCCATGCTATTTAATTCTATTAATTACAACAATAAATTAAATATCATCAAACAAATAGCATACAACAACGGTTATAATCCCGAAGTTATTGATAAAATGGTTAAAAATATAAAATATAAAATGGCTATAAAAGAAGTATTCCCCTTACCCGTAAGGAAAAATAATATCTTGTTTGTCATCACATATAATGGAAAACTATCAGAAAAAATATACAATATACAGAAAGCGTTCAAGCCTAATAAAAGTCTACGAACAGTGATTAAAAAAAAATAAAGACAAAACAGAAAAAAGAAATAAGTCTGGTGTTTACGAACTCAATTGCGGATCTTGTGATTGTAAGTATATGGGACCGATGGGTAGAGCTTTAAATATAGTATGAATGAACATAAAAATGCTTACATAAAAATATAAGATAGTTCTAGTTATGCTACCCATATGAATGACTGTAATCATGCTTAAAATTATAATTTTAAGATTTTGCATACATGTAAGAAGGGTTAAAACCTAGATTTTTTAGAAGCATTAGAAATAAATAAATTGAAAAATTCAAACGTATTACTGAATGATATGCTAAACCTCAATACCTCACCTTTACTAAATTTAGAATTAAGATATATGTGTATTGACTATGTACGATTTGTATGTATTGTCCGTTGTTGTTAAACCGAAACATATGTACGCCTGCGTATATTGTTATTATATAAACGCGGTATATTACTTAGTCTTGTCGTACATACGTCTGAAGAAGGTTCTGTGATACCGAAACAGCTGTAATGTTTGTAACGAATAAAACTGAAGGTCGACTATTGAATGAAGATTCATTTATTTAATTTAAAAATTAACCTGACATGGATCTTCACCATGTAACGACCAATACTATCAAACACTACTAAAGCTTGTATACATAAATATGTATCGTTAGATTTATGAATTTTTCCTTGCAGTTTTTCCTGGGTACAAAATTATTAAAGTCTATCACAAATAATTTACCTACTTATTGCAGTCAAGACGATATATCATCTTCAAGTTTAGATTGTTAATCAGCAAGGAAATTTGACAAATTTTCTTGAAAAATTCACGATAATAAGACATGTGTGAAACAATTAAATAAAAGGAAAGGGTATTGTATATGACTTAAAGAAAAAACAAATAGTTTCAAGTAGATAAGTAAACTATGATGGTAAAGACAATTCAGAATGAACAGCTAAAAAATGAACAGGTCAGAACGCGCAGATTTTCAAAAGCCTTAGCTTGAAGGTCATTGCTGGCTGAAATTTATTTTGCATATTTTCTTGCCGTCTTAAAGATAAAAAAAATTCTAAACACTCAGTGAGGTGCTACATTGGATCAATTAATCATGCGCTACAAAATTTATGCACATTAACTTTACAACAACAGTAATGACACTCGCATCAAATTGATGTCTCTTATCCTCACAAAGCTCTGTACATATTTTTGGATGTATTACATTAAATAATAGTACTGCAGTAGCGTGAAGTAAGTCAGTTGGTAATATTACTTACAAACGAGAAAAGAAAACGAAATTTTCTACAAACTTAATGCCATTAAAATAGATAAGCGCAAAAATGATACAATAACGTTAATGCAGGTAAAAAAAACTCAGAATAGCTAGATTTCGTAAAAATAAATAAACAAATTAATGATTAGCATTATTATTGTGTTTTTATACCTGCGAGCATGATATTTGGCTTTGCTAAGGACTATGGTCAAATTATAGCAAATGCTAAACATTAATTAATCCTTACAAAATCGAGAAACGACTTAAATGCAGTCGTACAATCGAAATGGCTTATGCCTTCCGTAAGTGCGTTGAACAGATTGAATGTTTATTTGCTCAATGTCATTGCAAAAGGTAAACCAATTTCCATAATTTTTTGCCATTTAGAATTGTATGAATATGCCCTACTTCCAAGAACTATGGAACATGTTTGGACCGTAAAAAGATCGAATGAATTAAAAAAGCCACGCTTTTGTATTCTAGGCTTTCAAACAAACTAATCTTTGTAGTAAAAGTAATGTTAATTTGCTTAATCTAATATGATTCTAATTAATCTCAACATTAATAACAATTAATTTTTTTCACTCTGAAATATGAATACAGATTTTCTAAATGTCTACTATGGTAAAAAAACATATCCTACGATTAATCAAAGCAATTTCATCACACTCATATCACTCATTGTTATTGACTGATTAAATAAAAATGAAGTTTTCAAAAGCACAGCAGCTTATGTCCTTTTGGAATTCAAATTGAAAGATTATTTTTTGCAAGAAACAGCTACTTATCGTCTTATTTTACAAGGTCATAGAGTGGAGTATAGCTCTGAAGTGAATTTGTGAGAAAACTTATGTAGACTTGCTCATAGAAAATAAAACAGCTTTAGTCACGTATGTCAGTCCATATCATGGTGGAGTATGTAGTGAACATACAAGGCATTAAAAATCCTGGCAATGCTTATGTGATACAAGAGTTAGCGGTTTTTTGGTAGGCAAGAGCGTTTAACCACATGTATTTCTTTTTACATCATTGCGTTAATTTGAAAGTATAAGCGTAAAAATTTGTGGCTTTAAGTCTGCTTTTTTGGATTGGATTCAAAATTTAGTAAAATTAACTACAAGCGCCCCCTCTCCCCCGTCTTGGCTTTGCCTGACACTGAATGGAACACCATAGTGTGTTGACACGTAATGTAAAACGTTTTCAGTTAAAAATTTTATATCTATTATTGACACTTCTTGGAACGGAAAACTTCGTATTAATAGTAGTTTTCCTACGAGTTTGAAAAGTCTTTGTTTGCGAACCGAGAGGTTTGCGGCCCGAGCCGAAGGCGAGATCCGTAACGAGGTTCGTAAAGGAGACTTTTCGAACGAGTATCGGAAAACTGCTTTTTTGCCCGAGGAAGTACCAGCCTCCCAAAACCACCCGTGGGCGGAAAAAACATTTTTATTCAGGATCCATGCAGTTTATTTGGTCAAATAATAAGCTGCAAAAAGTAAAAAAAAATATCATGATGCTGAAAAGTACTGTGACTCCCTCACCCTATAAAATATTTGTTGGCTCTAAAAGGACGTTGATTTGTACTTTCTTACGTTATAATAAATGTAAAGGGCTATTTGTTAAGACTGTAAGGATTTAATACTGAAGAAAAAAAAATTACAAATGGTTTTTTCCAATCTTACAACTTTATTACCAGAGCAACAAAGTCCTGGAGCTTAATCTTTTCATTTCTTATCGCCACAAGAAATACAAATACATATTATGCTACCTGCTGATTCAATCTTAATAAATGTTCGGCGTCAGTTTCTTGACGCCTAAAGTTGTGTACATTTAAAGTATTTGGAGTTTTCCTTCGAATTCACCCTCTTGCGACTATAGGCATGGTTAAAACTTTTGTAAGCCTTAAAGGCTGTTTTTTATCAAATTTGTTAATTTGCAACATATTGGCAAGGTAATTAATTACCCGATTGCCCTAAAACGGATCGATGAGCTAAACTCTTTCATGACTGACGTTTCTAGCAGACGTGACTGCATGGATACCTTAGGGTTATCTTCTCTGGACTGCTCTTGTAGTACCAGACTGATCGGGAGGAAAACTACAATGTCTGAATCGATGGAGCTAGTTGTAAAGCTGTTATCTAACTACTCCTGGCATTTTTTTTGCTGAGGTCAGTCGTTGTAATGATCTTAGGTAGGAAGATTAGTTCGTGATGCTTGCCTGTTAGAGACTGTCCCTTTTTTTCTTTTATAGCTTCACTGCTAGGTTTGCCCGTCGCAGACATAGAAAAGGATTAGTAATTCCTGGTTAAATGCTTAGAGTCCAGAGGGTAATGCAGATTTGTCGGTGGCCAGGATTCCCAGCCTCGCGACGAGCAGCTTCGCTCGGGACGTTTGTCAGAAAATGATTGACTCGGTTTGATAGTAGATGACTTTTATAGTCTTTTAGTCGACAAATCGTTGCCAAAAATGGTAGTCAAAATGTATTTGTTAGCAAGGTAGTTGAATAGTAAAAGGCCCTTAAAAGAACCGATAAGATTGATGGTTAATTAGGAAACGTTAATTCTCATGATGACTCTGAAAAGGGCCAGTGGTAATAATTTCAGCCATTCCTTATAATAATTTTTCGTAAATTTGACGTAAGTTGCTTGACCATTGCAGAAGAGTATCGTTGGTAGCTGGGATGCCCAGCTGCATGAGCCACAACTCTACATTCTTGATGTATTGCCGGCGAACAAGTATGGTATTAGGCAATTTTATCGGGGATATTGTAACCTGACCCGCTGATTTCTATTGCAGGTAGCTTTGATTTTACTTTCAAGCCACTTAGTGGATCCTACTAAACTCAAGTAAAAAGCTAGCGTATTTCTGCAAAACTGAGAGCTCGTATATTGCTATTGTTATTAATTTTTTCAAGATAAAAACTATAAAAATCGTTTAGGAAGTGTCAAGAATCAGTATGCTAAATTTTAGCAAGGTCAGTTAAGTACTTTTCGTGGTTAGCGATTTCAATAGTTTTTGTAACTTTGCTTTATATATTTACACACGGATTATGTTCTGGATATTCAAAAATTGTTTAAAGCTTCCTGACAGTTTTTACCAAAAAGAGTAGCTGTGATGCTAGTGATGCCGTGACTTAGGTCTATTCCTAATTAATGTTAAACTTGGTATAATAGATGAACACAATATACATTCATAGGATGTATTATTAGGTAATAAATTTTGTCCATACATATAAGAATATTCAAATTATGTTGTTGTTATTAGATACATCATAACTTATAATCAAGAATTTTTTCCAAACTATATTTTTAATATCTAAAATGTTTTCTTTATCGATTTAAACAAAAATTCCATTTTTATCTTTACATCTCGATAAAGCTACATACAATTGACCATGAGATAATGAAGGTTTTTTCAAGAATAATTCCACATTGTCAAAACTTTGACCTTGAGACTTGTTAATAGTCATAGAAAATGCTACAACTAATGGGAATTGTTTTCCGTATAAAATGAAAAGTAATGATAGAGTTTTTTTTGGTATTTGTTGTAGTTTTTGGAATAAAAACTCTGTTACCAATTTTTCTCCCGTAACTTATTGTGCCTTCTACTTTATACTTCACAAATTTAGTAATTCGCAATCGTATACCGTTACATAAGCCGTCTAATGTACAAAAATTTCGAATAAACGCTACTATTGTACCTATTTTAAATTTATTTTCATGAGGTAGCGACCCTTTACTAGTATTGTTTAAAATTCCTACGGAAAAATTTATATGAATATTATCGTCTGATTCATTTACACCTATATTAGTTGCATTATCGATGCTGTATGTTGAATACACAAAAATTTTTAACAAGAGCAGAAAATCTTACATTGTTTCAATATCACTTATATTGAACGTCTTATCGACCAGATAGTAAAATTTTCAGTCCGATACTCTATGCTGCAAAATTAACGTAACAATTTTTTTTGCATGCATATATTATGATAGAAAGCAATAGAATAAATTTTTTTCGCAATAACCAAATCATTTTAAGGATGAAATGTAATCAAGGATATTTATATAACATAATGCGTAGTACCTCAAATAACTCTACAAATTTGACAACGATAAAGTTGGAAATATTTTTATTTTATTTTTAACATACATCGGTAGTACTAGATATATGCAGAAACACTATCAAAATGCAATGGCAATAATAAAAAAGCATAGACGACCTAATTTCTTTATCACCGTAACGTTGAACCCTAAATAAAAATAAATACAGCAAATTTTAGAACTTTTCTCAAGGTACCGCTCTAAATGACATACCGAATATAACTGTTATAATATTTCATACAAAATTAATTAATTGAAATTAATTTTCGACGATATAACTAAACACAATATTTTTGGAAAAGTCATCGCTTTGAACGTTTACCATTGAAGTTCGAAGAAGAGAATTGCCTCATTTTCATATTATTGTAATATTGCATCCAAACAATAAATTATTTACCACCACAGACATAGATAAATATATTTCAGCGGATATTTCACTTAATTCACAAATACAAAAATAAGTTATTAAACACATGCTTCATGGACCTCATGGTAAAAATAGTCCGTATCTTACCAGTCATCAAAAAATTTGTACAAAAAATTTTCCGAAAAAGTTTACTAATCATACTTTTTTTACAAAAATGGATACCCAAACTACAAAAGAAGTGACAATAGAAAAAATTTCAGTTGATAATTCAATGGTAGTACCATACAATTCATTTTTATGAACTAAATATAATTGCCACATAAATGTTGAGTATTGTGCATCTTTTTAAAGTATAAAGTTTATTTTTGATCATGTTTATAAAGGAGGAGATAGTGTATAACATAAAATAACGAAAACAGATCCGAGTGATAAGAAAAACGATGTAGAAATTTTTTTTGAAATATGAGAGTATGTAGATGCCCACTATTTCAGCCCCATGAAAGCAGTATAGCGATTGCAAAAGCTTTGTCTATGTGGACGTAGTTATTCTGTATTTAATTCATCAGTACATTTTGAAAATATACAAAAAATCGTTTTTCAAAAAAATAATATGTTGAAAGCAAAAGAAGACTCTGAAACCGCATTAACGGCTTGGTTTAAATTGAATAAAATAGATAGTTTCGCAAAAAAGTTAAATACTTAAATATTCCAAAATATTACTAATTCAATTCAACAGTAAAAACTTGGATTAAAAAAGAAAGAGTTAGACGTAATTTAACATTAGGGCGACTAAATATAGTGTCACATAAGGACTCTGAGCGTTTATTTTTTTAATTAATTTTAAATCGGGCGAGTTGAGCTAAATTTTTTAAAAGATTGAAAACAGTTAATTACATAAATTACAGTACGTTTGGATATACTGCTTTTACTTAAGGTTAAGTTACACACGACTCTAAGTTATATAAAATATTCAAAGAAGCTTGAATACAAAGCTGATTACGAGAAGTAAATGTAATTACTTGGGACAAAGCTTCAATGATTCCTAAAAAACTTTGGAAATAATAGATAATACTTTAAAAGACTAATGTGATAATAATTTTGCATTTGATGAAAAATTATTTATTTGAGGGGGCGATTTCAGATAAAGTGATAAAGCATGCGTGGGAAAGTTCTATGATTACTGAAACTAGAAAGTCTTTATTTCTATGGAAACACTAAAATTATGAAATGAAAAAGTAGTATGCTGTGTACAGATTAAAAGTTTTTATTATTGTTAATGTACATTGGAAATGTAACAATAAAGACTTTCAAAGTTTCACAGGGATGAGTAATGTTTCAGGGATGATGTTTCTTAAAAAATTTATAGAGATGGTATAAACAGCTGCCTATACAAAGTAATTCTAACAACTTAAAACGAACTGTCGTACATTCCAAATAATAAAATTTAAAGTTTTATTGAAGGAAAAAAACATACTTATTACAGCATGGATTATGCAAAATATAAAGGTTGTGGTTGCACTGATGAAAAAATAAACATAATCTTTTCGGTAGAAAATCTAAATAATATACATGAAGTATTACAGCCACATGTTTTAAATTTTAAAATGGATGCTATTGTTATCTTGATAAGAAACTTGAGTATATTTGATGGATTGTGTAATGGCACTAGACAACGTACAACAAAATTATTTTAATATAATTTAGAAGGAGAAATAATGACTGGTAAAAAATTTTGTAATAAAGTTTTTATTTCAAGAATCACGGTCAATACCGGTAATAATTTATTTTTGCTATTTTTTTTATATACGGAAAACAATTTCCAATAGTTCTAGCTTTTTCCATGACAATCAATAAATCGTAAGGTCAAAGTCTTGATAAATTAGGATTTTACTACTAAAGACCTTTGTTTTCTCATAGTCAACTACACATATTTGTATCAATATGTAAAAGTCCTGAGAATATATTCGGAGGAATTCAGAAAATGATTCGGAGAACCAAGCAAACATTGAAAACATTGTACGGCAAAAAATTTTTGATCGTTATCAACTTTATTTTGTCAAAGTTTATTCCTTAAATTTTTTATTCTTCTCTAAGAAATTAAATTTTTCAAATACATAGAGTGCATCTTGAAAATTAGAGCTTCAACAAGTGAAAATATAAAAAAAACTGATTTATTATAATACTGTATGTTCAAATTCTTACATTAAAAAAAATAGAAATGCTCACATTGCAAAATTTTTCATGCATATTATAACTTTGGCATTCATCTTGAAAATTTAGAATTTTGGTAAAAAATTAATTTTCCCGTTCTCGGGTGGTTTTGGGAGGCTGGTACTTCCTCGGGCGAAAAAGCGGTTTTCCGGAACTCGTTCAAAAAGTCTCCTTTACGAACCTCGTTACGTCCCTCGCCTTCGGCTTGGGCTGCAAACCTCTCGGTTCGCAAACACTGACTTTTCAAACTCGTAGGAAAACTACTATTTCGCAACAGTGTGCGGAAAATGGGTGTTTTCCGCACTGGTATTAGTGTGGAAAATCGATTTTCCCACATAGTGTGCGACAAAGGTGTGCGGCAAAGGTTTTTCCTTACAGTGTGCGGAAAAGGTGTGTGGCAAAGGTTTTTGTCGCACAGTGTGTGGAAAAAGTGTGCGGAAAAGGTTTTGCCACACACTGGAAAAAATTTTTCTACACACTGGAAATCAAAATTCATACCTATTTTTTGCCTATTTTCCTCACACATTGCGAAAAAACTTGTACGCGACTCGTGCGGGACGATTTCCCGCACTCGTGTGATAGACTCGCACTCGTGGCCGGTGACGGTAACTCGTACCTTGCGATCACACTCGTGCTACGCACTCGTGTGCTCAACTGGTACTCGTTCCCGTCAACTCCGGCACTCGTGTGAGTCAATCACTACTCGTGCGGGAAATCGTCTTTTCCGCACTTGTTACGTAAATAACTATTT
>NW_019380184.1:129765-177924 GCF_000648655.2 Copidosoma floridanum | reverse complement strand
TAACTACTTTATTTTTAGTGCTTAATTATGAGTCGCGTGATTTCGTAACTTGTAAAGTAGTAAGTAATTTTAAACCGCATGAATGGAGCAGAATCCATTGAAATGTTAAGGTTAGTTAACGCAATACTTTATAGTTAATTTAAAGATGCTGTTATTGCTTTAGGTTAAGTGGAACACGATTTTCAAATCCATAATATTTTTGAGGAAGCACGTAATGTTATGCTGCCATGCCAATTGAGAAATTTTTTTGCATAATTCTTAATGTTTGAAGATATTGAAGGCAAAAACGTATGAAAAAAATTAAAATAAGTTATAATAAAGATTCTAAAAAAGAAAAAGAAAATTATGCTTTATTACAGCTAAATTAAATTTTCAAATTTTAAAAAAAGTCCTAAAAATTGCCAAAAAAGCTTTTGACTGACAAAACATTTTTAAAATTACTATTTGATATTGAAGAAGGAAAAATTGAATCATTGCAAGTGCCAGATGAATGGGAAACAACTGATGTATGTTCCGATATTTTTGGCAAAGATACCTATTAACTTTTCAATACATTACGTTATGCTTACTTCTCATAACAAATAGAATTTTTTTTCAAGTAGTAAGATTCTAAATCATGTAAAAAAAGAAATGAGAACATGCAGAGATCAGTATCAAAGAAAGTATTATTCTAGTTCTTCACTTCAACAAGAGGCAGAGCACGATCGTTAACGGCCCTGCAGTTGTTAGCAAATAGGTCGGATTAGAGGTGACGGCTTCTCATCAAAGCCAGCTGCGAGGCAAGGAATAGGAGTTGGTACTGGTGTATCTAATAAAAATATTGAAACAAAGTAACGCGTTACTATTACGATTATTTATACATTAATAATTTATTGAACTTATCTGAGTATTTAATAGGAAGGATTGCAACTCAAGAACATCAACCGCTGCTAAGCTTAGGGCTTGAATTGGACCAACGGTGAATAGCATTAGAGCGGGATTGTAGTAACGGCCACCCGGGTAAGAGGAAGAGCACGACCGCTCATGACACTGCAGTTAATGATAAATAGGTCGGATCAGTGGTGACGGCTTCTCATCAGAGACAGCTACGAGGTTGGGAGTGGGAGGGGGTGCTGGTTCATCTAATAATACAAAGTAAGAGTATAGTGTACTTACTATAATAATTATTTAAGAGTAATATACAAGAACTTATCAGAGAAAGGGATTATTATTAACATATTCTTAAATTAATTAAGAACAATAAAAAGGGCACTTAGTACTCGGGGACTCTTATTAAATAAAAAATATGTTCTGGGCTTGTACTAGACCTTTAGACTACAGTAAAAGAGCAGAAACAGAAAGGAACTTTATTAGTGCCTTAAATGAAATAGGAAAAATATCACATGTAAGAATAATTGTATAACATATCAAAGTTAAATTAAAAAAAAAATAATAATAGAGTTTTCATGATGAATAAGACCGTGAGAAATTGCAAAATATTATAAATGGTTTTAAAAAGCATATTCAATTGAAGATGAGCGCATATATAATTAACATCTATTGCACAGTTGATTATGCCTATCCGACCGTTCAAACCACATCGTTAAGGCTATGGGATTATTCACTCCTCTCTTAGCCTAACCCCTTCCGTTGACTCTTGCTTCATTAAAAATTTATCACGCGCTCTTCTTCAGCAGGTGCAAATGGCGATCAAAAGTCAAAAACAATAAATATACATTTATAGGTGTGTGTATGTACATTATAAGGTTGTAATGGTTCATGCCACCTGTCAAACTAACCTCATGAAAAATCGCCATCCTCAACAATTTTTTTCTAAAAAACTAGCCATTTGTTTGGAAAAAAAATAGTTTCATCTTATTCAGGATAACTTAATCTGTAAGAAATAAAATTTTCAGCCAATTTAACCGAGAGAGAATATCCTAAGGGTTTGTGCGGGGTCTTTTATGAGTTACATAGAGAACTTAGAGATTTTTTAACTGAAGAAAAATAAGCAAAAAAAGGCAGGAGATAGTGAAGTAAAGGGAGAAAAAAATGTTTATTTTACTGTCAAAAAATCCGTCATTACTTCGTGATATTTCAAAAATGAATTTGTAGAAATTGTCATCTATCTTAAGAGTTTGAATGCGTTGTGCGAGGATTTGTTTGACAAGAAGATTATAACATACTTGTAATCATACAAGTCGTCACAGGATCACGTGAAAATGCTTTTTGCATTGATCAGAAGTATGAATGGATTCATACACAATCCCACCGTTGTAAAGTTCCAATCAGCTTTAAAAAAACTATTATTAAATAATATGAATGTATCCCTGCCAGTATCAGCCAACTGCACGCCACAAGATAAGATATTGATTATTTCTGATGCTCATGACGTATGTAAAACAAGTGAATGAGAAAACTACTCCAGTTGTTACAACAAAAGTCAACTCTTTTTCTGTAGCACGGTTATTACACAAAATTAACATTTAACAGTTCATAATTACTCTAATTGAAACAATTGGTTGGAGTTTGAGTACCTCGAAGAACTAATGAAACACACGGCTAGCTTAACTGTTTACACCATAAAAGAAAAAATTTTTTTTTGCTGAGTGTTCAAACTTGCGGTAGAGATTGACATCTGCAAAATCTAGATTAACATTTCTAAAGAAAAGAGGTGGTTTGAATTTTGCTTCGGATGATGTATACACTCTATGCCACTACAAATAAAAAATTTTAGGACGTTTCAAAGAAATGTTGTTCGATAAAAACATTAATTTTAAAATTGTTACAGAAACACTAAAAATTTTACCTTTGTCGATTTTGTACAATGATTTTCATACTTTTTAACAAAAACCACTGTTATTTAAATAAAAGGTTAAAGCATGAAAGTGTTAAGTTATGTGACATGAAGAACCGATTTCGGATGCACTACAATAACCTGACCATTTTCAAGGTAAACAGATAAATCCCTTCTTGGGACATCATTTAGGTGATAAATGCCATAGTTTACTTCAAAGCTTTGTATACACATGTTATTTGAAGGTCTGTGTAAATAAATGATCATTTATTTGCTTATACTTACTTATTGGTCAAAAATTTTGTGATTTATTTTCTTTTTAAAAGGTCATTGTCAACATTAGTTTAGCAGAAGAACGTTGTGACAGAGTCGGGTAGTGGCTTTTTAGGGATAATTGTATTGGCTCCTTGGGGGAAATTTTAGTGGCTCTTTGCAGGTGAGTCACTGGCAGTTATTTAAACAGTGTTAAAAAAAGTATTAACTGCTGTGCGGGGCACTTAGGGTTGCGACGCAGGGGTAGGACGGTCGCATTGAGGAGGCTGGAGTCGCACAGCTGCGTACCCATAGCGTTGTACTTTGGGTAGTTGTTTGCGTGTACTAAGCTGGCCGGATACAACGTTACAATGTATAAATTAAGCCTCAAAGTTAAGTACAGAATATTATCTTTCACGAGTGAAATGACTTTTTCATTCAGTTTGTATTATTAGTTACAAATAATAATCAGTTGCAATATTACATGTTATAAAGTCGTGCAAAGTAAGGGTGACCCTTAAAGGTTGCTCATTAACTGATTGCTGGTAACTAGTTTTTTGTCTTACTCTACCGACCGGATGCTCCCACTTTTAGATGAACATATAGCTTGCCCACTCTATGTATATTATATCTATGAACATACCTCGTATCTCTTTTGCACTGCTGGATTAAGAATTACAATTTAAGTATCGTTGAGAGTAAGTGAGTTTTATTGCATTACCTCCTGGAGTAACAAATTGAAAAATCCAGTAAACCAAACGACCCAATAATCTTTAAGTTGTTATCAATAGTATTGAAGGCTTAAAAATTTTTATGAATTTGTAAAATGAGAACACTCAGTAAAACTTGACTGACATAATTTTATTATAAAAAAACACTTCAATGCAGTTGTTAGCAAGGAGGTGGGATTCCGAGTGACGGCTTCTCATCAAAGCCAGCTGCGAGACAAGGAATAGGAGTTGGTACTGGTGTATCTAATAAAAATATTGAAACAAAGTAACGCGTTACTATTACGATTATTTATACATTAATAATTTATTGAANTTAAAATTTATTACTAACTTTAAAAAGTGTTGACTTTTAAAGTAGACTAACACCTTCAGAAAATGTATGTGGGAGAAGATAAATGTTATTAAGTGGGTATTTTAAATTTTCTCTAATACATGCCACAATAATTTTTCTACTTATGCCAGTAAATAATCTTATTACATTTAAACTAAAAAAAATGCCATCAGTTAGTAATATGAAAGACTTTTTTCTCATTAAATACATTTTTTTAATCAAGCAAATTGTTTTTGTAATTATGTTTTTAAAAAATTTGGTGATTAGTTTTAACAGTTAACACATACATGAATTAATGGCTAAGACGATATTATGGATGGGGTGGTTGAACTTAAGCTTAACTATGACAATAAGACGTATTGTTTTTATTTATTCATTTATTTTTGTTTATATATTTATAAAACTGCAAAACTAGAAAAAGTTTATTAGCTTATAATTATGTCCTTTAGTTTATCGAAACATATGTAAAGACGTGGTTATATAAAATAAATAACTTGCATGTATTACGAGTTGGACCGTTCCTTTAAACACATCTGCTTTTTTACCACTCTGTTTTTGGTGACCACTGTTGGTTTGCTTATGTCAATAGAGGTGCTACAAAACAAAAGTTTCATCTAGTTCAAATTTACATAAACAAGTTATATTCTAGTTCACACAATACTCAACAAATCAGCAGACAAAAGTTAAAATACCATGACAAAGGAAGAATGCTTCATAATTTATCTTGTGGTCAAGTGTCACTTGATGACAATTGAACTTTACTTTTATCAAAGTAGAATTTCTGATTATTTCTGATTTATACATGCTTCGTTAATATAAAATGTTTAAATAAGCGCTTTTTCAAAAATAAGACGTTAGTTTTAAGTTTCGACTAAGGTTTAAGTATAAAAATAGTAAAACAATTCATGGATGCATCAACACTCGTAAGAGCTGTAGAAATATCTATGGGCATATATATCATGCATTTCAAATTTTGTAGTAGCGTTTGTAATAATTAATGTAACCTAAATGAATATTTTAGTATTTAGGGAACTCTCCTGATATAATTACACAACTTAAATCTGGCACACATGAATTTCTGGACTATCTAGTAAATGCTAAAAAACCGATG
The DNA here is from genome assembly GCF_000648655.2 of Copidosoma floridanum. The sequence continues at coordinate 172,723 of NW_019380184.1, read as the reverse complement.
ATTATTCTTGGAGCTGAACAACTGACTCGTAAAGATGGAAATGTTATTCTTGCGGAAACATTGTCTTTGTGTCAATTAATTGAAGATCGCTCAAAGGTAGATACATTTTGATTGATTTAAAGCTTATAAAATTTATTAAAGCAGCATAATGTCTTAGATGCCAAAAACTTGGAAGGTAATGAATATTCTACATACCAATGCATCACAAGTTAGTGCCTTAGATATTGGTTATGCATCATCATTAGAGGATGTTAAGAAAAATGAACCTAGCGTTGTTTTTCTTCTTGGAGCTGATGAAACATTTCTGAAAAAAGGAGATTTTCCGAACTCCTTCATAGTTTACATAGGTTATTTTTTAAGCATATACAATTGTATCTAAATGGTTCAAAGTCTTAAGCTTATTGCCTGTAAAATAAATCAAATTATATTTGTTTGGCAGGAAGTCATGGAGATAATGGAGCAGCATTAGCTGATATAGTTTTACCAGGTGCTGCTTATACAGAAAAGTCTGGAACTTATATTAATACAGAAGGTAGAGCTCAACAAACGAATGCTGCAGTAACTCCTCCAGGAATGGCACGCCCGGATTGGAAAATCATTCGAGCACTTTCTGAGGTAAATGTTCATTTATATCATACATAATATTGACAAATTATGATGAACAAAGCAAAGAATCAATAAATTGTTTCTAAATAGCTCATTTATTGCAATCCTACAAACGTAGATTTTCTTAAGAATGTAAGGTTGGTGTTTATGTTATCTTAATTATAATTTTATAATGCTTCATTACACTTCAAGAGTTTTATTTCAAAGCATTACTTTGATAAATTTATACCTGAAAATATACGTTAAACTTATAAATTCCAAGACAAATCTTACAATTATCAGTTTGCCTTTGCCTTCTTTTTTATTATACGCTACACGTTCGGCTCTGTTCTGCAAGCACTACTGAGGGCACTAAGCAGTTTGACTTTGCTATTTTTATTATTTGCGAAAAAAAAAAAAATTAAGATGTGCGTGTGAGACAATATTCACATATCTCAACGTTCTTCTAATTTTGTAAATTTTTGTATACCTGTCTTTTACACTTACAATATAATACAGGTACGATATTATAAAGTATCAAAGTGGGATATATTTTACAACGAACGTAAAAGTTTCGAATGACAATTTTAATCTGTCTCAACTGTGGATGCTTGATTAATACTTTTATTGAATGCACTCAAAACAAACGTTATTTGTATCTTTTAGAAATTTTTTAAAATACTTAACATATTTGAGCTATTTAGAGTGATCCAGATAAAGTTCATTATGGCATTTCTACACTTAAACATCTGCAACCTTTTGATTGCAAAGTTTTATTGATCTCAAGAATACTGACTTATTAATGCATTATTACTATACCTATAACCGTCTATAACATTAAACGTAAGGTAAAAGTACTAGTTACTGGCCACTTAGTAGCTGTTATCAAAAGAACATCATATATTTTAAACAGCTTTTAAAACTTTAACTTCTGTTAGGTATCATTTGAAAGCTATGAATGTATTTTTAACTATACGATAAATAAAAGTCGTAAATCCGACCGTAGACAATAATAATTTATAATAATCTGAGTACGTCAGATGCTTTAGTACATGGCCACTGAAAAAAAAGGTTGCTTTAGTGGCCGAAATTTAAGAGCCAGTAACTGGCCACCCCATGCTAAATGTACATACATCGAGGTGGTCGGCTACTAGTGCTCGCAGAAGTGAGGTTATGTACATATTTTATGTACAAGTGCTCTAGTACTAGGCCACCTCTTTTTCAAAATTATTTTTTAAAGTGGCCAGGTACTGGTCGCGGCCAGTAACTAGTGCCTTTACCTTAATTAATATAATTGTATACCCATCTAATAGTGTTCAATTCAGGTAAAAACGTTTATTTTCCTGTAACGTTTCGTCGACTACATATGCTGACTTTTTCAGACTTTACTAACAGAATTATAAAAAATTTTGAAATCATAAAAAAAATTTAAACGAATAATAATTTAATTCTTAAAAAAAATTTTCGTGAATTAAAAACAAACACGCAATCACCTTTTTTTGGATTCGGCCACTTACTTGCACGTAAGTTAAACACAAATGTATTAAGTAAATGCAATTGGACTTGAAGAGAACGAGTTAAGAGTTCAGAAATAAATGAAAAATCCAGAGGAAGAGCGAGTGAGAGAGTGAGAAAGAAAAAAGGGGCGAAAGAGAGAGAGAGAGAGAGAGAGAGAGAAAGATGTAGAAGAAGCAAAAAACTAAAAATTGTAAGCACTCCAGCTTGTGCTTAACATAAGCCTTCGGAGAATAGTATGTATTAAATCAGGTTAAAAAAAACATAAGACAGTATAAAGTCTTACTTTTTCTGATGCACATATTTTTTTGTGTTAAAATTTTATTTGGGTGTAAGTGAGTCATAAAGTAGAGGCATTTACGGAAAAGATGTTATAGAATATTTTCTAGTGTGTAAGAGAGTAACTAAAAAACTTACTATTACAACTACATTACTATGAACCAAATATGATGGCTGGCACAGTATCGTTTCATCTGCCGACAATGTATGAATATTCTATGTACATGAAAGGGCTCACCCTGTACATAATATTAAATTTGGTTTAACTAAGAAGTATAGCATACATGTTATAATGGTTATTATAAAATTATGTTTTTACTAATCCCTTATAACTTTCTAAAATTAGAATGATAAATAGAAGCTAATACAATGTGGTCCGTTAAAAAATTGCATTAAAGCAAAATAACACTCTGGAAACATTAAATAATTACGTAAGCAAGTTCTATTTACATTTTATTCTACAGTTCAACAATACTGAATTCTTCATTTGATTAAGTATTCACTTGAAGCAAATCCATGGTAATACTAATGGTAAAATAAAAACTTATAAGTTTATATAATTTTTATATCCCTTACTGTAGTCCATGCGACTCTCTCTCTAGCTCAGTATATCGTCTGTCTCTCTCACTATCCTGTAAAAACATAGCCTTTTATAGTTTTTACCATACTTATTGATTAATGTCTTCTCTTACTGATACCCTCGAGATGTTAAATAAAATTAAACACGATCGTTAGAAATTTTACTATCGTTGGTAAAATTATCGTAAGTTTATTGTTAATAAGCGAAATAAATGCAATTGAAGTGCTCAAAAGGATGACAGCCCATAAGCCTACATGTACAAATTTTGACAACGTCATTTTCATGACTTCAATGATTTGTAACTAATAGAACTCTCTTACGAAGAACTATTATTATTTATGGCCGAAATTTCGAAGCTTAGCAATTGCCTCAATAAAGAAGGTTTCAAATGGTCTAAATGTCTATTTCAAAGTAAATTATCTTCTGTAACAACAGCATATGTTACCAAACCTATTTTAATGGGGATGGCGACCTAGCAAACTAATTTCAGATGGTGCTACTGGTACTAAGACTCTAGCCAATGAGATGTGAGAACGGTTTATGCACGAAAGTATACTTATATATGTAGTTTGCAGTGCGCGTGCATGCTTTCGTACTCACATCTCATTGGCTAGAGTCTAAGTACTGGTTGCGCCATCTGAGATTAATTTGCTAGGTCGCCATCCCCATAAAAATTTCTGCTTTTTTCCAACAATTATTTCTGAAATATTTAGCCATTTTCGAATCGACCTTACTATACTCAATCAATTTATTTCCTTGAAAATAACGCTTCTGCTCGTTCTGCTTTTTGCGAAGAAAATTGAAAATATTTAGTTTGGGCAAATCTAATCTGAATAGAAATTTCCTGCCTATTTGCAGTTCAAATAGGGAGACTCCTGTTATTATACAACGCGTTGAACGATAACTAAATAAACATTTTGCAAGAGCTTCACGCATGTCTATTTTTTTAATACATACGCCTTAAATTTTTATTTAAACATTTTTTTTACATTTTTCATAGCTTACAGGATGGTACGAAGGCGTAAAACGATGTTTAACATTGTTTTTTTTTTTTAGGAATACTAGCTAAAAATGTCAGTAATTTTAAAACAAATTTAGTGACTGGGTATTTTTGTACCTTGTAGGAAAAAAATCGCACTTTTTAATAAAATAAAATGGAACAAAAACTTTCTTCAGCGTCATAGTAAAAAGACGAAAAATAAAACAAAAAAATGCAAAACCTGGAAATGGTTCACGGTGGTTTGGATGTTTGGCCCCAAAATGTTGCCAACTGACGCGCTAAATGTAAAAGTTGGAAAACGCGTTGTCGTACTTTTATTACATTTATTTATGCATAGATCGGTACGAAACGGGAATCAAACATTATATCATGAGCATTAATTGTATTTTCAGCTTATTATACCAAAATATGTAACATTGTAAATAATAAGCATATAAATCTGTACATCTAAGCGTACGGCTCATTCATTTAGCTATTGGAGTTCGATTCAGCATTAGTGTTGCCCTTACGCAAGAAATAACGGGAATTTTGTTACTAGATTATTTCGGATATTCCTATAATTACAAAATGATAATTATGGAAGAAGATTCAATCTGTCTTCTGTATGATAAGCCACTGATTGAAGAAAACACTAGTATGATTAAAGAGCGCTGCATCTCTTCAATCATTTTTTGCAAGTAAGAAAAGGAAAAACAAGAATTAAAAAAAAAATAGTTCAAAACGAACCTTGTCCCTCTGCTCCCCTCTATTGTCTATTGCTCCACCCATAAGAGCGTCAGTTGATGTAAAGAATTTTGATTATAGCGCATGTTGTTTTTTCTGTAGGGAGGGCGCTTCAGATGAATACATAAAAAAAATATGTAAAAAATTACAAGATAATTTTGCAAACTACTATCGTTGCATCAAACGAGTTCATTAAAACAATCCAAAAAACTATCGATGAGAGGCAGAATGCGCGTAATATTTATAAGTTGCTGTCATTAAGATTAACGAAACCAATCGAATTCGGAAAACATCGAGCCCACTATCACTGCCTTTGCTACAGTAGATTTCAAAATAACAGTCCGTATTTTATAATTGGTCGGCCGTTGACAAACAAGTGTACGGTTGTCAGTTTGTTGCCACATATATAGTGGATAATCGTCAAAAGGATCAATTTTTATCGAGAGATATGTTAGGTAAATTTGAAGGACCAAAAAGAGTAAGTATTCTGTATTTAAAGAAAAAACTTGTAGAATACTTCAAATCAATTATAATTATGTAGCCTACTAATTAAAATAACAGTAATTATTCCGTCGCTATGGGAGACAGGATTTTAAGTAACGATTGGTATACTAATAGGAAAAAAATGAGAAAAAAATGCGTGTAGTTGAGTAACGTCGATGATTATCTCTCTCTGCATCATTTTTTAGATAATGTTGATGCATTTGTTCCCAAAAGCTAACGTTTAATACTTGATACTATCATAAAAGATAATAAAAAGCAACCAGAAAAGCTAGATAACACCATAACAACTTTGCCACAATGTATTATATCTAGTTCTGGGCCCTGTTCGTTTATCTTGTCTTTATTATTAGAACTATTGTCCATGATTTACAAAAAAATTGCAAGTAAGACATTAATAAAAGCATTAGCTAATTGTGGCTTTTGTGCATCTTATGCCAAAACACACAGCTTCATCTTTACCAAGCATTTATGACATGAAGCTTCAGTATTTCAAAGGTAGCACAGTCAACTTCTCAAAAGATAAAGCGATCCAAAATTTTAGAATGGATTTTGAGAAAGTGTGAACAACAGCGGCCGATTTATTGTGGCTTATGGGTAAGTATGATAAAGGTGCCTTTACCTCTAGGTGAAATGGCTTTATGAAACAGATGACAGAGGTAAGGGAGTATCAGGATTCCACTGCCATTCGTTAATAATCCGCCAAGTAAATACGACACTATCCTTACTATTCTACTGGAAGCTAATCACAGACGGCAACTCAGTAATTAGTGACACTCTGTCGTTACTTTTGACTGTCCGTTATACTTAAAAGCATACGGAATCGTTGCATGCAGTAAGGGAACATATATTGAGAATAATCTGAATTCAATTATACTTTGTCTAGAAATATTTCACACCCTTATGAATTTTCTTGCTGCCATTGAATTTATCATTTGTAAGGTCTGTTAGTTTTCATCTTTTGATTCAAAGTGCATTGGTGGACGTAATTTATACGAAATTATGTATCTCATCAGAAGAAGCGGAAGATAACAACAAACATTTGAACAATGTTGGCAGCGATAATTTTCAAGAATATCAAACCTATCCCCACTTTTTAAGCGTGAATGAAAAATTTTATAAGTCATCGGTGTCAATGAGAAACAATGCCCCCAATAAACCAACTGTGGCTTCAATATTTTCAGATGGTAAATATAGTTAACAGATACATACAAGCTGTATGATTCGGTGACTGGACTTCTCACTTAAAATACACTCAAATGATGTAATCATACCTCCACAGTAGTGGGCATAATTATGACGCAAAGATGGCTCATATGTATATGCGAGATAAGTCCCTCGAAAAGAAAAAAAGAAAGAAAATGGCGTGTAGTGTCGTTAAAAGCTGTTACATCGTCTATGAAAATAAATAATGACGCCGTCCTTGTTGATCCAACGCTACTGCTCCAAAAAGCGTACTTCTTAATACAAAGTAAAGACAACATGCATAAATTTCTTAGACATGAACCATCACCATTTCTACCGTCTCTTTTTATAGATAAAGCGTTTCGAAAAAGCACTAAATCGTTATTTTATAGCAACTTCACAGTATTTGAAAATACGACAGTGGACTCCCCTCCCACTCATATTCTCGACGGAGGATTTTTGTTACACAAGGTGGTCTGGCATGCCAGCGGTACAATTACAGATGTGTTAAACATATACGTATCTTACGCTATTAAAATTATACGAAAGACGTTACCGTTATGTTCGACGGTTATGCATCAGAAAGTAGTGTGCATTGCGTTAAAACTGCCGAAGATCGTGGAGAAAGAATAAGTTTGTTAGTCGCTACATTAATTTTGAAACAATAACAACCATCACAGTCAATCAAGAGCAATGTTTGGCTAGCGATAACAATAAACGAAATCTGATTTTAATGCTTTGCCAAAAAATGGAAGAAGCTGGCTGCTCCACGATCATACGTAATAATGACGCTGATGATACAATAATTCGTACGGTGATTCACAAAAGTGTGGATGGACCTGTCATTCTTGATGGTGAGGACGTGGATTTGTTAATCTTACTTTGTCAACTAACGCCTGAAAACACAACAATTTACTTTTCGAAGCCAGGTGGTGAGAAAACACCAGCATACTTATATAGCAATCACAGCTTTAAATTTGCGGAGATGAGAGAACTTTTGGCTCTTGTACATGTATTCAGCGGTTCTACATTTAAATCGTCTTTGAAATTAGACATGCTGCCTCCAAAAGAAGGTGCTTTAAGGCAGCACATTTATAGAACTTATTTTCCGGTATAAAAATAGTTGGACAATATAAGGGATGCACGGTAGTGGGGCTGGAAAATGACACCTAATGGTCTTTAAGGAGTTCTCACTAAAGATAAATGAATTCCAAATGAGGTCCCTAAGAAAATATTTTGCAGCTGTAGAAACGGTTGCAAGAATAGAACATGCACCTGCAAAAATTTTGTCTCCAACGTATGAGTCTATGTACAGAATGTAAAGGAGACAAGTGATCCGACGCTCAGCGACCGTTATTCAAGGCCTCATTATTAGCATTATTGAAAGCTTTGATGAATTGTTTCATCAATCCAAGTTTGACATTCTTGTTCGTATTATGGAGAAGGATATCATGTACACTCCGCTTTGATAAGTCAATAACTAACCTCTATTCATTAGATTTGTACAATTTTTATTTAAATTCATCAATAAGACCCTTCATGTCTATATAGTACAATTAATTTCCCTCTGTTGTAAAATATTTTTGGAAGCTTTCCTCTCGATTTTGATACACTGCAACCATTGTACCTTCCATCAGCACATTTCCTGCTTTTAATTCTGATGCGAATAATTCAGCACAATTTAAAATGTTCTCAAAAGTTAACTGGGAAACCTATATTTTTTATTGCAGATTCGTGATCAGCGGGAAAAAATACAATAGACAAGTATAGTCAGACCACCATCACACACTACTTATTTTTGTGGTCCTCTGTAATTTTTTATTAGCATTAATTAACCTCGACCGACAGAGAACATAACCATTGTTTTTGTCTTTGATATGCATTATTTCATGATTTTTACCCGACAAAATCACTACCCAACGTTGTAATCTACTTCCCAACATTTGCAATAAGCCTTTTTTATTATCAAAATATAGATCGGTGGCTTGTGATCTGTTTCCAATATAATTTTAAATCCAAAAGTATATTGATAAAACTGACGAATAGCAATTACAATGACCAATGTTTCATGTTCGATCCAAGCATAATTTTGCTTTGCTTTTGTTAATGTACGTGATGCAAACGCTATCGGTTACGCACCTTTGTGTGGCATCACGAGATCACAAGTCACCTTCATTGGTAGTTTTGGAATTAAATGTATAAGTTCCTCGTAAGGAGTTAACTTCTGTTTAGTTAAAACAAAAGCATTCTCACATTCCTGAAACCAAACCCAGCGCTCACCCTTTTTCAATAATTTATAGAGCGTACTTACAAACATCGCCTAATTACGAATGAATTTTGAGTAAAAATTTACCTCTATAAAACTGTAATCCTTAAAGATTATTTGGTCTATGAATTAACGTAACTGCTGATATTTTCAAATTAAGTAAATGGATTCCTCTAGAAGAAATTCCATATCCTAGGAAGTGTATTTTTGATTTAGACATATCGAATTTACTTATGCTTAAAGTTAATCTTACCTTTTTTAACCGCATTAAAACTTATTTTAAACGCTTAGAACTAACCAAATTAAACTAGATAGCCCTTTAACGTAGCCAGAATATATTTAATGTGAGGAATTAGGTATCTATCAGTTTTCATATGCGGACTTGATGTGACTTTAAAATAACCGTAGATTCTCACCTGACCTTTTTTTTAATTGGTACGATAAGCATGGCCCATTCATTATTCTTGACCGAAATCAAAAAACCTTACTTTACTAATATATTTAATTCATTTCGAAGGAAGCCTTTGATTGCACAAGCAACCGTCCTCGGTTTTTCAAAAACCAATTTAACGTTTTCATTAAAATGCACTATAATTTTTTTAACATTATACAAGCCTACATCATTTGAGAAGACTATTGAAAAATCTTTCTTTAGAATAATTTTATCAATCTTCTTAATAGATATATTTCTGGAATTTACTTCACGATTAATGACGTCTCAATGCCATAACCAATCTTTACTCATAATGGGAGCTATTTCCTGGTAAAAGGAACAGCTAAAATAAGTAGGCTCGTATCAGTAATCGAAACGTGCATAATTCCCAAAGGTAATAGGTATTATACTTTGACATGTGTAACATCTAAAGTTACCAGTCATCGACACTAATTTAACGTTAGTGAAATACTTAGAATAAAATATTGTTGATATCGCTGAAACACTTAAGCCCGTATCGATTTCAAAACTAATTATTTTATTTTTAACCAGTCAATTTTCAATTAATTATTTCACTTGTTTCCGCTTTCCCGAAACTGAAAATATTTCCTGTAAACCGTTGCTATTAACACTACTCGCGTCTAATTTATCATCAATAAAATAATTCTACCCTCTACTATAATCTTTCCGCAACTTTACACTGTAACCTTGGCTACTCAAACGTTCATTACACACATGTGCTAAATGTCCTTTCTTATTATATACTTTACATTAATAGTCTCTGTACCTACGAATTTTCGCTATGTGGTTTATATACCCATAAAAAAACATGCTTAACCTTTGAAATTCTTTGAACTACTCAATGTGCTGTTTACATTCTTCACTGTGTGATTCTTGACTTTGATGAAATGTATGGCGCTTCCCTTTTCTGGAAGTATGTCTGCCGCGTCCCTTGTTGCTGATTCCATGGCTGGAGATTTTTTCACTGCCGTATCATACGTTTAATTTTCTTCCGTAATTATAACTTCTTCTTTGCATCACAGCGAATTCCCCACACGAATTGATTATGCAAATCACTGTTGAGTTTATTAGCAAAATAACAGTACATAATCTTGTGCTTTAACTTTAAACAACACTCACTAGTGCTCTTACCATTACTCTGTATGCACTTTTTAAATTTAAAACGTTCTGTTATTTTACTAAGCCCGGGCTGCAGATGTGTTTTTATAATCTCCACTAACGTTTTATAGTCCTTTGTTGACGGTTTGACCGGGCAGCACAAGTTCCTCAACAAAGAATAGCCATTTTTTCCTAATGGCGATATTAATAAACTACATTTCTCAAATTTTCCATTAACTTTAAAGAACAGTTCTAACCTTTTAATCCACACATCCCAATTATCTTTCTTTTTAACCAACGGCTTAATATCGCTAATGATTCTTCTTGAGGCCATTATTTCTTCAAGGAAGGCCGTGGTTTCAGACAACTCTTTCTTGATTTCTGTGCACTTTACTTTTAATGACTCAAATTTACTTTTACTTATACGACAATTAGTGCAGATATAATCTGACATAATCAATACCCAATATGAGACACCTACGTAACTCATATGAAATACGAGAAAACAAACCAAAATGCCTATTGATTTCTCATGAGTAGTACGTTTTTATCCTCGTTGCCAATGTGGTATGTTTATTAGATATACTGAATAAAGAAATACATGTATTAATAATTATATACGTGTATTTAGTTTAATTGTAACTACACAGGGGCTGGGACGCTAGGTGATTAGCATGTGTAGGAGCTCTCGAGTCGCGTGATTGATACATGTTTAGTGACGATACGTATATTCAGTGAATAGGTAACCGTTGCTGAGGCAAGGTTCCTCGTGTTTGATATGGAATATTAATAATAAAAAATTCAAGTATATTGTAGAAAATATGTTTTTAACTATTTATTTTTCCAGGCTCATTTATTTTTAATATAGTAGCAGTCAGTGGTTATTGGGAGAGTTGCCTGATTCAGTTTTTTATTTATTTGTTTTTTTTTGAGTTCCGAAGAAACACGTGACAATCACTTGTAACAAAGACTGTGAAACTAAAAATGAATAAAAAATGTGTGGAGTATTAAAAAGATTAGTATGAAACGTATGCAGTCATATGTAACACATGTGTTTAAGTGCAAAATTTATTGAGATGCAAAAGGATTTAAAAGCTTTATTAAAGAGAAAGTTTGGCAGGTGTTTAATGGAAAGAAGTAAAAAGGCGATATTCGAGTAAAGGTAAACGGAAAATATACAAGGAAAAGAAAGAACTGAACAAATTGACAACGAGAAAATCTTAAAAGAGATAAACAGTGCAACTTTTTAGTTCAAAACGGAAGACAAATATTGCGTGATAAAGAGTTTTTTGAAAATTTTTAAAACGTGCTTTGTATAGTAAAAGTAGATAAAAGCGAAAAGAAAGAAGATAAGATGGTGGATAATATTAAATTCATAATACCAATTTTTAAAGGTAATAATTATAGTTTGTGGAAAAAGAGAATATCGATGTATTTAGGTTGAGAAAATGTGAAGATGTAATTAAAAAAAAAACAAGAAATTAAAACAAAACAGAATCAGCTTGGGAAGAAAAAGATTTAAAATCGATGAATTACATTTGTAGTGCATTAACTGTCAATCAATTTAAATTGATGCATGAGAAAAATAGCTCGTATAAGATTATTGAAAAATTATACAAGTTATACTTAAGAGAATTCACAGCATTGCAAATATGTGTCAGAAATAAATTAGATAAAATTAAATTGAGCGACTATGAAAAATCTAGAGATTTTTTTAGTGAATTTGAAAAGATAATGATTGAATTAAAAAATTCTAGAGCAACGATTAATGAAAAAAAAAAAGGTTAACTATTTACTAAGAACATGACCTCCCGCATTGGAACATATTGCTGATTTAGTAGACGTTTTGAAAGAAGAAGAGCAAACAGTTGAATATGTTAGAAACAAAATTAAAATGTATGAGATAAGAGATCAAACATACAAAAATAAATACAATAGAGGAAAGTCAAGTGTGTTTAAAGTAGAAAAGAAAAAAATTAAAGCTGTTATAAATGTGGTAAATCAGGATATTTTCAAAATCAATGTTATAATAACATTTATAATCAACGACAAAACACATCAAAAGGATCGTGGACTGGTGTTTCAAATGCAAACAGAGGAAGAAGTAATCAACAGCGAGGAGGTGGACAAAGTCAGTTCGGCAATGAAGAACAAGAAAACTTTCACAACAATAACAGAGTCCATGTCAGAGCACAGCGTAGTCATGGTGGATATCAACAGTGGCAGAATTGACATGGGTAACAACAACATTATCAAGATAACAGTGCTAATTATAATAGAAGCGATAGCGAAAATCAAAGTACTAACAAATACTCATTTTATACAATTTTGGATAACAATTGTAAGTATTAATAATAATTAAAATCTTGCCGATTGCGTAGCGAATAATTGTAGTTATGAAACTGAATAGATTTTGGATAGTGGTTATACTGATCATATTATTATTAAATTGAATTGTTTTTCCAAATATATAAATCTTTAAAATCCAGTCAATGTTAAAATAGGCGATGGAAAAATTTAAAAAGCTACAAAAATAGGAAATATAAATGTATTATTCAAACTAAATAATATAATGACAGAATTCGATATGAAAAACAATTACTGTGTTGAAAAAATGGATAAAAATTTAATGAGTGCTGGTAAAATCAATTATACTAAAATTATTATGGAAAATAATTCTACAAAAACATTTAATAAAAAAAATAAATTGCTTACGATAGCATACAAAATAAATGATGTGGACAAGATTTTCAGCATAGTAGATAACAAACAGGTATACGATATAGCAAATAATATGAGTTAAAAAGAAAAATATTATAGGCTAAAATTCTGGGCCATGTTAATTTTAATTATTTAAATATTTTACGTACAGAAAAGTTAGTTAAAACTCTGCCTAATAAATTAGAGGATGATTATTTTAAATGTGGCACTTCTATTCGAAATAAAATGCATAATATCAAATTTTATAATGATAGACGTAGAGCAAATGATATATTAGAAATCTTACATGTGGATTTAAAAGGGCCTTATAGAGATAGTTACAATGGAGATAAATATTTTTCAATTATTAATGACGATTATAGTAAAATTGCTAAACCATACATAATGAAGTTTAAAAATAAAAATTATAATTGTTTAGTAGAGTATATAAATTTATTAGAAAACTTTACAGGAAAAAGAGTAAAAAAAGTTGGGATGTTATACTGAGAAAGAATTCGTTAAGGAGGTTTGGTTGTTTTTGAGAAGATTTATTTACTCGATGAAAGAAAGAAATTTTGTACTTTGACATGCTTTGAGTACACATAAATTTTTCCAATACTTTTTATCAGCCAAATTTTCAAGAAAAAAATTCCTGAAATTGCATGATTAAACATTGCTATTGTGGGCGAGAGCAATTGTTCAGCCCTTGTTGCACAAATTTCGAGGATAGAGATTTATTTATGAGGAAAAAACTCGAATAGATAGCTTAACTCCTATTGAAGACTCTCGTATCAAAAATGTGCACCTTATCAGGCATTTGCAAAAGAAAACACTAAAACAAGTTACAAAATAATCGTAAAATGAGGGTGTTTCTACTACGCATGACGTAGGCACGGCAACGCTGTTATAGGTAAAACGTATACCAGGTGGGTATTACCTACTGAGCACAGTAAATTCAAACATGTGTTGGAATCAAAACATAAAAAATATACATTGTTTTAGTATTTATGCACAATCTGGATAAATCAGATACTAAATCATATTCATCCACGTCATAGGCAAATTGTTTGGAATACTAGTATAAATAAATGGTTAAAACTGCATAATATATTTTAAGGAAATTTTAATTTATTTTTCAAAGAATGTACATTAAAAAAACACAAGTAGTACAGTAGCATTTTGATAAAAAACGACTTTAATAATACCATTACCAGAAGTAGCAGCGTTGGCTCAGTGGTAGGCGTGCTTGTTACTGATACAACGCTGTTCTAAGGGTCGTGGATTCGATTCTTGGTGAATGCAGGTTTTTTTCAAAAACTGTTTTCATCGAGAAAAGTTCCTATGTAACCCCGGCTGTTTCGGGACGGGTTTTTCCGTGGAATTTTCCTTGAGAGTAATTTTAGAGTTTTTTCCTTCCCTCACAAGTCTTCGGGCCTGGGTGAATGCGAAGCNGAAAAGGGCTATTTTTTAAAGCTGTTGAGATTTTAAACTCCCAAAAAATATGTATTAAAAAAAATTTTTTTTTCTCTTATCTCACAACTTTATTACCAGAGCAACAAAATCCTAGAGCTTAATCCCTACATTTTTTATTGCCACAAAAATACAAACACATTTTCTACTTATTAAAAAATCTGAAAGATTTAAGAGATTACTGTGAGGGTACAATGAAAAGCTGATCTTTCATGTCATGGATTCTTTATTTGTCGATTTTGACGCTGCTGTTCCAATCTCGATAAATTTTCTGCGTCAGTTTCTTGGTGCCTAAAATTGTATTCATTAGATACATTTAAAGTTTGCCTTCCAATTCACCTTCTTTCGATTATTAGCATGCTTACGACTTTTGTGATCCCTAAAGGCTGTTTTTTGTCAACTTTGTTAAGTTCTAATATATTTGTTGGCAAGGTAGTTTGACGTCCAATTGCCCTAAAAAAGAGTGGTGAGGAAATTTATTGAAATATTCCAGTTACTCGATTTGATTACAAAAACTTCTTTTCACGAGCTATTGAATAGGTATCAGATATACGACATTTTTTCTTTAGAAATGAGTGAAATCAATAATTAAAGTTGTCGTGGGCAAAAAGTAAAGCCGAAAAACATTTTTTTTAAACTTTTTACAAGCATCTGATCGCACCTGTTTTGCAGTATAGCAACAATCGATATTTAAATATTAATTAAAAATTTTTACTGCATGACATTACTCCACGTAAATAGCCTAAAACTCAGCTCAACTGAAAAGTGTGGATTGTTTGGTCAGAGTGCGAGTCACTCCTATACCTATATATACAGACTTAGCTAGCGTCAATCGCATCAACTGCTCACTGAGACTGTATACATATGTATGTGTAATACTATGAGGGTTATAGTAAAAATCTGATCTCTCACTCAATAAATTCTTTATTTATTGATTTTGATGTTACTTCAATCTCGATAAATATTCAGCGTCCTTTATTTGACCCCTAAAATTGTATTCATTAGATGCATTTAAAGTTTTCCTTCCAATTCGACTTTTTGCGACTATTAGCATGCTTACAACTTTTGTGACCTCTAAAGGCTGTTTTCTGTCAACTTTTTTAAGTTCTAATATATTTTTTGGCAAGGTAGTTTGACGTCCAATTGCCCTAAAGTAGAGTGGTAAGCTTCTTAAGTAAACTCTTTCTTGACTAAAGTTTACAGCATTTGTGACTGCCTGGATACCTTAGGGTGATCTTCTCTGGCCTGCTGTTGAAGCCCCAGACTGATCGGGAGAAAAGTTACAAAGTCTGAAGCTTTGAAGCTAGTTATAATGCTCTTTTTCAACGTCTCCTGGTATAATGTCGAAGAAGTTGGTATCTAAAGCACCTTTTTTTCGGCAGACTCAGTTGTTTCGATAATCTAAGGGGGAGAGATTGGTTCGTGATGCTTGCCCGTTGGAGACTCCCGTTGGCTCATGTTTTTTTTTTTTCTTCAAAGCTGTTAGGTTCACCTAACACAGACCTTGGAGAGGATCGGTGATTCCTAGTTGAATGCTTAGAGTCGAGAGGGTAATATAGGGTCGTCACTGGGGTTTCCAGCCTTGCGACGAACAACTCCGCTCGTGACGTCTGCCAGTGAATGACTGACTTGGTTTAATAGAGGCTGGCTTTACATAGTCTTTTAGTCGATGAATGATGTTTCCAGAAATGGTAGTAAAAATATATTTGTTGGCAAGGTAGGTTAAACTTATGTGGCCCTTAAAAGAACCGATGAGATTGATGGTTAAGAAGTGAACGTAAATACTTATATTGGCCCTGAAAAGGCCAGAGGTAAAATTTCCAGTTATTCCTTATTATTATTTATGATAATGGAGAGCAAGCTGTAGGTAGCTTGACTCGTAGACCCTCGGAGTCTCTGTGTACGGAGACCGTACATGAAGGAGATACGCCCGCCGCTGACCAAAGAATATCTGGTCTTCAGGTTGTTCCCTGGATAATCAACCGCTCATAGTTAGTGGGGAAGGTGGGCCTAGACAATACCTTTTCTATAGGTATGCCGTTGAAACGACCACTAAGAAGTTGGCCGTTGTGGCTCTTCAGGGCGGTCTTCCCTAGCTTACATTTGTAGTAAAAAATTCTCTGACGGCACCAGGCCAGATTGTGGTACGGTCAAATAACTCTGAAGTGTCGAAGCAGAATGTGCTCTGGCTAGACACGTCTCTTGGTATCCCGCTGGAGACGTTATGGGTTGGAATAAATTTTTTATTGGTAGCACTCTTCAATCCTGGAGGTTAAGGTTGAAAGTAGACCTAGGTCACTTGCCCAATGGAGAAGAGCGTCATTGGTAACCGGGATACCCAGCTGCACGACTATCATCTACATTCTCGATGCAGCTAGGTGACTTGCTAGTTAATGGCGGTAGAAGTTTTCGAGATGCTCCGGCCTATTATAACCACACTTATTTCATTAGGTTGTAGGTAGCTTCGATTCTATGTCGATGCCACCTAGTGGATCCTACTGAACTTAAGTAAAAAGGTGGCGTATTTTTGCAAATCTTTGAGCTTATTTATTGCTATTGTTATTAATTTTTTTAAGATAAAAACCATCATAAAACCATCTCGAAAGTGTCAAGAATCGGTATGCAAAATTTCACCAAAATTGGTTTAGTAGTTTTCGTGGTCAGTGATTACAACGGTTTTAGCGACTTTGCTGTATATATATATGTAAGATAACATATGTTCTCCCACTACCTAATCTTATACCCAAGCAATTAAAAAAGACATGCTAAAATATTTCATTCAAGACATACAAATTGTAATAAAAAGAATTAAGAATAATAAGATGAAATGCAAAAAAGATAAACTGTCAGGTGTATATAGGTCAAATGGTGAAACGCGTAGAAAAACATACAGAGCTCGAACAAATAAACCATTTAATTTGAACACGTATTGAAGAGTATTTTCGAGCATCTAAGAAAAACTTGGATACATGTAACTTATGCGAATTACGTGAATGATTATAGACGTAGCTTTGATTTATAATTTTCTTTTTTATCTTACAGAGATATCTGAGAACTATGCCTAATGGGCTCTGCATTGCTGTGCTTTAGAATATAAAGTTTTAAACGTAGGTAGTGAAGTAAAAAAGGAGATTTATTAGAATCATTGGAAATAAGTAAAATAAGAGACAGTTGTTTTTTATTTAATTGCCAACTTGACTTGAATTTTTTGCCGCTATTAAATGAAAAGTAACAGTTGACAAAGTTTGTGTATAATCTACGTGTATATGTGTTTTATTTACATCGTACATGCTTTGCTTAGCTGTTTATAATTTTCTGTATCTCTACATATGTGTCAGTGTATTTGTAACACCGATGATGACACTCCTTGGAGTTTAATTTGTACGTTAACTTTTTTTTTTTAGATTTTAACTCATAATGGTAACACTAAGTCACAATATATTGGTAAACCAAAACTTGTTTTCTTGTATCTAAGCTATAAAAAAAGTTTAAAAAAAATTTACTTCTCTAACAGTTTTATTATGAATTTTTTTAACAGGCTATAAGTTACAGAATATAAAAGATGCTAAGTTTTACCAAAAAAAGTGTTTCTAGGAAGATTTGTACTAATTTTTATTTATTTTATACTTAATTCTATCTCAAGATCTCATCGATAAGTTCTGATCATACGGAAGATCTTGTAGGACCTCAGTAGATTTTTTTTTCCTGTGAAATTGGCTGAAATTTCACTGGCTTAGTAGCTGAAGCATTCAATAACCACCTGCATGAAAAGGTGTATTGCCGCATCCATTATCCAGTTACCTTACTGGGTTTATACCTATCATACCAGTGAAACTGTAATTACACTTTGCCAGTTATGTATACTTCTCACCAGTTAAGCCGGTGCTCTCTGCTCAAGCAAATTAGCATTCTCAGTAAACCCTCGTGTTTCAGGGACCATTCCGGTAAAGCCGACACCCTTTCCCGGTGTACAGTGGTCCAGAAACTCGAAAAATTCTTAAAACTTGTGCATCCAATGAATCTTTACTCAAATTAGACGTTTTTGGGCTTATTTTGTTCCCGAGAACTTCAGCTACAAGGATCTGAGTCCCTCGGACGTTTTACTATTTTTGATATATATGTATTTTCAGGTATATGTACAGCAATTTTTGATAATCAAAATACTCTAAATACATAATGCGTTGTTAAAGTTAACCGATTTGTACAAAAATTAGTACACGGGACTTTTGAAGTCGCTAATTACAAATCAAAGGTCAGAATTTAAAATTTTAAGATTGTGGATCTAAGATGGTGGACAACTTTTGAAAATTACCCGTTTTCTGCTAACTTTGAAATGTAAATGCTTAAGGATTTTTAGATAACTAATCTGAGGTCACATTTTCTAATTCGAAGATGGCGGACGAATTTTTGAAAATTACCCGTCTTCTGCTAATTTTAAAGTGTGAATGTTTTGGGGTTTTATGATTACGAATCTGAGATCACATTTTCTGCTTTGAAGATGACAGATCCAAGATGGTGGACTAAACTTTAGAAAAATTTCCAGAAAATGCCTCACAATGTCTGCCTCTACTGAATTTTGAGTGGTTGAAGTTTTTTTTGGCTTACGTTACTTGTTACATCGAAACCTACAATAATTCCATTCCCTTGGAGAAGTGATGTTAAAAAATATTTGCGTATATACAGAAAAAATTTCAGTAATTTGTGAAATTCCGACGTTCGAATCAAATTTTAAACTAGTTTCGGATATTCCAGTAGACTGAACTTCTAAGTAAGTGTTTAGTATCGAAAGATAATAAATGTTAGGTTGCTAAATAATATTCATGATTCAATATGTCGGCTGATACAAAATGGCGAATTGTCTTTTGTCTCACAACGCATGAGTTATGGGGTTTAAAGGGAAGGGTAATCCGAGTATATCATATGAATTTAACGTAATTCGTTTATAATCTAATAATGCCACAAATGAATATTTTAGAAACACATTATTTATTAATAGGAACAAATTTAGTATTTACAAGTATCTGTTCCTAAACAAAACCGTTATTGTATGATTAAAAACTCTCGTATTCAGATAATTCATCACTCGTATCTTCCATCGATGTATCTGTAGATTCACAGTCAACTAACAAGTTATTTTCACATTTCTCTGTAGAGTTATTATTTTTGCGTATGAGCAGAGATATCATTTTGTATGTCAAACATGTACTCTATTTTTTAGGAGTCTAACGACGTAACAAAAAAAATGGATCAGAGTTAATCATAAATTTCTGGAAAATATCTGTATTAGTTGCCACTCTAAAAAAAATTTTTATGTCCGGATAACAACATATTTGAGTTTAAAAACAAAATAAAAATTGGTTATTCTTTGAAATAATAAAGGTTGAAAAAATAATATTTTACATACAATGTTTTCTCGAAAACTTTTTACGAAAATGTTTAACATTTTTGTGATTGCATTCTTGAGCTTCCTTGGAAAGCATATCAATTGGTACAAACAATGATTCCATTATCTTGTGCCCATGAATTAGAATCATATGTAGTGAGGTCGGCATCTTGTACCAAGAATAGTTTTCCACATAAATTTACGTTGTTCTTAAAGAATACGCTCTGAATTCCTCAAAGTCGATTTCTTTACCAGATGATACAACGGTCAGAATAACCTTAAAACGTCTTAAAAGTTCCGTGTTAAACCTCAAAATTTAGTAAATTTTTCTATATTATACTACTTTGGAATACGCATTTTAAGCAAAGTATTGGTAAGAAATAGCTTTAAACCTATTACTTCAGATACAGCATCGAGATTATTAAAAAATTTAGGAGCTGTGTTGCCGTTATTAGTATTACCCTCGCCTTGAGTCGGCGCATCGACTAATATTCCTAGTTTCTTTATGAGACCATCTTGAATTAATTTTTTTTTTTTTTACGATTTCTTGATTCTCCTTCTTTACCTTGTTCATAAAAATTAATTGTACAACCTCGTGCGTTACTACCATAGGTGAGTAGGAATAATTTTGTGAAGTGATTGTTTTAAAGTCAATAAAGCCTATGTTTCTTCACATGAATTAAGAAGGGGTAAAACGATTTCGTAATATTAAAGCATGTCTGATTGTGAAAATAATTATTAGATCTCTTGTACAATAAATGCACTATGAATTTTCGGTTTTTAATAAATATTTATAAAACTAGCGTTTCTCTCAACTTAGTTGTTATCAAAAGAATATAACTGTAAGTCTATGGAGTTATGAAATATGTTAATTTACTATCATATTAAAATATTCATGAATTATTGGTGAGTTTGCCTGTAATTATCTAAGGAAATTAAAAACGGAAATTAATCTGTGGCACATATAATGGAGACAGAAAAGAATAACATGAATTAGTAATGAAAAAGCCGTTTTATTTGCTTACACTATCGCACGTGCATATTGACTTTCCTACATTTACTTTAAATACACATGTTTCAACTTTCAGCCCATACTTTCACGTCCAGCCTGTACGAGATGTGCAGTACTAATTCCATTATGCGGATATGAGCGTGCAAAACGGAGAATCCATATTTCAGAGCGTTTTAATCGACCGTGACTTCAGACATTTTTTTAATGTTATTCAATTTCGATATCGTTTCCTTACATACAAAGCATCTCTAACTTGATGAATTGTTTAACGCATTACAGACCTATTTTTAGAAGTTTTACAGCTTTACTGAATCTGAGGTTTGATGCATAGTGTTTTAATTATTACTAGTGCAGTGTAATTATTATTATTTGTATATGTTTTTGTTACATTTTTTATATTTTTGTCTTACTAAAAAAGAAGATATGAATTCACAATTACAAAGAAATGAATATTTTTCACAGTATACGATTACCTACATTCTATTTTCTTTTTCTGTTGGAACAACAAATTCAGGATATAGAACTACAAACCTAATTTGCTAAGATAAATAATTAGAATACAGAGTCCTTAGTCATGTATTGCACAAGAGGGTACAACCGTACAATACAATTATATTACAGAATATCATTCTATTGCTCAAAAATATATTGAAATTAAGTTACAGCAGAATGAACGTAATCATACACAATGATTAAAACAGTTTTTAATTATTTAAATATTTTATGTAAAAAACAGTTAGTTAAAGGTCTGCCTGATAATTTAGAGAATGATTATTTGAATTGTGGCACTTAAATTTAAAATAAAATGTATAATATTAAATTTCGTAATGATAAACGTAGAGAAAATGATATGTATATTAGAAATCTTACATGTGGATTTGAGTGGGGCTGATGAAGATAGTTATAATGGAGATGAATATTCTTTTATTATTGTTGACGATTACAGTAAAATTACTAAGGCATACATAATGAAATTAAGAATGAAACTTAGAATTGCTTAGTAGATTATATAAATGAATTAAAAAACTTGATAGAGAGCTTCGATGGCTTAGTGGTTAGCGTGCTAGCCTCCTGGCCAGAGATACTCAAGGGGTCGTGGGTTCAAATCCCGTTGAAAATTATCGAGATTTTTTGACGATCTTTTCTGATGGGATGAGTACTCCGGATACCGAAAAAATACTTGAACCGATTTTTAAAACAGATACTCGATTTTTCTGGTAATGTCTGGACCTCCAGGGGCTTCTTTTTCAAAGGAAAGCCAATACCTGGCCAGCTCATCAGGTAAAGTCACTGTTGGTTACAAAAAGGTCGGTACAGCAAGTTAGATAGTTTATTGGAAAAAATCTTTCCATTAAACTTGATAGTAGCTGGGGTGTGCTTAAGACAATAGCTGCGCTCTGTAAATAGTATCCAGTATGAATGATGACCGAGTCGTCTGAAGGGAACTTTGCAAGGGGCTCGCACGAAAGACTCGCATAATTGGGGAAATAGGATGTTAATAACAACAGAAAAAAAAACTAGGAAGGTATTGGGACATAAGATACATGAAAACCCTGGAATGGGTACTCTTTGGAATCATACTACGTATATTCAGTGGATAGATAACCGTTGCTAAGGCAAGTTGCCTCATGTTCGATATGGAATATTAATAATAATAAATTTAAGTATATTGCAAGAAACATATTCTCAACTATTTATTTTCTCAGGTTCATTTATTTTTAAGGAAAAGATAGTAACAATTATCATATTACTAGCGGCCCCCCGTCTCGGCTTCGCCCAAGACTTACTAAATGGAACACCGTAGTGTGTTGACATGTAATGTAAAACGTTTTCAGTTAGAAATTTGACATTAATTTATTCCTGACACTTTTCAGATCAAAAATTTTCTTATTAAGAAAATATTTGTTCGCAATCCATACAGTTTATTTGGTCAAATAATAAGCTGTGAAAATTTAAAAAAAAGTTATTATGCTGAAAAGTACCATGCGTTCCATATACTATAAAATAATTGCTGGCCATAAGTAGCCGTTGATTTGCAGTTTCTCCCGTATAATTTACGAAAAGGGCTATTTTTTAAAGCTGTTGAGATTTTAAACTCCCAAAAAATATATATTAAAANTGAGTAGGAATAATTTTGTGAAGTGATTGTTTTAAAGTCAATAAAGCCTATGTTTCTTCACATGAATTAAGAAGGGGTAAAACGATTTCGTAATATTAAAGCATGTCTGATTGTGAAAATAATTATTAGATCTCTTGTACAATAAATGCACTATGAATTTTCGGTTTTTAATAAATATTTATAAAACTAGCGTTTCTCTCAACTTAGTTGTTATCAAAAGAATATAACTGTAAGTCTATGGAGTTATGAAATATGTTAATTTACTATCATATTAAAATATTCATGAATTATTGGTGAGTTTGCCTGTAATTATCTAAGGAAATTAAAAACGGAAATTAATCTGTGGCACATATAATGGAGACAGAAAAGAATAACATGAATTAGTAATGAAAAAGCCGTTTTATTTGCTTACACTATCGCACGTGCATATTGACTTTCCTACATTTACTTTAAATACACATGTTTCAACTTTCAGCCCATACTTTCACGTCCAGCCTGTACGAGATGTGCAGTACTAATTCCATTATGCGGATATGAGCGTGCAAAACGGAGAATCCATATTTCAGAGCGTTTTAATCGACCGTGACTTCAGACATTTTTTTAATGTTATTCAATTTCGATATCGTTTCCTTACATACAAAGCATCTCTAACTTGATGAATTGTTTAACGCATTACAGACCTATTTTTAGAAGTTTTACAGCTTTACTGAATCTGAGGTTTGATGCATAGTGTTTTAATTATTACTAGTGCAGTGTAATTATTATTATTTGTATATGTTTTTGTTACATTTTTTATATTTTTGTCTTACTAAAAAAGAAGATATGAATTCACAATTACAAAGAAATGAATATTTTTCACAGTATACGATTACCTACATTCTATTTTCTTTTTCTGTTGGAACAACAAATTCAGGATATAGAACTACAAACCTAATTTGCTAAGATAAATAATTAGAATACAGAGTCCTTAGTCATGTATTGCACAAGAGGGTACAACCGTACAATACAATTATATTACAGAATATCATTCTATTGCTCAAAAATATATTGAAATTAAGTTACAGCAGAATGAACGTAATCATACACAATGATTAAAACAGTTAGAAGGATATGAAAATAGGCATCGCAATAATAAATATACTAACCTTGCCGTTGATGATGGTAAGAACCATCTTAACATTAACTGAAAACCCATTGATAGAAGCGGTTCTAAATTAATCGATTTGACGTTGCATATCATCTTGTGTCTCTTTGCACAGCTTGTCAGTTTCTTTTTCATATGTAATTACTATTGGACGGCAAAATCTAATTGAAGATAGCTTAGGATTTTCCCCGTGTATAAAACTGTCCTTTTTATTGAATGCTTCAACGGAACAAGAAAAACGCAGAAGACGTGACTCATATTTTGGGTACCCAAATCTGTTTCTGCAGACTTTTATCTGTAGCCGTTAACGTTGCTTCCATCAAATCCGTATCTAAGCAGCAATGAAACTTCCTCATTGTTGTCCTAGCTAAGTTGTAGAAACTTAAGCAATCTCCTACTGCAACAGAAAAGAAAACTCACATTTCTTTTCTGTTACGGTAACATTCTCAGGGTATGATTCCTTCTTTGCTTTTACAATCTTGAAAAACCAATTAACGCTTATTGCATCAGAGCACTTACATGCACAATATTTTTTATAGTACAAATTTGGTTGTAATATATTGAATACATAGATAAAATTAGAGATCTTACGAATGTTTGGTGAAAGACATTAAAAACATAAACTATTTCGTAAACATAATGAATTAAGAAGTATGAGAAATACATGTAATAAAATGTTTTTTAGAATTGAATGAAGATTTAAAAAAAATTTTTAAGCGGTTTTCTAGAAATCATTTAGTTTAGATACAAAAAAATTTTTATACATGACTTTAATGTTCCTGGAACAATTTTTATACAGAAAACACTAATTCATTATTTTTTATCAACTTAAACAAGAGTTGTATCAAAAGCTTTAATAGATACTATTCCATATAAGTCCCCCAAGGAATGATAGGACACGCCACTATCAAATCACCTTAAGGTAGTAGTCGAGCACTCTACAGTGCGTGCCATAATGCGCTGTAGCGTATGCGTATACTATATATATCGCTTCGACAACTATCTTGAAAAATGACAACGTTGTAGGAGCGTACAATGCACTGGAAGGAATATACATACAGATTCATGAATACATGTAGAGATCGACAAAAGCAGTGTTGCCGGATTTTCATAACGCTCCTCGTTCTACTGAAATTTCACTGAATTTATCAACTTTGCAAAGCTCGAACAACAAAACTATACCGCTGAGCCCTTTTAAATTGGAACCACAGTTGCTTTATAATATAAATTATATCATACTATTTTTTACAAAACATTGTAAGAAGCGTTTTAGAGATATAAGCAATTTCGTTCACAAATCGACCCCCAATCCGGCGCTTTCCTATACCTCCTGTGTTAAAAGTTCAACATTAAAACTTTAATATCTCCAAAACTATACCGCTAAGCCTCTTCAAATTTTGGCTCATGATAAATAATAGCAATCTTAAGGCACACACAAAATTTTAGAAAAATCGTAAAAAAAGTGTTTTTGATCGACTACTACCTTAAGATATGAATACTGTATAAAGTATATTTTTCGAATTTAAATCAAATTTAGAAAACCCGTTCAGTTTACGTTATGGTTAGGCATTGGGCGTCCATTATATCCAAAAAATCATTAACAATTGTTGAGATAACTTCAGATACTTGCATAAAATAATTGAGACTTTTGTGATAAAGTTAAGGACTGTACAATTTTAGTTTAGTCACATTTTTTTTTGTTCGGAATGCAATAAAATGTTAGATCTTAGGTTCACAGAAAATATTAGTTTGATCTATAATAACTATGATTCCTTACGCGCTAATACAATTAAAATACAATTTAAAAAGAATTTCAAATACCGCATCAAACCCATTACATGCATACATTATTTTATAGTAGATATTAATGGAACATTTTATTCTTGTAAATAATAAATTACAGAAAAAATTAGTGATATTAAAAGACTTTGCAAGAGATCAGTTATGGTAATATTCTTTTTGTTTGTCTACATACCTTCGATATGCAAACAAAATCAATAGAGGTTTCCATGATTCTAATCATACTACAATACAAAAATTAATTTGTTTTAACCATTTATACTTGCATACTACAATGTAATTGATTATGACTGTTTATCTGTTACAAATTTCGTATTTTAAAATTTTTTATGAAGGTTTTTTATTAAATAAGATTAATTTTCATTGAGGAAAAACTTATGATGTCTAGAATTACGTATATTTTGTAGAAAAATCGTATTGACAGCAGTAAGATAGGTCAATATCCTCGAAATACCTTGTTACACTCTAGGTATATATCATGACCAACTTTTAAGGCTGCAGATCGAATGTGCTTATAGGCATGCTTAGTCAGGTTGGCATCTAGAATAATTATAACTGCTTCTTCTAGCCTCATGGCTGATCCTCATACCGCTGACAATTTCATGAATATTGTTTGCGCTTTCTGGCTCTATAATTTCATCAACAAGTTTTACAGCAAGTGGATTAGAATCATTTTTCAACTTTTTTTTACGAGTGCGAAACATACCTTTGCATTAACACTATCATCTTATGCTGATACTTTGCGATACCAGCTTTTTTCTGATGCATCCACAAAATTGACGACATGTCGGCCCACTTTATCATCTGCATATTCTAATAATATACGAGCTCAGTTATCTTATATAAATAAAGTTATGAAGTTATTAATTATAAAATGTTTTTCCCATGTACACTAAACAATATACACCTGCATGAATTTAATCGTGCTTTTAATCGTGCTTTGTAATTTTTGTATTTTTTTTGTTATTCAACAAATTTTTTCTCGACTTTTTAATTAGAAATAACAATGAGTAGTAAACAATTTACAAAAATAGTGACATTTTTTTCATATTTGTAAATTTACACTCGTTTGAGAAATTTTTCGATGTGGCTTTTATAGTTGTTTATATAAGAACTTCAGTTGTTCTCCTATTAAATTATTGTACTTTGTATTATTTTTTATTCAACGAGAAACATTAGAAATAACAAATGTATCTGTAACAATTTAACAAATTTATAACTTGACTGAGAACATTTATTTTGCGAATTCATCAAATTCAAAAACTATGGTTTATTTTTCAACACAAACAAAATTTGGAAAGCCTCTTTACTTTGTTTACTTGCTAATGCAACGTTACGTTAAAAGTTGACAGATACAACCATTTACAAGCATGATCTTCTCATATACAAATTGATACTGTCATGTATTATTACATTGCATTTTCTACATTTTGTTGCATAATTGTTAATGCGTACTATATGCTTTGCTTATATGGCTGGATCTATTATATTTTTTAAAAATTAACTCAAGTCCAGATGTTTTCTATCTCGTTAATATTGGCAGACTATTCACTAAGTTATATTTTCTGTTAATCCAACGTAACCTTAAAACTGTAGGCATTACGTGTATATACGTTTCTATATAAATATATTGAACTCGCACTAATAGTACACGGGGCTCCTAAACAAAATCAAATAAAATGAATAGGTAACTTTTGGGATCATTTCTATTTTATTTCAGGGTAATTTTCTGACCAAAATAAAAATAAAAAAAACCACTAGGTGGTTTTTTTTACATCAAAATGAAAAAAAAAAATTACAAAGTCGATTTAATCTCGTAGGAAAGAGCAATTAAAACGTATAGTTTTCTTAACTGATTTTTTTTAAAAAAAAAAAGCTAAATTAAACAACGATGATTGTAGGTAAAATGATTTAACTTGAAAATTTTTTTTCAATACCTTTCCTTTATTTTAAAAATGTAAATTTGAAAGTTTTAACAATATTCTGATCTTCAAAGTTCGTAAAAATGGCGAGTAACATAATATATTAAGCATTGGAAAGAAAAATTAGCTTTTTAATAATTATAATTATTTTTGCTCTCAACATATTGCTAACTTGCAAACTCTTAAGATCCGAACAAAAAATATTATCACTTCCGGAATATTTGAAGGAAGAGATAGTATTGACTGCATACTTTTCGTGAGTTAACAGTGATGAGATTGTCTACTAGCGTGGTGTCAGTTAATGTTTATGGTTGTTGAAAATGAGAAAATTATCAATTTTTTAGTTTTTTTTTCAATTTTGCTGTTAAATAAAATGGCATAGTGTTTTCTTTCCATTTCGATCACAAAATTACCCTGAAATAAAATAGAAATGATCCAAAAAAAAATTTTAGTTATCTATTTATTTTATTTAATTTTGTTAAGGAGCACCTTGAGTAATATTATAGTCTGCCACTTGCAGTATCGTATGAATATTTACAAATTTCACAACTATCGTAAATTAATAATATACGTACGTACGTAAACATAAACTGTGGAAATCGTATGATAGCATTTTTAAGGTTAAACAAATACAAGTCAGAAATCTATGATTTTAAAAGTTTTAAAATAGCTAATGCAAAATAAAAAATTAAAACTTATTATAAAATACATCAAACATAGTACATACTTAAACACAAAATTTTCAGGTGCTCCGTGTTTTGTTGTATACAAATATTACACACTCCTTCTGTCCAAGATTTATTATTCTCCATGAGATGTATGTAACTCTTATTTCTTGGCATTACTTTTAATCGTTTTGTTATGTTGTTATAGAATTTATACCTCAATTCATTCTCAATCTTTTTTCTTAAGACATAACTTGCCTCAATTTTCCACTGGGTAATTAAGTATTCTAAAACACAAGTTTTCTGTTCTTCCCACGATAAGCCTCTCTTACTGCTTAATAGCAACAAGACGTCTTTTATTTTGAAACTCAAAGTACACATTGTAAACTACGAACTGTGCGTAAACATTTAAAAAAAAAAATGTATATGTAATTTTTTTCTTGTACATTTAAAAAAGTATTACGGTCACTGTCTCCAAGTTGTTATTCATAGGAGGATACTATGTGCATAATACAAGTAAACACTGAATGAGAAAAAAAACCAGAAGAAGGCTGTTCGTGGTTTAAAATATACAGAAAAAGTATAAGGTTTGATCGAATTCGAAAATCGGAGTTCGTTGTCGGCCACTACCAGAAGTGGGATTCATATCTCAACCAAAGGTTTTATACTGCGATTTATAGAAAACTGTATAATACTTTTAAAAATGTCAGAAACGAAATGACCATACTTCTCTTGACATTTTCTCATGTAGTCATTACTCAAATATAGTAACTGTCTCTTATAAAAACTACATGTAATCGATAATCATGTCACTGGTTTTTTTTTAAGAGAATTGAAGCTTTCGAAGTAATAATTTTCAATCGATGTTGGTAAGTATTGCGATGCAACACGTAATCCACTAAACGAGTAACAAAAAAAAAAAACGATGTCACCAATAAACTGTTACAAACCTAAAAACTGTTCGACGTAGTCTTACCATGTTTCATATACGTATAAGACCTATGTTTTATTTCTACAATAGATTCCGTACGTACGTAACCCGTAGCCACCAATACTTTGGACTACATGAAAATTGGAAAATATTATTCAATATAATATTCATGATAACTTTTTTCAAAAAATACGGGTCTACTCCGGTGCATTGGTATTCTTAGAAGGAGAATTCATCAATATATATTTATATTGTTAAGAGGAAAACAAATTCATGTAGATATCTTTTCATAATCGCATCTGTACTTATCTATGCGTAAGTGCCTACTTTTCTTATTCATTTAAAAATGAAGATATTACGTACAACGGCCAACTATAACGTTGGTTAACAAATCAATTCCTTATCCATTTACAATCAGCTAGTACGCCCAATTTGAATATTACAATAATTTTTTGTTAATGAACAGATACTTGTAGATACGAAATTTGTTCCTTTTAATAAATAATATGTATTTCTTAAAACATTCATTTATGGCATTATTAGATTATAAACGAATTACGTTATATTCATATGTTATACTCAGATTACCCTTCCCTTTAAACCCCATGACTCATGAATTGTGAGAGAAAAGACAATTCGCCATTTTGTATCAACCGCCATATTGTATCATGAATATTATTTATTAACCTTACATTTATTATCTTTTGATACTAAACACTTACTTAGAAGTTCAGTCTACTGGGATATCTAAATCTAGTTTAAAATTTGATCTAAACGTCGGAATTTCACAAATTACTGAAATTTTCCCTGTATATACGCATATATTTTTTAACATAACTTCTCCAAAGGAATGAAATCATTGTAGGTTTCGATGTAAGAAGTAATGTGAGCCAAAAAAATTTTAACCAGTCAAAATTCAGTAGAGGCAGAAATTGTGAGGCATTTTCTAGCAATTTTTCTAAAGTTTAGTCCGCCATCTTGGATCCGTCATCTTCGAATCAGAAAATGTTACCTCAGATTCGTAATCAGAAAACCCCAAAACATTCACATTTCAAAATTAGCAGAAGACGGGTAATTTTCAAAAATTTGTCCGCCATCTTGAATCTGCCATCTTCGAATCAGAAAATGTTACCTTAGATTCGTAATCTAAAAATCCTTAAGCATTAACATTTCAAAGTTAGCAGAAGATGGGTAATTTTCAAAAATTGTCCACCATCTTCGATCTGCCATCTTGAAATTTTAAATTCTGACATTTGATTTGTAATTAGCGACTACAAAAACTCTTACATACTAATTTTTGTACAAATCGGTTGACTTTAACAATGCATTATGTATTCAGAGTATTTTGATTTTCGAAAATTGCTGTATACATACCTAAAATACATATACATCAAAAATAGTGAAACGTCCGAGGGACTCGGATCTTTGTAGCTGAAGTTCTCAGGAACAAAATAAGCCCAAAAACGTTTAATTTGAGTAAAGGTTTGTTGGAAGCACGAATTTTAAGATTGTTTCGGGCATTCTGGACCGCTGTGTGGTGCCTGGGACAAGGAAAAAATACTAGAATCATACTGAAGAAAAACTCTCTGGACTAATCTGCCCCGAAACAGCCAGAAAATCATAGAAATATTTTCCAATGAACACAGTTTAAAAGAGAAACCTAATTTATCGAGAATCGTATCCACGACCCCTAGTTATTAATTGTATTATTCAACTACACCCCGTTATACGACGTTATAATATTTAGTTGTTGATGGATATTTTTTTTAAACTATTTGTCAAATAAAATTTTTTTGTTTCTTTATGTAAGGAAAAAAATTTAACTTTTATAAGCAAAGTTAAATTAAACACTTAATTAATATAGAGCTCTAATGTATTAATTGGCGTATTACAACATTTTATTTTACATCGTACTCATTAGCCGTTCTTACAATGAGTCAATGAAATATTTCAGAAGCAAATGCTATAAAAGAAAAAATTAATGCGCACCTTTTTGTTTAAGGTCAGCTAAAAATTTATACATAAATGTCCTAATATTAAATAGTTGTATGGATGAAAATTTCTTTTGCTATCTGAATTTCTCTCAAATCACGTGATTCTTTATGTGTTTTTACATGATCTAACTTAATTCTATTTGGAAAATCTATTTATTGTTCATTTCTACCTTCTTCAAGCAATATTTATTAACAATTAAATGATAATTTTTTATCTTTTTCTAGCCTGTTGAGCTCAACTAGTTTCTTTTTTATCTTATAAAAAATAAAGTGTTTTCTAATTTTTTATTCTAAAAGTAACTATACTTAAAATATAACGTCTTGTACCAAAATATCATGTTTCTTTGACGACCAAATTTTGCATTTGCTAGATAAAAATATTAATTCGATTATATGTAAGTCTTGACAGTTGATAATCTTTCTTGTAAATTATTATTGTTAATGACTAGATAACTATCACGTATATTCATAATACTAGAAAGCTTGAATTTCTAACAATTTTTAATAGTGTTATAAATCCTTGCCATTACTCAGACAATTATGCTTGTATAATTCTTACATTTCCAGAAAATTAATAATTTATTGAGGAGTTGACAAAATTTAAAAAGTAATATAATGTATTTTATTTTATGTACACATGAAAAAACGGGTTGCATCACATGTGACGCACCGCAGAAGTAACAACTTCAAAAATAATTGAAATATACATATATATGAATAAACGGAGCGGGCAAGAGTTTGTGATTGAAATAGGGAGGGCTTGTAAGGTATTGAAGATTGGTACAACAAAAAAAATGAATCTGAACAGAAAATAAAATAGTCTTTTTATAAACATGTTCATCGATGTGTGTTCCAGAAAGTGTATAGTACTCATACTATGGCCATAAAGGTTCGGTGTTGTGAGAAGCACATTAGCATAATGCTCATTAACAATAAAATTGCTTACTAAAATTGCACACACGTGCGTACACATGTAAGTAGATTTTTTTGGTCAATCTATCTGTTCGTCTGCGATTTTGGATTTTTAAAATAATTTTTAAAGTTATTGTTGAGCAAAAAAACAAAAAACATATTGTACATATTTGTAATAATTTTGCAAATATCCTATGATTTTTCAAAAAAATTTCCACTTCAATTTCATACAGAAATGTTAAAAATACTGAAATTTGGATGTTTTTTAATATTTGGAGGTTATACCTCGTATTATGAAAACCCTTTTATTTAATACTGGCTACCTGCATTTATCTTCCATACATGCAAAAATTATGTGTTAATGTGCCTTATTAAAGTAATAATATTAAGTACTATATTTTATAGACACGTGCGCGGGCAAACATGTACACACTTACACAGTAAAAGTAGAAAGTACACACAATACACACACTCATCATGCATGCATACTTTCATGCTTGAATCCATAATTCTGTAAAAAAGTTATACAGGAATACATACGTGCATGTATACGTTGTATACGTGGACACTGCTCACAGTATCACACTACATGGCAATAGGAATTTGCATAACACTACATGCTTACTATATATGTGTTGGAATCCGAAAGCGAACGGTGAGACTCGAGCGCCACCGAGCTGTGATATACATATGTATGTTCAATAATAGATCTCAGTTCAAAAATAAGCAAAAATTAGTATTTGAAAAAAGAAAATTTAAAAACACGGTGAAAAATGGCAGACTCTTCTGACAGTTTGATTAGATTTTTTTTTTTTTTTGTATTTAACAGCCTCTCTGACAAACTCTACGTATAATCACTCTGCATTACTGCGTTGCTCTGTGTATGGATGCAGGCACCTTGAAAACATGCACACAAGAAATCAGTTTCCCAGAAATACGAGCCAAGTAAAGCCTTGATGTTGAATTCGAAGCAAGCGTTATCAAGCTGCCAAACTACAAGAACTGCAGCCTCAACCAGTGTGGTCGCGTGTCACCAACATTGTTGAAGTAGAATCTTATTAACAGTGTTTTAAAAAATAATACACTCCCTTTCCTAAAAGTACATATCATTCGGCGCTAAAAAAATAGCAATTATTGATGTAAACAAAAGAAGTATCGCAGATATAACGTTTGCCTCAATTATCGTCTGTGTGCAAATAATACTTTTATAAATAGTTATTTATTTTTCTAATGTTACTTCGCAAACTAACCATATTTATACATAGATGTATGGAATGCAAGTCAAGTGCGTTTGAATATCACCACATTGCACTATAGAACGCCCTAGGCGTATGCTTAATGCACCTTGTAGCGATAAGGTTAAGAATATCATCAGTGTTGTTGCTTATTTATCTTGTTTTTTTTCGTTCCCTGCTAAATTTTCGATGGTGTGTATACGTCCAGACTTTTTTATTATTATTTAAGGGTGCTTTCATATTCGACTGATATATGCGTACTTATAATTGCTCAGCTTTATGACGGTATAAGCTGTTGAACACTGCCGTTACACACAGTTCAGCAATTGCCAGTTCATCTAAAACTCCGTCTTATAACCAGCCAATTATGTATGCGTGTAGTATCAGAATCTTAGGAATAAAGGTAAATAAACTTGAGCTTACTAATATACGATCGTCTACTGCGTTTCTATGATAGTCTCTAAAATTTATGGTATGAACGATAGTGACACATGCTAAAGCTGAAAAACAACAGCAATATCTCCTGCCAATAATCAATGATTTTACAGTTTATTTTTCTAAAGTACTAAATTCATGTTGCCAAAAAACCACTTTTACCTTTTTAGGAATTCAACTAATATTTATTTTTCCATGTATTACCATAAAAGTTGCATGTTCATTTTTTAAGTTAATTAAATTGTCATAAAATTGTAGATTTTAATCGCAAATAGAATAATGTACGAATAATTTGAATACATTATCAAACTACCTTTATAATACAATATCGTAATGTTTTTTAATTTTGTGGATACAACATATTAGATAGTAAAATACATGGAAACAAACCATTCGATAAGACTCAAGGAATGAAAATGTGTTTCAGTACACTGTTAAAATAGACTTTAAAAATGAGATACTGCCTTAACACAATTTTAATTTAAATTTACATTGTTATTGGATTATTCTTATTTTAATTTACGTTTTTAAAACATTTAACATAAATGTGTTTCAATTTTTAGATGTTTTCTGATTTTTCAGACACATATCTGAATGTCTTCATAAAAATTGATTCAAATGTGTCAAAAGTCTCTTGCCATAACATTTTTGAAAGTCTCTTGCCGTTTTGAATAAGATTTGAAACTATATTTAAAACATCATTCCTGAGCTTGTTTGAAAATTTAAATACGTTTTTGTAGAAAACTCACAGCACTTTGTGCAATATACAGTACACGTTTCGTTCTCACTTTCCAATGTGTCATCTATAAAAGTCATATAAAGTATAACGTATATTCGGAAAAGTAAGATTTTGTATTATTTTTCTGTTATTTTTGTGTTTTTCATCAATTTTATATTATAAAGTTTATTTTGTAACGTTCTTCCGTTATCAAATATGTGAAAACTAATTTAGGATTTAGCAGAAAAAAATAGATGTAAGACGTTCTTATGAAACGGCTGTAAGGATAATTTTTCATGGATTTTTATGATAAATATTTTTAGTATTTCGCACATTATCGCATTTTTTCGCAAGACTTCGCTCACAAACTTTTCGAGTCACCGCTATGGTAAAAACTCATAATACTATTAGATTCAGGAAAAAAAATCCATACGATTTCTTAGAACCACAGTTTTTATAATATTTATGGTTTATATAATTAATATCATCAGTACATTAAGCATCATTGAATTCTTTAGTAAGTTTTTATTCACAGACTTTCTAGTCAATACGACGGTTACAATTAATGATACTGTCAGATTCAGAAGGAAAAAAATACATGTGAGTACGTATTTCAAACTTGCAATTTTACCGCTTCTTATGATTTTTATAGTGGAAGAATAAATTGAATCACTTTTAGCATGTAATTACTATAAAAAAAGTTTTTTTTTTTGATGCACGGGAAAATTTGCTCGAAATTTTTTTTTTTATTCCCGCTTATGTTTTATTAACGTTTACCTACATACATACATGTATAAAATACTTTATTTTTAATGATTATGTCTCATCGTTGTTTACCAGGAAAATAAATTACAACAATTTCGTATGAAACATTTTATAGTTAAGTATGTAGAGCATTCTACAGAACAACCCGCTGCTTTTTTGAAAGTACCCACTTAGCAGCCTTTGCACAAATTATAACAACATTTTTTTATTTTCTCTGAGTTGTTACTCAATAAAAACTAAGCCAATTCTTTCTATTGCCCTTCCACAAACCCTTAACTACCCCTTTACTGCCACCACATGATTTTACTTGTTCTTTTCCGGCCTACTACAATTTAAAAAATGACCATATTGTACTTGTCCCTCCTTACACAACAATTAATTTGTTTTCTGAAAAAAAAATGTACAGTATTTTTATTAGAGAGTTTAAATGTGACAACTTAATTTTCTTATTATTTTTAAACAGCAACACATTTATGAAAATATTATCTCATATATAATCTGGAACAGAACGAAATTTGTAGATAAGTAAAATGGTCGTAGATTTAGGTGCGAAGTGTCACGAGAAAAAATTAATATAGTTATTTACGTTACAAGTGCGGAAAAAAAGATTTTCGGTACGAGTTGTGATTGACGCACACAAGTGGCCGAAGTTGCTAAGAAAGAGTGCCAGTTAAGCATACGGGTGCGTACCGCAAGTGTGATCGTACGGTACGAGTTACTGGCATCGGCCACGAGTGCGAGTCAATCACTCGAGTGCGGGAAATCATCCGCACGAGTTACGTACACGATTTTTCGTAGTATGTGCGAGAAAAATTGATATAAATTTTAAAATAAGTAATTTAAATAATAAATTTAAAGCTTATGCATTCTGCAATATTTACTTATACGAGCTGGATACTATAAATATTCTGAATTTATTCATCATTGAAAGATAAAAGAATCTAGTGTAAAAAATAAATAATTTGCTAGTAGGTTGTGCGTGGTCCCGGGGCGGCAGCCCCTGGTGGGGAAAACTTTGCAAGGGGCCATTACAAAAGACTTGCATACTTGAGAAAAAGAAAGATAAGTGCAGAAAAAAAAAAAAAGTAGTAAAGAGAGGCAAAGGATACTTTAAAACCCTGGGTTCGGTATGCGTGGAATCTAAAAATAAAAAAAAAACTTCTTATTGTTATTTCATTGTATAAAAAGTGCAGAATTTACTACACAAGGGTTATACTTTTGTTCTTATGTACTTAAAATATTATGTTCGATTTAAATTTATATTTAATATTTTTTAACATTTTATGAACAAATCCATCTACCTAAATCATCAATAAAAGGACTCCAAGAACAGTGCAAATGATACGAAGAATTAATAAACTTCAAGGGCTTAGCGGAATACGTATTTAAATTTTCAAACAAGCTCAGGAATGATGTTTTAAATATAGTTTCAAATCTTATTCAAAACGGCAAGAGACTTTCAAAAATGTTATGGCAAGAGACTTTTGACACATTTGAATCAATTTTTATGAAGACATTCAGATATGTGTCTGAAAAATCAGAAAACATCTAAAAATTGAAACACATTTATGTTAAATGTTTTAAAAACGTAAATTAAAATAAGAATAATCCAATAACAATATAAATTTAAATTAAAATTGTGTTAAGGCAGTATCTCATTTTTAAAGTCTATTTTAACAGTGTACTGAAACACATTTTCATTCCTTGAGTCTTATCGAATGGTTTGTTTCCATGTATTTTACTATCTAATATGTTGTATCCACAAAATTAAAAAACATTACGATATTGTATTATAAAGGTAGTTTGATAATGTATTCAAATTATTCGTACATTATTCTATTTGCGATTAAAATCTACAATTTTATGACAATTTAATTAACTTAAAAAATGAACATGCAACTTTTATGGTAATACATGGAAAAATAAATATTAGTTGAATTCCTAAAAAGGTAAAAGTGGTTTTTTGGCAACATGAATTTAGTACTTTAGAAAAATAAACTGTAAAATCATTGATTATTGGCAGGAGATATTGCTGTTGTTTTTCAGCTTTAGCATGTGTCACTATCGTTCATACCATAAATTTTAGAGACTATCATAGAAACGCAGTAGACGATCGTATATTAGTAAGCTCAAGTTTATTTACCTTTATTCCTAAGATTCTGATACTACACGCATACATAATTTTACACTTTTGAATTTATTAGCTTTCACAGGTACAGCTGATAACTCGTGGTAGCGCTTAATTTTCCCCCCGCTGAAAAAAAAAAAAAAAAAATTAACGACCAAGCAATGTCGATAATCATCAAAATTTTCGTCTGCTGGAAAAAAAATTGTTGTTACCATCAAAGCAACATTCAAACGGGACGCCTCGCGCTTTTTTCGGCTTACTGGATTATTTGCTCGCACGTGACAACTGCGAAAAATTATTGTTACCGGCTAATGTCAGTAATTATATTTAAATTACTCGCAAAACCCGTATTTACAAATTCTTCGGGTCATTGGTTTGAATCCTCCGCCTCTCCGGTCACGTGATGCCGAGAAAAATGGTTCCCGGGCCACGCCAGCGGCGCCAGCCGTATGACAAATATCCATGCCGCCGCATGACATATCTCTATGAATTTTTCTGGAAAAAGCTTTTCCTTACTACTCTTGGTCCTGGTTAGAATCATCTTGCTGCGAGGTGCGAGAAGACTTTACTTGCTTATCAGAATTCGGGGCGTCTTGCATTTCAGTAACTGAGATAGTTACCTTTCTGTCTTTCTTGTTGTGTCCTGAGTGATCCATGAGATCGTTCGTATCCATCGGATCAACTTCTTCTTCTTTGGATGCCATAGTTAGTAACAAGTGCTACCCGAAAAACCGGGAGTACATGCAAGTAAACGCCAACCAAAATTTCGCAATGGCGCAGCTAACCGCAGTTGCATGAACAGAGCCCGGAAACGAACAAAAGATTGCAAAAGTAACAGAGCAACTCACACTCACAGTTAAAAAAACTGAATATCTGCATAGTACCGATAGACTGAGGCTTACGACTTAATTAAAAACAATCTTTCGCACCAAAAACACTTTCACAAAGCGGAGAGCAAAAAACAAGCGTGCGCTACACGCTAGAGTTGGCCATTTTTTTCTGTATATATATCTAATTGGTTCTGGTTGTAAGAAAAAGCCCCCTATCCCCCACCTGTTTTTGACAAGAGGCAAAAATCGTCTGCAAATAAGGTATAAATGTAGTAATTTTTGCATTTTTTTGAAAGTATGTCTGATCCACCACAACCTTCGCATATTTCTGATTTACCTCCTACAGTCCCCCCGCATTATTTCCACCCCTTCCAACCTAATGAGATAAGAATATTTCGTCATTAACGTGATTAGAAGTATGTTCCCCCCAGCAGCCAAAGGTTGTAGACTAGCCTCCCCTCTCACGACCTTCATGCCCTACATTCCCCAAACATATATGACAAAAAAAAATGTAATGTTATTTTCATATCACTGCTAAATCTTTCACTTATCGCAATAATCCTTAACCGCCACTACAGTAACAATTAGTGTATTAGCAATGATTCAACCTCAAAGACCTGACCGTTATAAATAATCATTATAAAATTTATGGTGAAATAAAAATTAAATAATGAAACGTATTTCTTACCAGGAGTTGAGGCGTGTGTGTCTATATATATAGCATTTAACAGTTGTATGCTATGTGACTATTACTGTAATGTTACTTGGGAAAGAATTGGGTTATCCAGGTATTGTGCAGCGTCAACTGCGGCAACAGGTAGTGCAGTACAGCTACCAAAGTTGAATAACTTTTTTTTTTTGGATTAAGAAGCACTCAATAACAACGCAACACTGAGGCACTCCTCTGTTACAGCCTCATTTGGCGCTACACTAGACGAGTCACGACACAAAGCACATTCGAATATTTCCTGCCTATTAATTCATATAAATAACAACCACTTGAATTACATTTTGGGAGCAGCACACCAAAACGGTGACGATTCTCGTACCATGGCTTGCTGTTACCACTAAAACTTATTATATCTTGGTGTCGTTCACCTGATAACTCGCGATAGGGGACTCGGGATGACTCTATAGAGTAATTATGGACGACTGTTTTCAAACGACACAACACGCAGCATCAACACTACTTAACGTCACCTACCAGGATATCACCAGTGACCGTCTTCTCGACCCTTTCTACAAAGCTATCCATGTCCGTGGGCACCGGGGAACTCGGGTGGCCGTGCGACAGCTTGCTGGTGTGTGTGTGACACTGGGTCTTGGCGCTATTCCTGTACTATGGCTCGGCAGGCGAGAGTCTGCTGAGGCCGCTCCGTGCTGCTCCAGTGCTAACCTCATAACGAGCTCAAGTTTCTCTTTTGTCCCACCGCGCAGGCGCACCGTATGCTATGCGACCCACCACACACTATCAGCCAACACAGCACTACACTGTAGCCACCAATACTAGGATTGCTCCCGACACACCGACACACTGACAGCTGTCGTTCATGGATCCACTCTCTCAACATCGCGCGCACAAATACACACACACCTCTGAAATACAACTAGGAAGCATAGGAGAGGAGTCAGACCGAGCTCTATAGCTACTCTTAATGCTGTGGCTTCCGGACTTAACACCGGGATTCCGTACATTACAGCAAGCCACATGCAGAAGAAAGAGAGAGCTTACTACGAGACTCTCACCATTTATTGTTGTTGACAAGGAATCTGTGACGTGTTTAAGTGTATTTCCAATTCGCCACATCACAAAATATATATATATATATTAACTAGTGGGGCTTACGCCCCCCCTGCGCGCACTGCGCGCCAACCCCCCAACTTTTAAATATCTTATAAAAAATATATAAATTACATGGGGCTACATCGTTTGAAAACGTTAAAAAACATAATGGAATAACATATAAAAATTTCAGGGATACTGCAATTGCAATGGGTTTGCTAGAACATGATTCTGAAATTGACAATATTTTTAAAGAAGCCATGACAATTATGTTTCCATACCAGTTAAGACAATTTTTTGCTTGGTTTTTGATTTCAGAAAACATTCAAGGAGGTAAAATATGGAATGAATATAAAAAATATTTTACGGAAGACTTCGATAATGATAATAATAATTGTGCTCTTCTACATTTTAATCAAATTTTGGTATCGGAAGAGAAATCATGTGAGTCTTTTAGTTTACCGACACCAACCATTAGCAACTATATAAATAATTGCAATATTAAGGAAATATCTTTCAGTAAAAAAATGTTCGATGTAATGTACACAAATTTAAATGAAGATCAAAGAAACATTTTTAAAACTATTTGTGAACAAGATGATATAGTAGTTTTCCTACGAGTTTGAAAAGTCTCTGTTTGCGAACCGAGAGGTTTGCGGCCCGAGCCGAAGGCGAAACGAGGTTCGTGAAGAAGACTTTTCGAAAGAGTTCCGGAAATCTGCTTT
Organism: Copidosoma floridanum; assembly: GCF_000648655.2. The sequence goes on along the minus strand of NW_019380184.1, from coordinate 131,866 downwards.
TTCGCCCGAGGAAGTACCAGCCTCCCAAAACCACCCGAGTGTGAAAAAAGTGTATTCCATAGATGATCCTGGTGGATCCGGAAAAACCTACTTATATAGGACACTCATTTATTACTTTATTTCTAGAGGTAAAAATATTTTGTCAATGGCTTGGACAGGAATTGCATCTGTATTACTACCAAAAGGTATGACCAGTCATAGAACTTTTCGTTTACCTCTAGACTTGGATAATATTGAAAGTGTATTTTTAGAATTTAAAACTTAAAAAAAAAAATTAAGGGAAGTTGATTTAATAATATGGGAGGAGAGGCTTCTATGATTCTGAAAAAAGCTCTAGAAATCGTTGATAGAACGTTGAGAGACTTGTGTAATACAAAACTTTGCTTTAGTGATAAGTTAATAGTATTAGAAGGATATTTTCGACAAATTCTTCCAGTTATAAAAAACGGCAATATAACTATAATAGTACAAGAAACTATTAAGTCATCCTTTTTATGGAACTCCTTCAAAATTTTAAGATTGCAAGATGATATCCGTTATAGTAATAACGAATTTTCAAAATTATTGTTAAAAATTGGAGAAGGGGACATAAAAACATTTAACATTCCTAAATCCTAGATAACAGATGATATCTGTACCAAAATATTTGGTAATTACAGCAACTGTTTTGACAATAACGTGATACTACCTTCACATAATAAATATACTTTTTTTTTAAACAATCAGATTTTAAGTAAATCACATGGGGAAACTAAAACTTATTACAGCATCGATACACTGCAACATATAAAGGTGTTCATAAATCAGATGATAATATTTATATAAATTTTCCCGTAGAAATGTTAAACAACATTCGTGAAGGCTTGCCACCTCATGAACTTCAATTAAAAATAGTTGAAATAGTAATGTTATTTTGAAATTTGAGTATATCAGACGAATTATGTAACGGTACACGATTGCGAATTACTAAATTACTGAAGTATAACGTAGAGGGCAAAATAGTAACGGGAAAAAAAATTGGTAATAAAGTTTTTATTTCAAGAATTACATTAAATACTGAAAATACTTCATCATTACCTTTTATTTTATATAGAAAACAATTCCCATTAGTTGTAGCATTTGGTATGACTATAAATAAGTCTCAAGGTCAAAGTTTTGTTAATGTGGGATTAAACTTTGAAAAACCTTTATTTTCTCATGGTCAATTTTACGTTGTTTTATCAAGATGCAAAAATAAAAATGGAATTTTTGTTCAAGTTGATAGAGTAAACAGTTTAGAGATTGAAATTATAGTTTGGAAAGAAATTTTTGAACATAATAATGTATCTAATATTCATAACACGATTCGATTCTTTTTTTTTTATGTATAGGTAAAATTTATTAACTAATGATGCATATCATGAATTTACATCGTGTTTATCTATTGTACCAATTTCAGCATTAATTCAAAACAAAATAGAAATGGACGTAAGTCTTCGTGGTTTAATCAGGCTTTATAAGATGACTTATAAAGTGATGTGATACTTTCATTGTTTATATTAATGATACTCTAAATTTAACTTAAATTTATGTACGTAAAAAAAAGAATTGTATATTAAAGGACTATGTAAGTCATGATGATATAATAATTATGCGCACCAATATATGTGTATGTATTATTTGGTTTCAAAATATTGTTAACTCCATATAAATTGGTTTTTAAACGTACTCAGTTGTATAAATAATGATGTTTTGCGCAACAACCCCCTATGAATCAATTATATGACTTTAAATTTCTTTTTGACGATGAAATAAATCGTGGCGATAAGACAGTTTTGACTAAAGATAGGTAAAGACGGTATGATCACGGTCAGGTTCCCCAAAAGTAGTGTGGGGAGACGGTGGGGGCCATGAAAAAATTCGTGGGGTCGGCGGGAGGGCCGTGGGGGGTAGGTGGGGGAAATGTGGGATGTTTTGAGAAAAAGTACTATACAATATTTCCATGTGATTTGGTAGGAATGTGGTAATAGACTTTAACACATTGACAGGGCTGGCAAAATGCAACGTTACAAAATGCTAACAAAAAAAGTCAGCCCACCAAAAACTTTATGCTTACAAAGAA
>NW_019380184.1:63977-124985 GCF_000648655.2 Copidosoma floridanum | reverse complement strand
ATCAATTAAAGCATATATTATATATAATTAAGATTAATAACAATTACGGTAGTGACTGAAAATTACATTACACAAAAATATGGTAAAATTATGTTAGTAATACATTAACCAGCGAAAATTAAAATAGATTATCCATACCGTTCGTGTTGGTGGTGGTAAGACTTTTTTTCCATTTAAAATCATCTTTACAATTTACGCCATCAATTTATTTTTTATTTTATTTTTTATTTTTTATTAGTTGTTTTTATTACAAGTTTTTATTTATTTATAAAACAAATTAATAGGTAGGACCTAATATTGTATGACTGTTATCATGGGTCACTATAGCTAGAGGTTTTCGAACAGTTGCGTATTGCTGGTTTAGTAACGAATTATCCGAATTTTAAAAAAATGCGTGTCTCAATTGTTTTCTCTTAACCCGTGGGCAGTTTGGTAATCTTTACGCGTTTTTTCATGATTATTTATAGTATACAAGAAAAATTGTACGTCGAATTGTTTTTCAGCCCATGAAAAAAGAGTTGAAACATTAAAAATGGCTTCATTATCTGAACCATGTATGCTCGCTCATGCAGCTTTTCTCTTGACAATCGTACCAATTTCATCGCAACTACCTTTTCATGTGCCATAACAAAAAAATTGCCATTCAGCATCTTTTTCATAGTCTTCCTTATGCTGCTTTAAGTCACTCATTTAAAATTGATTTTGTAAGCGTTAATTAGCATTATCACTAGCATAAATAATTTTCTTTACTTTTGGGAAAGGGTCATGTATTATAAGAACAATCTTTCATCGCACTATGTATATCCCAGTGACTTCATAAGTAGTGCACTCAGACAATAATATAATACTGAAATTCCGTATTTCATCATCAGATTTGTAATAAATAACAGCAGGAAATTGTAATAAACATCAGGTAGTGAAAAGCCTGTGCTTCGACTATCAAAGCATAATTTCCAGCAAAATCTAACTAAACCAGAACCTTTAGCAAGCAGATTTTTTTTTCTTAGGAATAAATGTTGATAACATCTTAGATATAAAGTAATGAGGTAATTATTCTGTTGGTTTAGAACATAAAACTTTGATATAATCTTCCGCAGATAGACACTCTCCTTTCAAGGTACATCTAGCAGTAGATTGCCATATGCTAAAAATGACTTGTTTAATATTGTGCTGATTCAAAAAGTTGTCAACGTGATCTGAAAATGTCTGAACATCGGGGCATTCTTTACATTCGTTTAAATAACAATATAAAACAAAATTTTCACAATCGTTGTAATCCTTAAGAGTATTTTTTGAGGTTTTTCCTGAATTACTGAAGTTAATCATCGCTTTCAAATTTTGGTGTATCATACTTTCGCATACACTGTGCATACCGGGAGCTCCTGCTTAAATACTCTATTTTGGTCTAAGCTCCTCACACTTAGTCAAACCCAAGCAAATGATCAGGATACTGTTTTTTGTAATAAATGTGTAAGTTCTTAATGTTATTTATTAGGAATCTTTTTTGCTTATTTTGTTTTTCGTCATCCATAACAACACTAACAGTATTTTTTTCATTAGGCATAATTCTGGTATTAAGATCGTCTTCGTAAAACCCGTTAACCCTTCATACAGTTGTTTCCTCAGCGGAAGCAACAGAAAAAGCCAATACTCAACTTTCTTAAATTTTTAGCTTTTCGTACCATTTTGTATGATGTCCCAAATTCAACTGCAAGCTTCCGAATACTACAGTATTCAGAAGCAATAGTAAGTATGCTTACATACAATGGATCATTTAATGGCAAAAAATTTATTTTTTAGGCCATTTAAAATCTCATTTAAATCTGTATGTGTATCTGTTTGTAAATCCGTTAAGTCGTTTGAAACAGGAAGTACGTTGGAGTAAAATGATTCTTAATGAGCTTTCGTATTACTGTTAAAAAAAATTGCATTCTCATTGTTCTGTGCTTCATTGTGATGTCTTCTCCATGGTTCTCAAATTATAGATGCGTTATATACATCAGGATAATCTTCTTTGATTTTTTTAGGGATTTTCAGAGATTTTTTCTAACGTCTCCTTGGAGGCCAACTAGATTTACACATTTAGCTATAGGATATTTTTTGCAGGCGAAGGAGAAGCCATTTTTGAGAGCTTAATGTGATCAAAATATGAATTAAATAATCAAAGAAGTAAAAAAAAAAACTGTGATGTAAGATTGAAAAAAAAAAAAGAAAGAAAAAAAAAACATGCATTGATTTCTACAAATTACGACTTTTTTTACTAGTTATCTTAAAAAATAACAGCCTCAACAGAACTCGCCGGTGAACACTACCTTCTAACAATCAATCTGTTGTCTGACTATTTTATGAAGAATTTTTATATACTCATCGACTATTACAAAAAAAAAAAATGTACCTAAGAAAAATTCACCGTGAAGAAATACTAGTAAAGGACTTTTCCATCAGTTATTCTGGAAATAATAGCCAGCGAAGAAGCACCATTAAAAAAAGGTAACAAATAAAAATCTCATGAACCAGCGTAAAAATGGCTACCAATTATAAAATTGCAGAAGAAAAATATTGCTGATTGAGTGAACTACAGAGTATCCTAAAATGGTCTGTTTAAAAATAATTTATCGATACAATGTATTCAACAACTTTCTTTAAAAGACCTGTCGAAAAATAAGTCACTGATAGACATTTTGAAACATTTTAAAAATAGAATTTTGAGTTAAAAATGATAAATAATCCATTGACTTAAATATTTAAGAAATATTGCAATTTATGAAAACTCACATTTTAGACGTACATAAAGTTTTGTTGGTACCATTTATTTCTAACTATCCAAATTGTTTTTATGCGACATTGTAATTTAAGCAGGATTACGTGATACATATAGAAACCCTCATCTTAAATTTCAAAAATCAGATGCTCTAAATTGTTTTGACGTAAACATAGTTGTTTGATCAGGCTCACATAACATATATTGACTTCATCGTTTTGTAATTCATAAATCTAACATTACAATCTTATTCAGTGATACCGTAGACCCTTAAAAGCTTAATTCTAAGACTTATTTCAAGACAATCATTCGGTTAAACCCGCTATTTCCAGGGTAAGGTAGGTAAATCAGCTTGTGGCTTGGTAGAAGTAGTTTATAGAGGCTAGGTAGATTTAGTGTGAGTGGATTAACTTTTTGAGTGCGAAATCTTAGAAAATCTTTTATTTTTATTATTTTTTTTTTTTTTTTGCAACCTTCAGCTTAGATTGAACGAGAAGGGCGTAGAGTATCGCTAAAAAAAAAAAAAGAAAGGTCTCTGCAGGAGCTCTATTTTTGTAAGCTTCAAAAACTGCCTTAAGTTGAATAACTGGAAGAAGTTACGAGCATTTCAAGTTCTAAGTAGTATATTTCGTACTGAGGACGCAAAGTGCAAAATTTGCGACTGAAGGCTGCGGTTTTCTTTAAGAGAAGCTTATTCCAAACCATTGAATTTCTGTTTTTAAACGACTCTACGACTTTTTGTTCAAACATTTGGTAAAAAAACTAATATTGAATGTTGTACAAATATACATACCTAATGATCTAATTAAAAAATTTTTGATGGAGTAAACCATTTAATAACCTCGCACGAATTCACTTTGGTAAACGGAAAATAAGTAAAAATTATGTGTAACGTATATTTTACATCATTTGATGGAAAGTGTATTAATACATTTGTGAAAAACAAGGCTACATCGAGATGTACTCTCTGTTTATGTACTACTTCCTAGTTCAACAAGTCAGATTTGTATAATTTCGATCCAGTCAACGAGGAATTTCTCAAATTAGGACCCTCGCTTCTTCACGCAGAAGTAAAATCATATGAATATTTGTTGCACCTGGCATATCGGCTTGAGCTTCAAACTTAGGTAGTCTCGTAATAACTCTCACAAATATGTATTAGTTTTCAACTCAATTTATAAGTGTAGATCAGAGCATTTTTGAGTTGAACACCAAAAGAGATTTTTAGACACGTGGATTTGCGGTTAAGAACTACTCAACGATAAAACCTAATCAACAAATCTTGTAGCATTACCTGTTCATTTGTAATTCTCACTTAATGGCTACAATGTGTTAATTACTACTTATACTACATATTTCATTTGAATATTGCAGCTTCTTTAAAGTAACGTTTGGATACCGTGAAGCAGAGAATCTATGATAGTTTCAGTGTTCAACCCCATCAAGTACTCTAAGGGCACGGTACGATAAGTACCGGCAATCTTGCTCGAAGATGTTTTAAAAAACTGGAAAAATTCGCTACTGCTCTCGGAATAGATGAGGCACTTGTAAAAAACATAGCTATGATATTTTATTGTTTTAGAGAAAAGAAAACTTGGACTTGTCAAAATTGAAAACATTGCACGATAACATCGTCCTGCATGACGATTAATAACAATGGACCCAAATGAGCCCTAGTTTGCATAGGCTTCGCAAACATGGATGTTTAGTCTCTGAAAAATTTCGCTTGCCGATTGCATATTTTTCCGAAGAATCTGGGGAGTCCTGGCATAAGTTCTATAGGAAGAATTGGAAAACTAAGCTCAACCGAGTATGTACCTAAAATCAAGGTATACATTTATTTATTTCTCAATCAACATTAGTCTTCGTTTGGCCATATCGGAATAAACGTGTTGGTAAATATTATTAACTCTGTTTTCGCTTGTTGAATAATTTTCACTTTCAAACCAGGGACGTTTGAGAACTGAGAAGCTTGAAATCAGAACCTGAGTCCGGTTAAAATTATTCATGTTTGAGTATTGAAATATTTTATCTGAATATATAAAAAAGCTTTTTAATGAGTAAAAAATAATAAAAATTAAATCACTTTTGTTACACAAGCATGTGACTATATGAGAAATTTTAAATCGAACCCCAAGCTAGAAAGATCAAGCTGTCCGTCCTTGGTTGTTGGCTTAAACTTTTTTATAACTCTAGAGCAACTGAATGCTTATATAGTTTGATTAAACGCATTGTGAGATAACTATCAAATACAAATGAAAATGAATTTTTAATGTTTTACAGCGCTGACTCAAACCAAAGCCAAATTCAAGCTCCATCTCCCGATAATGATCAATAAATGTTTGGCTTGCCTTGGAACGATTACCTAGTAGTCATATATTATTAGTGTGCGTTGGAACTTTGATGCCGAGTTGTAGACTCGTGACAAGTGACCCACTACGCGACGTACATATTTATTCATTTCAATAAGCGTAAGCGTTTAATTTTTATTGTTAAATGTATCTGTCGCACTGGATACCTTCTGTCCCCGTCGACTATATGGTCATGGTCTTATGGACATAAGCGAATGTAAATTTATAGAACGTCTCGCTTTATTCCTACGTTCCTTTTTATATCCATTTCATCTTATTTCTTTTATTAATCCTTCAATATTTTCTATGTATGGTATATAAGTTTCATTGCCAAAAACATCAGTCATAAGAAATTTGTCATTAATTGTTTTTAAGTAACTTTTAATATTTTATTGAGTATTGTACATAGTATTTCCAAGAGTACTAATAATTAGTTATTTGCGGGCAAAACCAAGATGCAGTTGTAAAAAAATGTGACGAACCTTACCTTTGTACGAATTTTTATATCTATATGTATTTTTTTTTACCGGGTTACCACAACAGCCTACTGACCTAGTCGCGGGGGCCACCCACTCACCACCTATGCGTGGGGGTGTATTGCCACACCCATGAATAAACCTTTTTTCTCATATCCTACCTGAATCCATGCATCCATGGGCACAGTGTGAGGATCTCCGGTGGAAACACACCTTGCCAGTTAAGCTGACACTCTCTGCACCAATGGTGCATCGGGTCCCCTCGCCACTGTGTAGCCTTTCCCCGGAGAAGACTCCATTATTTCAGGACGTCCACTCTTCGCCGGTTAAGCCGGCCCTCTCTACCGAAGTATCGGATCCAGGCTAATTAGCATCCCGGGAGAATCCCCTAACACTGTTTCACATTCACCCAGGCCCGAAAACCTATGGGGAAAGTAAAAAAAAAACCCTGGAATTACTCTGAAGGAAAATTCCACGGAAAAACCCGCCCCGAAACAGCCGGGGTTACATAGGAACTTTTCCCGATGAAAACAGTTTTTGAAAAAATCTGCATTCACCGGGAATCGAACCCACGACCCCTAGAACTGCGTTGCATCAGTAACAAGCACGTTTACCACTGAGCCAACGCCACTCTTATATCTATGTGTATTTAATAAATGTAAATTTGGATAACAATAATGTATTACTTTACCTAGATACTTAAAATCGTCTTTTAAGCAAATAAAAATGAGGGTAGTAAGTTTTCTCGAGTTTAAATTTATGTTTATTACATTGATACTTAAAGAAAGATTGCATGAAAATTAAGCTAAAGAAGAAAAGTCTGCTTAGGCTTGTTTTCGTACAGAGTAAACTATGGAAAAAGTTTATGTAAACTAAGTACAATTACAAAAGAGAAGGTTTCTCGTATTTACTTTGTTTATAAACAGAAAAAAAGTAAATAAAAGCGAGTAATATAGATGAAGGAAAGCCTTCTTATTTTTTTATCTACTTCAGTTAATGAAAAAATCTATAAAAAGCGAGTGATGTTAAAGAACGGTTGGCTTTTTGCGTATTTATTGTCGTTGATCAATTATAAAATAGCTAAAAAGTGGGTGTAGTTGAGAGGAAGGATCGGTTTTTTTCTTCAATGTACATTATTCGATAAATAAATCAATGGGAATCGAGTAAAATTAAAAGAGATGCATCTTTTTGTGTTTTCAGTATCATCGGTGGAATAAAATAGCCGATGAAAAGTGGGCATAGTTGAGGAAGGAAAACATTGTTACATTTTCACGTACATCAATCAATAAAAAAAAATAAAAAGAAGACAGAAAAGCTGAAGACGGAGAGCGTTCTCATTTTTTCATGTGCATTATTAATCAAAATTACAACTTTACAATGGAAAATAGCTATACTGTTTAACTATATACAGAGCATATGCCTATTATTTTTCCTAATCTCAATCAGATAGAGTTGATTCCTTTACTGTTCTGGTAGCCAAAATTAAAAAAAACTTTTATCTATTGGTCACAATGATTTCAACAAGAATTGATTGTACGTATATGATGTCATATCAAATGTACAAATGGTATTTAAAAAAAAGGAATTTTTGTCCCATGTAACTGGACAAAAGTACCTTTTTTCGGAGCAGTGAGGTGAAAATTTTTGTTTCATTCTTTATTACCTGACCCACAATTCTTACACGTATTATTACATATATCATAGCAAACATGCAAGTACTTAGAATGCGCAAATTATGTGTACCATAAGTAGTATGTACAGTATATGTATATTATGCACGCGCGAGCTCGAATACATAATAATAATAAAATATTTACTATATTAATATCGGATTTTTAAAAACCTAGTAAAATTAAGTGTTATCTAATTTTCTCAGTATCTGCTATACCGAGTTTAATAAGATTTGAGTTGGAAGTTACACTTCTGCCGGGGGTTCCGAGACCCACACCTGGTTTTCTTTCATTTTTATTCTGACTTACTCATTTTCATAAAATTCCAGGAAGAGACGTCAACGGTGCCTCAGAGGCAGTTGCTGTCACGATATTCGTGTTTAGTGACCAAAAAAACCTCTGAGTAACGAGTTTCGATTGTCTATGTTACGGGTTTCCATGAAACTCCAGAAAAAGACGTAGAATCAGTATATCTTGGGTACCATGATTTCGAAAAAGGTTGTCACCGAAATATTCGTGTTTATCCACCCCAAAAGCCCGCAAATTGTAAATTGTAAGTTAAATACTTGAATTTTTGACTTTTGGATAGGTTTTTTGGATTCGGCCTCACTGTGTGTCGGTGCTATGAAAATTTCACAGAGGGTCCTTGGGTTCAAACTTGTAATTTTACACCTAAATGTTGGATGTTGGCCATACATAAACTGCCTCCCCTTCCACGCTTTTTTTAGAACTTGTTTTTGAACTGGCAATAGGCTTCGGTTAGAATTGTACAGCATTGTGAGCCTATATTACTGATATTACACCCCCCTGCCGTAGTCTTCTATTGATTCATGATTTTGTAGTTTGATTATCTTAAAGAGTTTTTTATTTTTTTATTTATTTTTTTATTTATTTTTTTGTTTTATTAAGCTTTGTCTGACTTATTACGAAATCAATATAGCTTTATCTTAAGCAGATTTAATCCCTCGATGTAGTCCATGCGACGCTCTCTATAGTTTGGTATGATGTCTGTCTTTTTTGCTCTCCTGTTACAACGCAAGCTTTTGTAATTTTTATCTCGCTTATTAATTAATTTCTTTTCTCACAAGGATCCTCGAGATGTTCAATAAAATTAAATACGATTATTAGATATTGTTTCATTATTGATAAAATTGTTATCGAAAGTTCATTGTTAATAAGTGAGGTAAATGCAATAGAAGCGCTTAAAAGGTCGATAGCCTCGCAATACTACAGGTAAAAATTAGCTTAATATGACTATTATTTATTCGGCTCCTAGGAACCCTCGTGCCTTCAAATTTTGCCAGCGCCATTTTTATGACTTTATCTATTTGTAAATAAATTTTCATCAATTTTTGATTGTTAAATCTGTAATCAGTAGAACTCCCTTTAATTGTACCATGAACGTGTCTAAGTTGTTTATACTGCTATATATATTTGAAATTTTCCGAAAAAATTCTTGAACTGTTCTCCATTGAGCTTTTTAGGGTGTGGAATGCTCAGCCGTTTTTCCTTTTAGTTTGCCAGCAGTAGTGCTAATGAAAAACAATTCTTTTTCTGGGTCCACTATTTGGGCAATAATCCTCACCATTCTTTTAAATGGTGACAGATTCATTGGGTCACCGTCTAAATATGAGTTATCATTTGTCATGTGCTGAGTGACGCCAAAATGTTATGTTGTGGCCTTCTCGTATAATCTTTGCTGCACCACGTATAAGCTCTCTCTTTATGCAGCTGTGAGTTTAATAATATATTTTCTTGCTGCCCTTGCTTGTGTGGTTACGGGTTAGTCCAAATGGGTTGATCTCTATACGTGAAACGAGCTGCTGCTACAAATGCTGCCTTTTTTATCCATTCTAGTTCTTCAGTATGCCCGTGAGATGAGCTTTCCAAAAATATCTACATCCCCTAGTATTCTTAATAAACCCATACTTTTCGCCTGAGCCGCGAATATTTCAGCCGTTCCCCAATTTCAATCTGTTTTCTTTCTGTCTCATATTGTCTCGTTTCTCTGTCTCTGCCCAGTCTACTCTCTCTCGTATCCTTCAGTTCATCCTTCCTATTTTTGTTTGTCAGTGCCCTGGTTTCTTTTACACTGAACGCTGGTGACATTGAAACGCCAACTGTAGTTACAATAGCATACTTACGTCGTGGTACGCACGCTTCACTAATTTTGGGAATGCTCCGATCTCAAACGATTGCGCAAGTGCACCAACACGCTGGTAAAGACCTTTTTGTTCATACAGTACTGACACCAAATAAGATAACAGACTCGTATTAACGTCTTAATTCTAGTACTTTCTGATTCTTGAGATAACGACGCTACTATGTAGGTGAAGTATTTGCGCTACGTCTCTAATAATATAGAAGCAGATGTAATAGGCTGTATGTATGTAACCTTATATAATTAATTAGCAAGAAAGTAGTATAGCTGAAATGCGTTAAATTACCTGATAATTTTTTGCTTCTGCATAGAGGAAGCCTTGTTACACACTAGTAATAACATGTTAAGATAATGTCTTTAGTTTATTTTATTCATAATGGAAGTATATGTAATGTTTTAAAAATGGCAAAAATGTTCCACGATGACAATTTTCCATGGTGACNGTCGTGTCGTGATTGGCGCCTGCGTTATTTGTTTTATTTTACCAATAAATAAAGTGACCAGTAAGGGCCCTGGCTTGTGTGTTGATTGGCACTTGAATTATTAATTAATACATTTCATTAGTTATGTAAATGATTAGTAAGTGTCTCGGATTGTGTGGGTGTTTTGAGAAAAAACTACGATATGTCAAAATAAGCAAGAAAATAACAGATTTTTACCTTATTTTGTGGGGGGCAAATGGGGGTTGGTGAGGGGTTTGTGTGGACTGCCCCACTGAGTTAACTATATAATATAGGAAGATATATAACGTCAAGTAGATCACCAACGTCCTCAAAATTTGTTTTCATTAAATAGGCTGAATATGAGCAAAAATTAATCAACTTAGTCACATACTTTCAAGAACAATGTAGCATTTTGAGAAATTCAATATAGTAGATCGAATATTGCGGCCTGGAATGACCACCATCGGTAGTTTTTTCACCACTTTGTCTGTAAAAACCTTAACTCTGATTGAAATTTTAACATACAAGATGACTTCAGAGTTATTTCGTATGCTTGATACGACTTCAAAGTCAGAGTTTCGAAATTCAAAATGGCGAACTTAGCATGGTTCACGTAACCATTAAAAACCGTTGAAGTAGCGTGGAAATGAAAGGAATTTGACTGACATTGCGTTTTTAGATTGTTAAACACAGTCTGAGGTAGGATTTTTAAAATTCTAGATAGCGGACTAAGTATAGGTCATGTGACCATCTGAAACCGTGAAAATAGCGTAAAAACAAGATAGGCTCGATAGCCAATAGGAACTCGGAAGCAACGCTCTCAAAAGTAGTTATCAAACTTGCGAAAAATTCAAATTGGCTCAATAAAGCCAGACGCAAAACCCCAGAGAACTCGACAAACTCTCGTACACAATGACTAAATAAATTAATCCCAAGCTATTTAACCAGTTAACCCAACATGCTCATGTACAGTCTCACAAGCTTTAATAATTGATAAAAATACATTTAATAATGCAAGCGCCAATCACTACACAACCCAAGGTACTTACTGATAGCTTTATTTATTCATGAAATATATGAAATAACACAAGCGCCAACTACCACACAACCCCAGATGCTTTCTGGTTGCTTTATTTATCAGTAAAATTCATAAAATAACACGAGTGCCAACCACACACAATCCAAGGCGCTTTCTGCTTGCTTTATTTATCAATAAAATAAATAAAATAATACTATTGCCAATCACTACACAGTCCAAGGTACTTACTGATAGCTTTATTTATTCATGAAATATATGAAATAACGCAAGCGCCAATCACCACACAACCTGGATTGCTTACTAAGTGCTTTATTTATTAATTAAATAAAAGAAATAATGTAAGCACCAATCACCACACAACCCGAAGCGCTTACTAGTTGCTTTATTAAATAACAACAAATTATAATAACGCAAGCACTAATCACCGTACAACATAGGGTGCTTACTGAAAGCTGTAATAATTAAGAAATTACAGAAGCGACCAACAAGCATCCCGGATTGTGTGGTAAATAGAGCTTGCGTTATTTTTTCTATTTCATTGATATATGAAGCAATCAGTAAGCTCCCTGGTTGTGTCGTGGTTGGTACGTGTGTTATTTGACTTATTTAAATAAATAACAAAGCAACTAATAAGCGCCCTGGGTTGTGCGGTGATTAGCGCTTGCGTTAGTTTATTAAAAAAAAAGTGACGAGTAAGCACCTCAGGTTATGTGGTAATTAGCGCTTGCGTTATTTTATACATTCCATTGAAAAATAAAGCAACCAGTAAGCACCCCAAGTTGTGTAGTGATTGGCGCTTGCGTTATTTTTTTAGTTAATAAAGCGGCCAGTGAGCACTCTAGGTTGTGTGGTGATTCAAGCTTTCGTTATTCCTTTCATTTCATTGTAACGTAAAGCAATTAGTAAACGCTTCCCGTTGTGTCGTGATTGGTGCCTGTGTTATTTAACTTATTTCAATAAATAACAAAGTAACCAGTAAGTGCCCTAGGTTATGCGGGAATTTTCACTTGCATTATTAGTTGATAAATTTTATTCATTATTACATAGTCCAGTACGTGCCCTGTGTTGTGTGGTATTTTGCGCTTGCGTTATTAATTAATAAACTTTATAAATTATAACAAAGACCAGTTAGTTCCCTGGGTTGTGTGCTGATTGGCGCTTGCGTTATTAGTAATGTAAATTTTATTAATTACTAAAATGACCAGTAAGCGCTCCGAGTCGTGCGGTGATCTGTGCCATTATTTTATTCCTTTTATTAGCTAAAGAGAGCAGTAGGCAGCCCGGGTTGTGTTGTGATTGGGGCTTGCGTTATTTATTTTATTTTATTATTTAATAATGCGACCAGTAAATAGCCCGGGTTGTGTGGTGATTTGCTTTCGCATTATCAATTAATAAATTTTATTAATTATTGCAACGACCAGTAGGCCCGTGGGTTGTGTGGTACACGGAGCTTGCGTTATTGTTTACTGTAATTTATTCATTATTACAGTTACTAGTTAGCGTCCTGGATTGAATGGTGATTGGCGCTTGTGTTATTTCATTTATTTTATTATTTAATGAAGCGACCAGAAAGTGCCCTGGGTTGTGTGGTAGTTAGCGCTTGCATTATTGGTCGAAATTTTTTAGTAGTTACTACAATGACCAGTAAGCGCCCTGAGTCGTGTCGTGATTGGCGCCTGCGTTATTTGTTTTATTTTACCAATAAATAAAGTGACCAGTAAGGGCCCTGGCTTGTGTGTTGATTGGCACTTGAATTATTAATTAATACATTTCATTAGTTATGTAAATGATTAGTAAGTGTCTCGGATTGTGTGGTTATTGGCACTTGTGTTATTAATTGATAAACTTCATCAATCATAACAATGACCCGTAAGTGCCCTGGGTTGTGTAGTGATTGGTGCTGGCGTTAGCAGTTAATAAATTTTATTCATTACTAAACCAGTGAGTGCTCTGAGATGTGTGGTGATCAGCGCTTGTGGTATCTTATGCATTTTATTAACAACTTAAGAGACCAGTAGGCACTCTGGGTTTGTGGTGATTTGCACTTGCATTATTAATTGTTGTGTTTTATTAATTATGAAAATGACCAGTAAGCGCCCTGGCTTGTGCGGTTCATGGCGCTTGTGTTATTGTTTACTGTTATTTTTTAATTATTACAGTTATCAGTTAGTGTCCCGAATTGTGTGGTGATTGGTATTTACGGTATTCTATTATTTAGTAAAGTGACCAGCAATCACCTTGGGTTGTGTTGTAATTGGCGCTTGCGTTATTAGTCGAAAAATTTTACTAATTACTTCGGTGATTAGTAAGGGCCCCGGGTCGTGACGTGATTGGCGCTTGCGTTATTTGTTTTATTTTATTAATAAATAAAGTGAGCAGGAAGCATCTTGGGTTACGTGGTGATTGGTGCTTGCATTATTTAATGTATTTTATTAATTATTATTATTAAAGCTCGTGAAACTTCTGATGGGTGCGTCGGGTTATTGGGTTGAATAGCTTGAGATTGATTTATTAAGTTATTGTGTATAAAATATCGTTCATTAATCTGGGGTTTTGCCTCTCGCTCCATATAGCCAATTTAAATTTCCCTCAAGTTTGATGGCCACTTTTGAGAGTACTGTTCCGAAGTATTTTAGTCACTGATTACGCTTCTAAATTCGAAATCCAAGATGGTGGACTTGTAATGAGTTTCGTGACCCTCGAAAACCATAGAAATAGCGTGAAAACGAGACAAATTTAATTGACATTTTGTACTTGACAGTTTTTTATGCTGGTGAGCACAATTCTGGGTTAAATTTTTATAATTCAACCTTCTGACCCACTGAACCTCTTTCTTCCTACGTCTTAACCTCCAGAATTTACACTTTTTAAACTACAAGTAGGCTTACCCATCAGACCCTGAAAACAGCGAGTTTAGTCACATATTTTACGAGATTGAAACACGTAAAAATCTTGTTATAAATCGTGTTTTTTTTGTTGATAGTACAACTAGAATTCAAAAAATTATCTTTTATAATAAAAATGTGCTCTGCACACGTCTTATCGTTATCAGCCAAACTTAGCCATTTTTATACATTTTCGTGTTTTTATTAAAAAAAATTTTTTTTTTTNGAAAAACAATTCTTTTTCTGGGTCCACTATTTGGGCAATAATCCTCACCATTCTTTTAAATGGTGACAGATTCATTGGGTCACCGTCTAAATATGAGTTATCATTTGTCATGTGCTGAGTGACGCCAAAATGTTATGTTGTGGCCTTCTCGTATAATCTTTGCTGCACCACGTATAAGCTCTCTCTTTATGCAGCTGTGAGTTTAATAATATATTTTCTTGCTGCCCTTGCTTGTGTGGTTACGGGTTAGTCCAAATGGGTTGATCTCTATACGTGAAACGAGCTGCTGCTACAAATGCTGCCTTTTTTATCCATTCTAGTTCTTCAGTATGCCCGTGAGATGAGCTTTCCAAAAATATCTACATCCCCTAGTATTCTTAATAAACCCATACTTTTCGCCTGAGCCGCGAATATTTCAGCCGTTCCCCAATTTCAATCTGTTTTCTTTCTGTCTCATATTGTCTCGTTTCTCTGTCTCTGCCCAGTCTACTCTCTCTCGTATCCTTCAGTTCATCCTTCCTATTTTTGTTTGTCAGTGCCCTGGTTTCTTTTACACTGAACGCTGGTGACATTGAAACGCCAACTGTAGTTACAATAGCATACTTACGTCGTGGTACGCACGCTTCACTAATTTTGGGAATGCTCCGATCTCAAACGATTGCGCAAGTGCACCAACACGCTGGTAAAGACCTTTTTGTTCATACAGTACTGACACCAAATAAGATAACAGACTCGTATTAACGTCTTAATTCTAGTACTTTCTGATTCTTGAGATAACGACGCTACTATGTAGGTGAAGTATTTGCGCTACGTCTCTAATAATATAGAAGCAGATGTAATAGGCTGTATGTATGTAACCTTATATAATTAATTAGCAAGAAAGTAGTATAGCTGAAATGCGTTAAATTACCTGATAATTTTTTGCTTCTGCATAGAGGAAGCCTTGTTACACACTAGTAATAACATGTTAAGATAATGTCTTTAGTTTATTTTATTCATAATGGAAGTATATGTAATGTTTTAAAAATGGCAAAAATGTTCCACGATGACAATTTTCCATGGTGACAAATAACTTGAATTAAATTTTCCAAATTGTACAAAAAGCTTTTAAAAATTGCAATTATATAAAAAATTAAAGAGGTTCCTGTTTTTTTTGAATTGCAATTGTAAGATTTAAAATTATACACAAATGCAAAATAGTAAGTTTTGTAAAGTAATTGTTTTTTATCTTAATTGAGGACATTGGATAAGATCCATAACTGTCTTTGAAATTTTATATTCTATGTCATTAAAATCTGTGTCAAACAAACAATTTAATGTACACTTTGTACGTACTAAAATTTATCAGAATGTGTGCATGAATACTATTCATACTTAGGATTTTATAAACTCGATTTAATTTGATAATAAATTAAGTATTTTTTATAAAAACGAAATAACCAAATCATAAACTTATAAAATTCTAGAATAATTGAAATATATGTTTTATTTACATATCAAATAAATATAATTTATGTCAATGAGGACTCTGTGTACCAAAACTTTGAAGGAGTTTTTAACCTCTAATAGATTCTGTCATTGTTGTTATGGTTACCCAGAATTCTGATTTTTATTGTCATTGAACAAAGAATAAGATAGGAACAAATATTAGGGGTTTATGCAGAGGAAATCGTTTTCTTTATTTATTTTTTATGTTGATGCACCTTAATGTATGACTATGAAATCCTTAATCATCTACACTATCATCGATTAACGTTATAGCGCGTTTACAGCACAAATTTTAAACGGACAGAGGTTATTCTCTAGGACGAAATAAAAAGTGTGTCATCTTTTCTGTAGACGGTAAGGTATCTAACGTAATATACTAGTAGCGTTGCTGCCCATTTCTTGGGAATGCTGTGGTCCTACATAGGAGAGCAGCTCTCACAAGCTGTGAGAACTGTAAATAATCATTTATTTCGTTCCTGCTGGAAAGAGGCATGTTTGCTATGTCTGTGGTAAAGATTTTCTTAAAAGTATCCATTTCGCTCGCGTGACACACTAAGCTCCCACTTGAAGAATTCTACTCACCCTGAAATAGTACTGTACGCGTTGGCTTAATGTGTCTCGAGAGCTAACGCTTCAGGTCACTATTATTTGCGTTTACTCCGCTAGATGTTATGCTCAGGTCCTCATATTTGATCCCTTTCACCTAGCTGTGGCAGTAAAGAGATGATGGGTAGAAAATTCACTTGCTTTTGGTGCCCATCTCGATTTATAATATTCTGTTTATTGAAAGACACCATTATATTCTTCCATTCCTTCTCAAGTTTCTGCAGTTTCATGTTTCCGCCCGACTGGTGAAATTCTCGTGTTTTGAGTTACTTATTCTTTCCTTAGCTTTCGAACCATTTTATCAAGTGTGTCGTTCCTTCAGAACAGTTTTCTCAAGGCTAATGCTTATTCCAGTCCATTTTTCTTGCGCTATTTTTGTTTTGGTTCATGAAAAAACTCAGTAAGGAGGAGTGGACAAAAAACAAATCAAAAATTCTCTTTAATCTTATTAATGCTTCATATGTGCCTGTGCTTCTAATATGTTGTCTCGAGAGGGGAAGACAAACGTTATATTATAAACTCTTGTTTTCAGGTGCTTGTTGACGTTAATACCAGCAGGAAAATATGCTACAGAACATTTCTCTTCAACGGTCGCGTCGTTTGTCTGCCTTGATAATATGATGTCTTGTAATCAATACCCTGGTTCTGTTAGCTTTTGGGCTTTTTTCGTCGTTGTTGGTGGACTGGGATTGGCAATGTCGTCCTTGATTAGGACCTTGGACTTTGATGTTTAACCGTCGTATTCTCGTGGTGCTGAACTATGTGTGTTTATCGACAAAAACACTGAAACTGTTACGTTAAAAAAAATCAGTTAAGAGGTGCATCGCAGAAATAACAAACACTAATAACGTTAAAGACTTTTATTTAAAACATCCCTTTCATAAGGCAAAGTTGCACATTCTTTCCCTTCCAAGGCTCCTCGTATTTTTGCACGGGAGTTTATTTTCTTCCTTTCTCTATCCTTCTCCAGGCCCTTAAGCTCCTTGTTACGAGACGCAAGAAGATGAAGCTTTGAGTCTCACTTACACTTCTATACATTAAATCAGTTAGAACTTTCAGCTAATGTCTTCTTCACCATTTTCATTTCAGCTGTAGAATGAAAAATTACTTTTGTTAAACTCATCTTCAGAAGTAAGCTCTCAGCATCATTTAATGTTGCTGCCGCTACTTTGTTGCTTTAAATCTTTTATTGTGTTATTTTACTCAAAAAATCGTTAAACAGATACCGTTCATTTAAAATATAGGAGATACGAGCAGATAACTTTTATAGAAATACAAATGACTAGTGAAAATTTTTTTGTATTGAATTACTCTTTTTATTGGTGGGTACTTAAAATAATTTTTTTCCTAAGCTTTCTAGACGTATATGCAGTGTATTAGTTAAATTGTTCAGAAAGATAAGAGTGTGTAACTTGTTTAATGACAAAATTAGGTAGAAAGATGACACTTTTTATCTTAAAGTTAAGGGATGCACAATATTTTTAACCCTGTACATGTGTTTTACAGTATTGTGTAGTAAAACCTTAACACGCTTTATTTATCATTGGCTATCTCGTATGTATGACAATAATAATAACAATCTCTTTTTTTCAGTCAACCTCACGTATTTCACAAAAAATAAAAACTTTTTTTTTATTGAAAATAGAAATTTTTTAAACTTTATGTTAAAAAATCTTAGGTGTTTTATTACTAACTAAGTATTTTATTACAGATCGCTGGAAATCGTTTGCCATATAATAATTTGAATGAAATAAGAAATCGCTTAGGAGAAATAGCTCCACATTTGGTTAAATATGGATGCCTAGAATCTTCATGTTTTTCTTTCCAATTATACAATGCATCAGAAGTAAGTATACGTTAACTAATAATTTTGCTTATACAAACACATTTACTTGTCAATAAATTACATAAAAACTGGTACATTAAAAGGCTCATTTAATTGTATTGTTCAAGTCTTTTAGTGAAAAATACAACCTTTCTCAACCTTCTACGAATACCTTTTTCTAATCTCTGGTGAAAACTATTATACTTAGCAACTCCTCTCTTCCTACAAAGATTGTTACTTACTGCTGAGTTTAGACATGATTATCATTTTATGATTAGCATAGGAAAAAGTTGTAAGCATTTTCTAAGTTTGACAAAGAGTATGCAAAGAGTAAATTGATGGTTATACTTATTAGGGAGTCCGTTATTTACCATATTCGGGGACCTCAATAGAATTTTTTTAACATAATCATTTTGAGCTGAAAAAATGTGTTAATGGTACATTATGTCAGTAGGGCACAAAGTACAAACATGAGCGCCCGAAGTCGCGATTGTTGTATGTTGGTGCCCGAGTCGCGTATAATGTTTTTCTTACCGAGGGCGCAAAGTACAATTTTGTGCCTGTGGGCACACTTTGGGCCCTAGGGCAGAAAAATACTTCAGGCCTGGAGAGCGCAAAAAACTTTTTTGCCCGTGGGCCCAAAGTGTGACCCGAGAGCGCAAAGCGGCAGTTGCACTTTGGGCCCATAGTAAGAAAAAATAACTTAGTTAAATGGTTAAAAAGTCCAAAAAAAATATTGTAAATTGTAAAAAAAAAATCAAACAACATACTATTAAAAATTTTTTTTAAAGAAAATAATGTACAATTTTCTTTTTCTTTTATATGCTTACACAATAATAGTTCTTCTTTTCAAAAGGTTTTTCCTCACTCAATTTTGACTTCTCCTGCCGTTTGTTCTATCCCAGCCACCAAGTAGTTTTCTTGTCACTTGAATTAAAAAGTTAATAGTTACTAATCCCGTTATACTAATCAAAATCCAAAAATATTTAGTAAAACTTCAAAAAACTCAAAGGTGAATGCTCCAAATTTTTTATGTATATTTAAGATGCTTACTTATTGATTGACAAACTGTTAAACTCTGTGAAAAAACACATAAATTTAAAAAAACTAGAACTTGAAGATTTTTTCGATATGAACTTTAATCAGTAAATTTAATAGAATAATTTAATAGGACCTTCCAATTCTCTCAATCAGTGTAACTTCTATTTGTCTCATATTTCATGAAATGATACGAGCTCTAACCTTAATTTAGAACTTTAATTAAATAGTTGCATACCACTCTTTAAGCCATAAGACGAATAGCAAATGAAGTCGCATTCTACAGTCTAGATCAATTCTACCCATACATATCCAGTGCAGCATTCTTTCTGGACTGCTTCTTGTTCTATTCATCCATCGTCTAAAGTATTTTAGCTTAAGATAAGCTCCTGCATTATGATTTCCATCATATGCTTTTAATATGATTACCGACGTTGTAATTATCTTCATATCAGTAATATAATTATCAATCTACATTTTAGTATAGATAACTGGGACCCTGTTGTTGAATAGGAATTTTGATAAACGCTAAGTGCTTTTTATAAATTGATCAAGGCCTAGATTTTTGGTCATGTTATTTTCAACAGAAACTCAATAATACTTTAAACTTCTGATATGAGTTTAATCGAATAAGATTAATACAATAAAAAAAGTAAAGTTTTAGTCAAGAATATCGTCAAAAAAGAAAATACTTTGCTAGATGATTCTAGATCTTTCTGAAGCTTTGTATATCTTAAAGATTTTAAAAGGCTATCTACTACCATGTAAAGACATATTAAAGATTATGTTACGAAATTCGGTATAGCCAACGTTTAAACATTATTGTTAATAATTCTCTGATTTTTGTGCTATTCATAAAAAGTATCATATTTTTGGTAGCTGTCTATTTTTGCCGTTTATTGCCACCAAAGACTATTTAAATCTACATTGAGAGAACGCTGGTGGCACGAAAGCACCAACTTTAGTTACAATAATATACGAACGTCTTGGTACGCACGATTCATCAATTTTGGGAGCGTTCCGCTTCTAAATGGTAGCCCATGTTCATCAACACGCTGGTTAAGACATATATATATATATATACACCTTTTTGTTCGCACAGTACGTACACCAAATAAGATAACGAACTCACACTTATGTCTTAGTGCCAGTAATTTCTGATTCTTGAGACAATGACGCTCCTATTAAGGTGAAGTACTTGAGCTACTTCTCTTGTAATATAAAACATATGTAATAAGCTATATTCTTATATAATTAATTAGTAAGAGAATAATATAGCTGAAGTTGATTAAATTACATCATAACTTTTGCTTCTGCACATAAATAGCTTTTCAATACAGAAATAATAACGTAATGAGATAATGTCTTCAGTATTTTTTATCCATAATCGATGTATGTTGAATGTATTAAATATGGCAAAAATGTATGTATGTCATTAGTCGAGTATTAGGATTTACACGACTGATTTTGATGTAATATAGCCTTTTAATGTGAAACATCTTATGGTGGGCAGTAAACATGCGCGTGAGGGGAAATATGCAACAAAAAGTCTGGTCCACTCCTCCGTTGCTGTTCACCCCGCCACTCGGGCCTCGTTCTCTCTCTCTATATATATATATGTATATATATATATGTATATATACACGTGATGGAACTTGTATATTTACATATACGTATATATGATACCTATAACTCTACTGTCATGTATATATAGCTTTTTTTGTAAAGTGTATTACCCGTATATATAGCTATATAGAAGTATAGGTGTACATATGTGATTAAATACCATATATGTATTGTATATGTAGCATATACATACGTGCACACATATTTTACATTATACATGAGTATGTGTTTAATAAATGTGAATATGTTATACATAATATATGTGAATATATTATTAATAATGTATGTGTAAATAAAATTTCCAAATTTTACTGACTCTAAGGATCAAACACACATTCTTTGGATTCGTAGTCGGGGACCTTATCGATTGTGCTACGCAGTACGCCAATCTGTTCTCTGTTCTTAGTACTTATGTATACCTACTGAGAAACTTCTGAATTAGAAAATTTAACGACAATTAGGCGTTTTTTATATTTTATGAAATTCAGCCCGCTGATTTAAAATTAAATATTAATAATTATTTTTAAGTGGTCTTTTTAAGAAAAAAGTATTATAACTAACAGCATAAAATGGAAAAATCTATGTAACCTTATAAAAATCAAAATCAATACGTTTAATAATTTGTCAAATGTAACGTTTCGTGATGTATATTTATTGTATTTACAAATAATGAACCTTATGTTATTGTTTAGCTTAACATGGCTTTTAGATTGTAGACAAGACTCATAACAAAAATTCTACATTCATGATTCATTAAATAGTGTTAAGATGCGTGTACTAACGGCAGCCTTTTCCGAGCTTGAGGAATCTGGTAAGCTTGAGCTAGGTGAGCGCCAAATAAAAAGTACACAGAAGTAGAAGATAAATTAACTACTGATTGAATATAAAAATTAAGTGCATAGTTAAATTAAATTGATTTGGCGGTGAAGCTCATATGACGTAGCGCGTGCTATAGGTACAAGAGCCTAAGCTGGACTGCATTGAACTGCGCTACACTCCATGGCCCAACCGAGCAGCAGTGGGGATAGTTGCGAAAGCTTAGCGTGAGGACGTGAGGTGGCTGCACTGTATGGTTCCGCAATTGAGATGATTTTGCATGGAAACAAGCACTGCTTCTAATGACGCATTGTGTGGAAAAAATAGTCTAAAAGATAATTTATTAAAATTACTACCAATTCTTTATAACTTTTTCTGTTAGTGGCACCAGGGGTCTCTCCTACAGTCTACGACTGTAGAACCTACTATTTCCAATCGTAAAAGAGCTCTTATTCTTTTTTATTATTGTTTTTATAGTCAGCTTAAGTTTATAATCATTGCGAAAATATAATTTTAAAATATTGTGACAAACTATTTCGAAGTCATTTTAATTATTTCAAATCATTTGAATGACGGAAGGAGAGAAAAGTGCAGGGATTGACGCCTGTAGAAAATGTGTTGAAAACCTTGGTTATATTATAACGTTTGTGGTAATAAATACAAAAAACCTTTTTCCAGAGATAGTTGGTGATTAATGAAAACCTTGAGAAATATATAAGCTGAGTTATTGAGATTCTCAATATATTGACAAATTATACAGTAAATGTAATTAAGAATTAAATGCCAACCGCTAAAGTACCAGTAATAAATTAAAAATAATTAGAGTGATTTAACAATCGAAAGTTTAAACTTAATGATTATATACATCACTACAAAAAGTAACAGTTGCACATGATGACATTTTTAAAAGTAAGTTGGACTGATGTAAAAGTACATTTCAATGTTTCAAAATAAACATTAGCTTTAGCTGAAGTCTTATAGAGTGACAAAAGAGTTATGTGAAAAAAAGAGTTAAAAAACATGCATTATTGATCAAATAATTCAAATGATTAATATTTTTATACTATATATAGTTTTCATTCATCCAGTAGTCATTCAACAATTTGTACAGTAGAATTTTTAATTTATAATTTCGAACTACATTTTTTTATTTGGTCGACTTTGAATATAAATATCATAGTAAGCTGAATACGTAATAATTGAAAAATTATTTTTTATAAAAACGTACCTGTCATGTACTAGGACCACTTTATTTTATGTAAATACATGTAATTAATAGTATAATTAAACATAAGTGTACGAAGACACAGTTTATCGTTCAGTTATTTTTTTAAGGCAAACAATGAATAAGCAAACAAAACAGTATCGTTTAACATTTTACACTTTTAAGTAATTTTTACATTTCGTTTGAATAGTTTTTACATTTTAATAATATATCGATTGTTTTTAACCTGACCCACAAATCATAGTATAAGTTAAATTGCTTGTCACGTGACAGCTGATCTTTTAAGATAGATAACTTATACTGAATTTTCATTTTGTGTATCGTAAACTTGACTGGTAAACAAAGATATTTTTTGAGTTTTGTTACATACACTACTGGCATGTAATATCGCGCCATTTAAGACAAAGTGATACTACAGAATGTTTTTTTAAGCCTATTTTTAGATATATATTACGGTTCTTACATAAGAGTAAGAATGTGATCGAATGTAACTTGTGCAAGCGTGGCGTAAGAGATTTTGTCATTATAGGTAGTTGTTTCGAAATAATCGGGAAATTCGGATGAAGCAGGCAGTCTCACAAGCGCTATGACATGCATGATATATTTTATAATTGTTTATTTATTAAATACTTGAATAGTTATTAAAACCACGCTGGATTAACGAATATCCAAATTCCAAAGACAATTGCTCTACCGTTGATACATAGCTCTATGTTATTTAAAATATTGTTTTATAAAAGGTTTATCTATATTCATACATTGTATGCCATAAAAAAATACTTTATATTTTGGTACTCAAGCACACACCAACTTCTGATTTTTTTTAACGTATTGCTAAAATAAATTTATTTACTAACATTATTCTTCGTCTTTGCTTCCAACAATGTTTTGATAACTAGAAAAGTATTTTTGATTTTTTATCTATACTAGAGGCCAGTAACAAATCAATAAAACAACATCGTTTAATATAGAAAAAAAAACGTATAAATGAGTAAAATTCATAATTGCTGACATTAGAAGTAGTTATAAGGAAAACATTGTGAGCTCACCAAAATAAGACAATATAAACATCCGGTGGATGTCAATATTCTGCAAAAAAATTTAGCCCTGAAGATGTAGTATGAAAAAATGGTCAATAAGGAATACTTCAGAGATAGCGTTGAAACTTTACAAATCGGCTGGTATTATGATCGGAGTATGTGGAAAAACACTTTTTTTCAACCAAACTATGTGCTTCAATTGTTTTTTAGCAAATAGTAAAAATTGATCTATTGTTTTCTTGAAATTTCCTGTGTAGTTTTTTTGTGGCGATCGGATTGCAAAAATAGCCATAGAATATTTGTTCAATATTCAATAACTTATTTATCTGCGTAGGTTAGATCATCGTTAGCCTTTTTTCGTTAGGTTCTGGTGCGAAAAATTTCAAAAATGGGCGTTACGTATTTTTATTTTAAACTTTCCATAATTTTCACATTTTTCAATAAAAATGCTTCAAAATTTGCTTCAAATGCTATTAAAAAAATGAACAATGGAAACACATTTTTTAGCTAAACAAAACTGTCTTTTCACTTTTTTGGATCATAGTTTAAGAATAAAATATAAGTTTAATATATTGTAATTACACTAAGCTGACTTCTATTCTGAACTTTATACTTAATTTTGTCAAACAGTTATTGCATCAGTCTTATTTTAAATAAATTTTTATTATACTGAGCACCAGAAAAAAGTGATTCCTCACCAATTCATAGACAAAAACTTCTTATCAATTGATACAATTTTTAATATTGTTACGTTATTACCAAGCTAATGCTTGTAAACGACTATCATTTTTTTAAGTGACTTCAAAACTAAAAAAGTACAAAAAATCTAACATTTACGATCTCGTCTATTAATCAACTGCAGTTGTAAAAAAACCTTCTCACTTGTTTTTCATTTTTAATGATGAGATATTCCAGTCCTTATTCGTTTCGTAACATGAAGTTATGCATTACTCTAAAAATTGATTGCAAAATTTTATACTGTTTAATATCAGTGTTAGTTGAAGACAAATCACATTCATGTTATTCATGTACGAGTATTATTTTAACAATATGAGAAAAATCGATTTGAAGTTTGTACTATTTTATTTGTTACATTAAGGATATTAGTTGCACAAAACTCTGCCATTCAATTTGCTAATAATTTAACTGTGCTGTACATGGTGTTACGTCAGTGCGACGATTTATTCGAGTCTAAGCTTGCCCTCAATAACTCGGAACTCGCACTGGGCGCGTAGGTGGGATGCGGGGCTAGAGGATAGTTAATTTAAACGATATGGGGCATTTGCAACGGGGGTACAACTGTTTAGAGAAAATCAAGATTCACTGAATCGAATCTGTTATTGTGCAGTATCCCGATGCACTCACTCGCGGCGAGCCTAAAGTTTTTCAACGTTACCTGGAGTGGCGTACCGAAGGGTGTCCCGTTCGCGGTCTAGAGGGTTACCAGTACCGTAACAAGTAAAGGTAGTTGCTCTAGAGATTACGCAAGGGGTAAGTTGTAGGTCAAAGTCGTGACCGGTCTAGGAGCCACCAATACCATCCCAAGTAGAGGTGATTGCTCTAGATTTTACGCAAGGACACTCGATTATTTATTCCCGTGGTTAAAACTTATCGATACCGTAACAGGTAAGACTACATCCGCGAGCAAGAAAAATAGAAGAAAGGACAAAGTTAACTGTTTTAATACTTGGAAACAACTTACTTTTATTTTAAGTATTAAACTCGTACACGGAGAGAACCAGCGCGAGACGTTAGATGCTGAAGTTTAAGCCGCACTCGTGGAGGACCGTATGATAGCAGAGACAGACTCTAACTACTCAGTCTACCGTTCGGGGTAAAAATTAAGTATATATTTCTGGGCCTTCAAGCCCTTTTTATAAAGAGTAGTGGATCCCGTCCACGCGCTGGCTCGGAAACGACGCAGGAAAACTTGCCTGCAAAAATCTTGGTAAAAAAGACAATAGCCATTGATCCAATTGGCTAGAGCTGCTCCAGTTTAGCCACTCAAAAATTGGCAGTTCCCACATCTGGCTTGCTCTCCTACATGCGTCAAGAGGGGGAAGGTGATTCACTTACTTATGCCCTTCCTTTCTCTTTTACATCTAAATTTTACAGATTTTTCGTGTAACTTAATATGAACATCAAGATGAGATTTTACTAATGCTAAGCACAGTTCGTTTATTTAATCAAATTTTTTGCAACAAGAGCGGTGAAAATCGCTTAATATTTCGTGTGAGTATTGATTGAATAATCGCTTAGTGCGTTGTGGCATTAACAATAGGTGTAGTAATAATTCTTAGATCCTAATAAATATAACAGTTGCTAGGTTTGCCGTATCCATTGGTCAAACAAATTGATAATCGTGAAAGATTAATTACCAACAACGGTGGCTGTGGTTCAAACACTTATATCCAAAGTAACTGTAATCAGGTGTTTGTCGCGACCCATTGATTATTAACTTAACTAAGCTTGTTAGTCGTTTCAATTTATTATTAGTTACGAATGTATTCTGAAATGTTAGTAGCATGATCAATTCGTACATTTCCCTTTGCCTACTCGTTGAAGAGGACGTCGGCTCATGGTGCCCTGGGGATTTGAAAATTCCATTACCTATATTGGAGTGGCCGTGCAGACTCTCTCTCTCTCGACATATCTGAGTAAGGAAAACTAGGCTATTGCGGATAGTATGAAAATTCGATAGAGTAAAAGGGTACCTCGGCAAATCGTGTATCCGGAAAAATGAATGAAAAGTTAATAATGTTACTCTGCTAGATTTACCGTAGTTAACACCTTTACTCATATTGCTGTTGCCTATTGTAAGTCTCGTGAGTACGGCCTGGCCGTGTCTGTTTTATTACTTCAATTAACTATGTATAAATTCTATCTTAGTCTACTTGCTTGAATTCTGAATTATTTTTACCTACCGGCACAGCTATTCTCAGCTAGTTTTTGTATCTATTAGTTCTTTAAAGTTATTTTATTTTTCAGCTTTGAAAAGTATTTCGTTTCATTTTCGTTTCCGGTCAGCATAGGCCAGCGTGCATGTACATAAGTCATGTTTGGTCATACCTCAGCTACACGCAATCCCCAAAGATGATTCACCTCTTTTCAGATGCACGTTAATCTCTGCATTTAGTGATTTTAAAATCAGCGTGAAAACTTTAAAGAAAACGAAGAGAAAAAAAATTTAATGTGGATATACCGATGTTACGATGGAAAAAAATCATGCGACCAGCGCTCCCATATGTCACTAGCGTAGAACCTATGCACTGCCTTGTGTGGCAAAAACTCAAGTCTTAGCTTTGCACGTAAGAGACCGCTTGCTTTTGCGTTATAGTGTTACTTCATGCTGTGAACGCATCAGATTCAATGTGGTGAGCGCTTGGGTCATACCCATACCGTAAACACAAGAAGCTCCGTGCAAATTTTACACATTACCTCTTGCGTTTCGGAGTATCAAGTAAACATTGAAATTATTGTATGGCAAGAAGTTTTTGATCGTTAACAATTTCTTATTTTTTTGTAAAAGCTTATTACTTATAACTTTTTCTTTTTTCTTTAGGAAATTAAGTTTTAAGATGTATATAGAATACATCCTCCAAATTTGACTTGTAACAAGTGAAAACACAAAAAAATAACTTATCACGACAATGTATTCTCGAATTCTTACATTAAAAAAAAATGGAAATATTTATGTTACAAAATCCTTATAACTAGATATTAATGAACTTTTTGTGGATCTTCAATACATTTACATATTTTTTTATTTTTGTTCAGTTGACATTTTAACTGATTCACCATATAAATGTTGTGATTAAGCTGGTGTCAACATGAGTATTGTCATAAATTTAAATTTTTAAACGCAAATTTCATAACAAAAAAAATTTTATAAATTTATATCATGTGCCAAGTACCATATTGCTACTATGTAATCATAATTTTCAATGTTGACACACGTTAAGAAGCTTAGTTTTTAATTGCATAAAATGCAAATTACTAAAAGCAAAACCAGCTAATCCAAAAATGGCTCCACTTCCACCTGCTGGACTAGCGTATAAAATGAGGCCATTTTCGCAGCAAAGCGCGCAATCGCTTCCACAGCAACTTAAGGAGGTTCGGTCGTTTTTCTGGGGGGTGGTAAGTGGGTATGCGAGGGCTCCCATAAGACAACGTGTTGAAGTAAGTTGTACTAACCATGTATGAAAACGTCCACTCACTGCATCATGGTTAATTTAATTGTGTTCAACTCGTCAGTGCTCAAAGGTTAAACCATTAAATGTTATGAAAAAATAACCGTACACATTTTAAAGCAGCTGGTTTCCGATGGTTCGTGTAAAAAACTTAAAATCATGTTGTTTGCACGATAAAAATTAACCTTAAAAAAGTCGAAGGAGACTCAGTTTTCGTCAACAAAAGTATGTTTTAAATTTTTGAAAAATAAACTTTTTTTGCACAGCATTATAGTTTGAAGTCTTCAGAAGGGTTGTGCCAAGTTTCAGATCATGGCTTCAAGTTAAACAAATTCTAGAAGCAATTTTGTAAAGACGTCTCGCTCCGTGTGGAAAGACCAGCTAACAGCAGACGATGCTTGGTTCTCTCTCATACACTTTGCATAGGACCTGCTCGTGACGTTGTATACGTTCGCACATATATTTTTTCCAAATGCCTGATAAGGTACATATTTTTTGATACAAAAGTCTTCCTTAGGAGTTAAGCTATCCATTTGAACTTTTTTCTCATTATGAGTTCATAAAGGCTGAATAATCGCTCTCACGCATAAAAGCAATGTTAGATCATTCGATTTCCGATTTTTTTTTCTTGAATATTCAGCTGGTAAAAATATTGAAAAATTCATGCGTACTTCGAGCATGTAAAGTACAACAATATTTTTTTTCAGTAAGTGAATACATCTCCTCAAACACGACCGAACCTCCTTAAATTTGCGAGATTTAGTTTTACTAGCAAGTGACCGTTTCGAATAAATCGACCTTGAATTTAACGGATTTTCTTATAAACTATTAACGTGAGCGTTAACACAATTATTTGTTCTCTTAATTCAAAAAATGACAACCATATATCTTTATATCACAAATTGCAAAATCTTATAACTATTTAGTGCTTGAACGATTTAAAAAGTACGCAGTATTCAGAAGAAAAATATGTATGTGCAATAAAAATAATATTCTGCTCTGTGCAAATAATAATGACACTATATATGTAATAGTAAAATTTTGTTGTTTGTTTCGTATATTTATACTAGTATCGTGATTTATTAAAGCCACATCAAACAAAAAAAGTATTCCAAAATAACTAAAAATAACAAATCTTCACCACTGAGACACGGAGAAACAGACAATCGCAGGAGCTGCAGATGTAGTTGATCAATGGAGGGTCCACGCTGGAAACGCGGCAAATAAAAAGCAAACTGAAGTCATCGTAAGTTAATATCCCTTGAGTATCCTTTTGACTGATTCGGAGCCATCCTCTGGCTAATCAATTACACAACCAGTGGTTTTACGTTCCAGATGCAGAATTTTGCGGTTCATGAAGCTAAAAGTAGCCGCTTTCCCCAGCTGCGGGACAGTTACAATACCTTACAAAAATTAAATGGTAGTTTAGGAAACTCAAAACTTCGAATTAATTAAAATGTAACAGCAACAGGGATGTAATGTAAGCCAATCCTTAAATATTGCTCGTTTTGCAATAATTAATTTGTTAGTAGGTAATAATAAGCTATTATCAGTAAAGTTACGAGTTAGAGTTCTCCAAACAATATTTCAAGACTAACCAAGATATGTTCCTTCAAAACAATATACTCAGATAATATTCGATAAACTTTTGGACGAGTACATTATAGTCTTTTGGAATAAATAACTTATTTAATAGCAACAATTAAGTGATTTCTTTATTTTTCCGAATTTTCTCGCTGAAAAGGACTTAAAACAATATTCCAAGGGTAAAAAAATGTAAACTTCGTCAATAACATGGACAGAAAGTTGATAAATTTTTTTTAAGGGTACCCTTTGCCGTTTTGCCATAAGTAATTAATCAGTCGGCGTTAATCGAGTACTTTCATCAATTTTTCAAGTTTTATTATTTTTGAGATGTCTAAAAAATATTTCACGATTTGGGAAAGTATGTTTATTAAAACCAATATATAAAACAGATATATAAATAATTTTCAAAATGGTACACTTAGCCCTAACGAAATAAATAATAAGTTAATTGCCAAAATTAAAGGAATTTCGTAATTTTTCTGAATTTTCTCGCTATTGAGGATATACAACAATATTTCAGGTATAAACAAAGTATTTACTACATAAAAACAAGTACAGAAAATATATAATTTTTTTAAGAGTACTTTCTGCCACTTTTCCGTGAATGTGTGTAATTTCGTTAATCAAGTATTTTTATTAATTTTTTTAAGTTTTACGATTTTTGTGGCCTGCAAACAATATTTCACGACTGAAAAAAGTATGTGGATCTAAAACAATATATATAAGAAATAGTCGAATAATTTTTAAAATGGTTGACTTAGTCCTCAAGAAATAAATGATTAGTAAATTAGCAGAAATAAAGAATTTCTGCAGTTTTTTCGAAGTTTCTCGCTATTAAGGACCCGAATGAATTATTCAGGACTAAACAAAGTATGGATTTTATACCGATATGTACATACGACAATTGAATTATTTCTAAAAGAGCACGAATGGCTGCTTTGCAGTAAATAATGAGTTAGTTAACGAAAAGTAAGTATTTAAAAAACATTTTCCTAAGCTCTATCACTTTTGAGTTCTCCATATAGTATTTAAAGACGTAACAAAGTATGTATTATAACAACATGTATAATAGGTGATATTTAAAAAATGTGGCTCTTACTGAATGAATAATCAGTTGATTAGCAAAAATAAAGGGATTTTTCCATTTTAAAAAAATTTTTTTATATAGTAGAAACAGAGTAAAAGCTGTACCAATTGTCTAAATAACACCTACAAACGATAATTAAAAAATTTAAAGGAGGGGATGAATGGCTGTTTTGAAATAAGAAATTAGTTAGCAAAAAGTGAATATTTCCAATAATTTTTTCACGTTTTATTACTCGTGAATTCTTTAAAAAATATTTTAGAACCAAACTTAGTACGTTCTTTACAAACAACATATATAGAATAAAAATAGTGATAATAAGCATTTTAACTGCGCTTCGCTAAAAGTTGTAACTGAGAAAGCGTGTATAGCTTATTGTTGAATGAAGCCTGGTATTATTTTGTACTCTTGTACTCTTGAAAACTCGTTGTAACCGATGATCAATTTTCTTATATAATTGTTAAAATACTTGTCGAAGTCGTTCTTCTTACGCTCATTGCTGATAATTTTTTGTAAAACATTTAATGAAGGAACATCGTTCACATTTACTATTTTTAAACTAACTTGGTTAGTGTTAATAATAAGCTTCTTTCTAGTTAATAGTACATTTTACTTTTATATTTCTTGTTCAAACTTTTCCCTCATCTTATGCTTTGTGAAGCATGAATGAATTTCATTATTTGAATGATCGCAAACAAGTTTGTTACTCTGAATGCAAGTGTGTGAGCTGTATGATGAGTCACAAATTTATCTTTGCAGGAAAACAAAAATTGACGGCACGTAGAATGCTTACACAAACCTTTTACTTCGAAACTTCTTCCTCCTCTATTTGATTTGCCTCAACACTTGTGATCTTTTATGATCAAATCCATTCTGGAAAATATTTTGGAAACTCAGTATTAAATTCCTCTGTCTAGCCTGGTTGCAATCTGTCATTGTAATCTACCCAAAATATATTCCAAATTTCAGCCTGCAGTTTTATTATTTAAGGTAACTTATGCTCTAGACGGTGTATTTCATGAACATTTTCTATTTTTGACGAATTTCTTTTTCGAAATTTTCACTCGAACTACTATTTCTTATACAATTATTATTTATGTTAGATGTATTTAAATATTCGAAACTGTTACTACAAAAAACATTATATCTTAAAGTACTCATCGATTTACAAGATTTATCAAATTTTGTCTTCTGTACAATTTTCATCGAAGCTAATTTTACTTAAAATATTATCCTATCTAATATTACCATCATCTTTTATACTATTCTTATTACCTTCACGGTTTTCACGTATTTTTTTTGTTAAAATCACAGGGGAAAGTTTTTTTTTTAAATCATTACCATAATACGTTTGTATATCATCTGTTGTAAAAAACTTTGCTGATGATTTTATCAAACATGCAGTGGAAATAAGTTAACGAGTGTATTATTTTTTTTATATAAATAACTAAGTATTACTTTTTGTGTGTTTAATGGTTGTATAAACATTTTTTTTTCTTACAATGAAATATGCACAGGTTAGTGTAAACATTTAGTAATTTTCGTCGAATTGGAATTATCATCGCCTTCATTGTGCCTAAGCCTGAGTATTTTGCAAAGCAGAACTTAAGGGTTTATTAGGTAGCCCTAATTGGATGACAGCTATATGTCAAATCCTGCTTTCTATACTCAGGGTATAGTGAATTTGCAAAGTTGAAGACAAAGCACTACGGAGTAAAACTTCCATTCATTATTATAAGATATACTATGAAGTAAAACAAAATTGTAAAAGGCCTAAGACGTTTCATATTATTAAAAACAAAAAGTGGATAATATTGAAAGACTTATTTTTCAAAAGAGATTACTATTAGTATTAGAGAAAGTTTTACATAGATGAAACTCTCATTGAGGCTATTATTTTTTTATTTGTAAAACCGTTTGACTTTTTTTTCAACGTGATTTTATCAGTATAACCCACTGCAACTGAAATACTCTGTTGCCGCCAATATTGCCTTAAGATAACGTAAAGAAAATCGATCGTTACGTTGTCTTGAAAGTATTACCATAGAGGTTGCCAAGCATCTATTCTTTCTTACGGGCAACGTACCTACTTACTTTTTAAAACTTTTTTTTATTTTAAATTTTCACACTTCAATTCTTTTCCATTAAGATGAAAAATTCTACGTTACATAACCATTAATTTTAAGTTGGCACAATCTTCATGTGTACCTTAAAAACTTACAAAATCATCAGTGATAAAGTATGACGATTTTTGTATTCTTAAAAAGATAGTATTTTGGTCATAGAGATTTTAAAGATTAAAGTTTTCTAAATACTTATTACGAGTCTGAGCACTCGGCTGTCTTGGCTGGTTTCTCAATTTTAACCTTTGTACAAGCGTATATTATGATCAATTTTTACATACATTTACACAATATTTTTGCTATCCGAACTAGTACCTTAAAAGTAAATCGCTTTGTAAATTTACATTGATGTTTCATTGGAATTAAGCAGACAACAAAAAAATACAGCTATGGTTCGTTAGAGGAAAATAGCATATAGTAAATGGAAACTGTTTAAAAACTTGAAGTAAAAATATCGTCGCATATTAGTAAGTCCTTCCAACAGTTCAATATGTATGTAAATGTATCAGAATTAAATCATTGTTTTTCGATAAGTACGTGTAGTGACGATAATATGAGTTAAAAGTATAATTTGAGCTTAAAATGGATTAAATTAGTCATAGTAATTATCATACATCTCATATTTCACTAAAATTGCCCTACAGACTTTGTTTCTTACAAATCTTTCAATGTTTTTATGGGATTTAGAACCAAAATTAAATATTCAAAAGCAAGTTAGTACTGTATTAATGAACGTGCAACCATATTTTCTTCCATGTGGATTTCAGTTTTTACTTATGATTTAGCAGTTAAAAAACAATAAAATCTTACCATACAATTGAAGTGGATTTTCAGAAAATAATATAGTCTTGATAGCTTCAAAATTTTGTTTAAAATATACTCAACACTGTAAGAAGTATTTTTTTTTTTTTTTTGTATTCTTTTTAGTAATATTTATTTGAAAAATCGATGAAACAATACGAGTCAAAATATTTCCATATGTTTTCAGTGCACTACTAGTGGTATAATTTGATTGAGCTATAACTGTTATCATTTGTAATATGCATTTTTACTCTGTCATTTATAAAACTATATGAAACAAAATAAAAATTGAAGTAGTACATTAATTTTCAATTTGATGTTAAATGTTAATTGTTTATGATAATACCACAATAGCTTTGACGAATCACGCTTGTTCAAAATCATCTGCATATTTTTGCTTTGTATACAAAAAAAGTAAATCAAATTTATGAGAAACACTTTACTTAAGATTGTAAGATTGTTGTGCAGTGGTTTAGAAGTTTAGTAAGTATAATAAGAATAAAATGTGGGGTTAATTTTTATCGAGTAACAGTACATTAATTTCCTTCAGTATTTTAAAATTGGTTAACAAAATGAAACGTTAAATAAAGTTTATAAATAATAGCAACTTTAACATCGCTCTTAAAAAAAACACTTGTTTCTACGTGTAAAATATACTTATAAAGTTATTAATTTCAACATTCATGGATAAATTAATTTTACTTTACGTACGGAAGCTTATGCAATTTTTGAGATATTGAGCTTTTAAAAGATATAGTTGAGTAAATTGAAATTAAAAAAAAAATTTTGCCATTTCAATACCTCTTGCAAGTGTCTTTATAAACAGTGTTGGTGACATGATTTGCTTACTGAAGTATGTTTTAAACACATAATTTTTTTTTTAAAGTTACTGTTACCAAGAACATGGTAGAAAATTAATAAGTACACTTCGATAGCAAAATGTCTTTGATTAATTGTGAAAAAAATTGAAAAATATATGTGAAACAGTTTTTATGATCTGTTTGCGGTGAAAAAAACTAAAAGCTCTCAGTAACTGGTACAAAAGTAAAAAAAAAAAATACTTTAACGATTAAAATTAGCTCATGCCATTGCGTAAAATAATTCGCAATAACCTTTAACCCAAAAAATGTATGTTTTTTGTTATCTAGTGAGATTCTGTTGTGCCCCACCTATGACAAAAAATTCATCCAAGCCAACAGACAGTTGAAATAAAACTGTTCATTAATTTTGATAAAAAAAAAAAAATTTTAGAGATTCTTGTTTCAATAATATGGCTTAGACTATTACATAAAGAAGTTAAGGAAAATTGAAATAAGCAAAAGAATACCTACCCAATGACAATTTTAAACTAATAAAGTAGTTATTTCTCATTCATTTAATGGATTTTACTAGTTTGATGGCACTTATTTTTTAACACAGCAGCTGATACAAAATTTAAACTCAAAATCTGCTTTAAAAAGACGTTAACTTAGATTCGGTTTAAATAAATCATTAATTCAGTTAAAAGGCATACTTGAGATCAATTGTTGGCATTTCACATGAGCTGCAGTATTATATAGACGTAGTATTTGATAAGATTAAAGAAATCGTAAAGAAATATACTTTCAACTATCACATGGATCAAAAAAGGACAGAGTCTTTTAAGCAAGCAGTCTTTTTACTTCCTCACATTACCAATAATAACGCAATGAAATACAATTTATCAGTAGCTGTAAACCAGTAATTAGCTTCAGACTTACTATACTCAACAAAACAGTTGACTAAGTAAGTAGTTGATTCGTACGTAAGCCGAAAACGTTAAGAAAGTCTCACATCGTCCGAGTATTATCTAAACAACACCAATAAACGGAAATTCTGAAGCTTCTTGACTTTTGTCATAGCATAAAAAAATTGAAGCATCCACTTCTCTTGAATAATACGGATTTTAAGTTATACAGACATACACAAATACTTTGAACAGAAATTTTAGAGCACAATGCAAATCGTTAAAAAACATCTCATTAATTATCTACTAACATTAATTAGCTTACATTTTTGACACGTTTAAAAGTCTCCTCTTTCACTACTTTAACTATTATTATTATTTTCACACATCTGTCCACAAAATATTAGATTATATTTTTGTGAATCAGTCTGTTAGAAAAACAATGAGGCTGCATAATAATGAAGATAATTTTGTTGATTATAATAATAATGATAATAGTGATAATGATCATTGTTATAATAATAATGAGAATAATAATAATATTAATAATAATAATAAAAATAATAATAATACTAGCAATAATTATGACAATGATAACGATGATAATCATGATGATAACTGTGATTATGATAATATTGATGACTTTTAGAATTTTTTTTACATTTATAAATACAGTAACTACTATTTTTATGGAATGCAAGATAGAAATTGAAATATGTTCTACTTTCTTACTACAATTAATAATTAATGTATCGTTCGATATAAATATTTTGTGTTCTTTTTTACTTATTTTTTATTTTTTCTGGACATTTATTGCACCAAAAATATTTATGTCGTATTTTCCTGTGAATTTTCAATAAATATTTATCAACATAAATCATAAAACAGTTGAACTTCAAGAAGCGTAAAATCTTTAAATAAATTTATGTTAGTTATTGACGTTTTTTTTGAGTAAACAATATGGTTCAATAAATAAATTATATTTTACTGCATAGTTTTTGTGTTTTGTAAAAATACCTTATAACTAGATATTAATGAACTTTTTGTGGATCTTCAATACATTTACATATTTTTTTATTTTTGTTCAGTTGACATTTTAACTGATTCACCATATAAATGTTGTGATTAAGCTGGTGTCAACATGAGTCACATTCTACAAATAAAGATTCGAAATATTTAATACTAAAATAAGAAAATATCTTATAGCTTTTTCGATTACTTTAACAAAGCTCAGCTCCAATCTTAGACATTAGCTTGAACTATATGTTGGTTGCTGAAGTACTAAAAAAAATTTCCTTTTCAAAAAAAAATCACAAAAATTATTTTTTAAATGACTTCCCCAATTAATTACATAACATAGGTAAATGTATATATACATCTACCTATGTTATGGAATAAATTGGGGTTAGTGGGGTTGTTGGGTTATTGTTCGCAAAAACTGTTGATTCATTCATTTTTGGTTAACAAACAAAGGGATTTTTAAAATGAGATGAAAAATAAACTGAGAGAAAACGAGTGTATCGTAATTTGCGACTTCTCAGAAAATTATGCTTTCATAACTCAGAATTGGGTTGAGGGTATACATTGGAACAACGATCAGGCAACCGTACACCCACTTTTAATTTACTGAATAAAAAATTCAAGTTTTGTTTGCATTTCTGAACGCCTACATCACAACACTATTGCCGTACATCTATATCAAAATCAGTTGATTTAATTTATTGAAATAATTTTACCATATGTTAATAAAATAATTTACACGTCTGACGGTGCGAGTGGACAGTATAAAAATAAAAAGAACTTCAATAATCTCACTCATCACTTTAAAGACTTTAAAATAGCAGCAGAGTGGCATTTTTTCCCCACTTCACATGGAAAGGGGCCATACGACAGAATAGGTGGGACTGTAAAATGACTAGCTGCCAGAGCAAGTTTTCAGAAAATTAACAATCCCATTCGAACGCCGCGAGAACTTTTTGATTGGGCCACAGAATCACTGCCAAATATTACTTGTCGTTATTCTACAAGTGATGATTACGAAGAAGAAAAAAAATTAGTGTCAGAGAGATTTTTGAGGGCAACAACGATTAAGGGAATCATAGCATGGTTTCACTATCTCGTCAAGAATTAGAAGCGAGGCTGTTTTCTATGCACGAAAAAACAAATATTGTAATAATTTTCAAGTGACACCATTATGTTATGAAACTGTTAAAAAAGTTTTACTTGTATATGAAAATTTTGTTACATTTATAAATAAATATTAGGCAATAATAACTAATAACGTTTATTTGGTTTTTATTACGCATTTTTATTAATTCAAAAAAATATAATTCCTTCAGTTATTATTGCTTACCTCCTTTTTACAAGTAAAAAATTACTCTCAATAAATAGTAAAATGGTGATTTCTCGCTTTTTTGTATTATAATACAAAATTTTGAGGTTATACTGACAAATGGTAAACACAGAAGTTGTACATCTTTTAGTTATCTACAACTTTTACATTTATTTAACTTTATAATGCGAGGTACAGATATCATTTTATACTCAAAAAACATCTTTTTTTACCATTACGCGCTACATACATTAATATTTTAACAATAACAATTGAAAAGGCTCCATACTTTAAAAATATGATTTTTACGTGAAATTTGACGCAAAATACGATGGTAATAATAAAAACTCTATTCATTTTGGGGGCAAACTATACATTGTTTAAAATAAGTCTCCAACCACGATTAAAAAATTTTGCTATAACTTATAAAATCGAAAGTAGGCGATAATAAAAAAATTCCTCGGGCAAGTATCTCTTATTTTTCAATGTAGAAACTGGAAAAAATTCTTAGCCAAATCAGAGAGGTGAAGGTCAAAATCCGTTCGATTTGTAAAAGAATTACCCATATGGGCTGCGTGCCGTAATGAAATCCAAAACTTTAAAAACGTTAAATTGTGTCAAATTTTGTCGACTTTACTTGACATATTGCCTCCTACTGATATATTGATCCTTTCATTGAGATAATTGATCATTTAGAGTCGAATTTTCCATTCCGACCCATGTACACAACTCAGTTTCACTAATGAAAGCTTTCACCGGTAAAAAAATAAGGCTTATCTGCCACTTGGGCGTATAAGCATAATATACTCTAGATATTTGGGATGAGATTTGTACCTTAGTCTCACAAAAAATCGACAAAGACGAGTGAGTTTCTACTGCATACATTTTGTCCGCATATTTGCACCATAATCGCCGTTTTAACAAAAATTAATTCAAACAAGTAACTTTATGGATTAAAAATGCTAAATAATGGTCACTTTTTAAAGTATAGGACTAAAATGAACAAATCCTTATGACAGTAGTGCCAGAACTTGTTACCTCTCGAATAGCCAAGCTCTTCTTTTTGCGTATTTTACGCGTAAAAACATTTTATTCCGTTCCGAACCCCATGGACCAACTACTTAGTGTGCGTGTTCTTATTTCATTTGAGGCTAGTAAATAAAGTGTGGGTGGACACCTCATTGTAATACGTCTATGAGTCGTACAATCACGACAAACTTTGAAAATTCCATTCCGAGCTTTTCCGTATTTACTATTTCGTAGCTGTTGGGCTACGACACGAGACACGTGTCTTGGAGTTTCGTCCAGTTGGCCTTTTTTCACTACATGAATGCAAAAACGGTGGTGCTGCTTCCAACGTTGGTAGCCAAGTGGTGCCCTTTATTAGGTAGCTTCATCTAGGCTCAAATGAAAGCAAAAACATAGCCCTAATGATCAAAACAAAAATCTTTGAATTTTTTGCCCTCAATAAAAAGTTAAAGCGATTTTATGAAAAACAGTGAATTTTAGCTAAAATCACATTATCAGCGATATTTACGCTCTAATTGAAATAGCTTTAACTGTTAAGTGGATATTTTATATCGAATACATTTTTTTTAACTAACTAGTCTTGATCCCAGCTTTCATTTGAGCCCAGTAAGAATACTCGAACTGTTGAAGGAGCTTAGTTACACATGTAAGAAGGGATACAATTTTTTGAAAATCGATGGAAACTAACTTTTATAAAATTTTGTATAACTTTTGACTAGCAAATTTTGTAGTTGCATCGCTTTAGATATTTATTACTAATGTTGTGTACAGTAGAAATACCATGACCGAAAATTTTTTTTAACCAACTTCTTTTTAAACAATTTTTTAAGTCGATCTGAGCAAGTTACGGCAGAATTTACCTGTATACTTATAATTTTTTTTCTAAGAGCTTGATTGTTCTAATCAATTCAATAGTATGATTTACAAATTTTTTTTCATTCTCAGTAAATTAAAAATCTATCTTCAGAGACGGTATTGATGAAGTAAGAAGAGATTACTTAAATAAGGTAGAGGTGGAGGGAAAGAGGAAGCTGGGGAGAGTGGAGTGGAGCGGGGTTGCTTACTCAAATATTATTAGATCAAAAATCACATGAAAATAAGCAAATAACTTTGTGAATTGTGTGGGAGCTAAGGATGAGTGGAGGAAGTGGGAGGAGCTAAGACTCACTTTTGTTCATACAAGTATATAATATAGGAAGATATACATAAGAGCGTCCAGTCGGAAGCGGACAAGCGTTGGCGCTATTAGCACTTTTAAGCTGTCTTTAAAACGCTTAAAAACGGTTTAAAAAAATATTTAAAAACACGTAATCGATAGATTTTTTTTCTTGTCTTTGGGATAAAATTTTTATTTTTTTCAAACGTTTTAATTTTTAGGTTATAATCGCAATTTAACGTTTGAAAAAATTTTTTGATACGAAGGGCATGTCTAATCTGAAATTTGGTACTGTCAATCGAAAGAGGAGGTTAAAATCTATCGATGATAACTTTGAGTAAGTTAAGGAAATGAAAAATGGGCTTCCGTAAAAATCCGAGAAAAGTTTGGGTGAAATTGACGCACGAAGCATGGCGACGCTGTGACACGCAGATCATTGTCGTTTATTTTGTATAAAAACAATCTGAAATACATTAATATTGAGTAAGTATATTTTTTGATTGATCAATAGTCATAAAACCAATTAGTTAAATTATTTTAGACAAGAGTTCGTTCAACAAAAAATTGTGTCAAAAACAATCTGGCCTGATCCGTTTGATGTATCGTATAACTTGCGTTTTAATTGGTTAGTTCCTTAGAGCATAAGGTTAGTTTAAAGAACCAGACCAATCACAGCACTGTATCGAATGATTTCGGGCTGTTTCGAAGTGTTGCGATCAGACTCCTGCAGTATATTGTGTTCAGTGAAAAATAATGTAACATTTAAAAAAAAATTTCCCAACCGTGAATAAATGTTGCATTTTACTGCCGGAGCGGCCTAACAGTTTAAAAACCATTACAACTTTAAAGATATTCAAAAGTACTTTGATGATTTTGAGGTTGCGAGAGAGGAACATGCTTATAAAATGGCTGACGGAAAAAATCCTGCGGTGGCATGGGTGCAAGTATAAAAAGTAACGCTAAACGTGCGAGTTTAAGGAGGATCATAGGCTAACCAATTTTGACTCCTACAGCGCTTTATTGCTGGATGCAAATTTTTTTTAAGAACATCAACTGCTTTTTTTATTCTAAAGAAGAGTACCGTTCTAATTAGGGAAAATTCAGCAAAAGATTTAAATCTACGATTGCAGTAACTGGTACCTTAGCCTTCCATAATTTAACTATAGTAAATGAGAATGGCTCTAGTCGTCAAGCGTTTCGTTAGTTTTCTGCTTGCGATGAAGTTTACATACATCTGCCAATAAAGTAAGTGGAAAAAATTAATCTTAGTTTGAAACCAAAGAGCGAAACCAGAATGAAGTAGAAAAAAAGAGCGAAAGTTAATCTGAAAAGAAAAGGTAAATCTAGTGCGAAAAAAAAAAAAAAAGTAAAAAGTTTAATAAAATGCAATTGATTAGCTCCACAACTTCAATTTTTCTGTCCGCACAAAATCCTATCTCAAAAGGTGTCACCTAATTTTTTTCATGAATACTGATTCATAAAAAAAAATACTAATTCACTATTAATGTATTTTAGATTGTTTTTCTATAAAATAAATGACAATAATCTGCGTGTCACAACGTTGCCATGCTTCGTGCGTATATTTTAACCAAACTTTTCTCGGATCTTTCAGAATGCCCAATTTTCATTTCCTCAACTTACTTGCAGTGATTATCGATAGATTTTGACAGGCTCTTTCGATTGTCAGTGCCAATTGGACCTGCCCTTTAAGTCAAAAATTAATTCTTGCATTGAACTTTTTAATTGTGATGACAACCTAAAAATTAAAACGTTTAAAAAAAATAACAATTTCATTGCAAAAAAAAGAAAAATCTATTGGTTACGTATTTTCAAATATTTTTTTTAGCATTTTTTAAACGTCTTTAAGTGAGCTAAAACATTTTTGACGAAAAATTTCGATAACGTCCTCGCTGGTCCGCTTTATACATATTTTGGCTGGACGCTTTGTATGTGTATATATACACACACACACATTGACATACATATATGAGATAGGGATGAGAATTATGATGGAAAGCATATCAAGTTAATAACCCCCTCTAGCTGAACCTAATCTAAAGTAACGCTAGAGGCGATGTGTTAAATTTGCACCGAGCTTTTTGTATTTACTGCATGGGTTTGACCCGAGTGTTCACCACTACATTGAATCCCATGCGTTCATAGCTGGGAGTAACACCATACCGTGTGAGCAAGCGGACCCTTTTGTGCAAAGCTATGACTTGAGCTTTCAATGCAAAAGTGTATAGGCTCAGCGCTAGTGACGTGTGTGAGTGCCGGTAGCATGTTTTTTACACAATAGTTAAGGTATTTACACACTTGAGCATGGATAGACCACTAGTGTCGTTACGACCTCATTTATAAATTTGTTATGACTAAGAAGTTTGCGGAATATATAGTATCGCGTCAACATTGCATAGCAATTGAAATGACGGGATTCATCTTTAAAAACATAAAGTGATTTAACAGGAACAGCTATAGCAATAGCATTGGCGAGCTCATCTATGCAAAAATATTAGTACCTGAATGGAAACAAGTGTAGTAATCCTATTAATATGCTGGATCATGCAAAATTATAATGTTATTAAAGGGGTGATAATGCAAAAACGAAAAATTTAGAATCTAATCTAAAAATATTTATAAAATAACAATTGTATTGAGAAAAACATATCAAAATCTGCACTAGTATTATTTTTTGTACCATACTTGAAAGTTTTCAGCTGTATGTAAAGTGACTTTATATTTGGGGTTCCCAAATACTCAGTTGTGAAATTAAGTCAACATGTTTGTAAGACTTTACATCAACTGTTTTGTCTCTACAGTTTGTATTAATTTATAGATAAGATTTACATATAAATTAATAAACGCTCTTTCTAGGTAGGGTATAGACTATAAGATTCTTGTTAAGATTGTTAATACTCACAAGATGTATATATGCCATCACTATCTCCAGCCATGTAGTAAACGCATTACGTCGTAATGGATTAAGAAAAGTAGGTGAGAATTCGTCAGAGGTCTGCTATGAATGAGTTTGCAAAAAATACATAGTACATTAAACATCGGTTAAAGGCTCACTATGGTTAAAATTCACGTGGATCACTATTATGTTAATTTTCTAAGAAAATTCTCGTAATGAATTTAAA
This sequence comes from Copidosoma floridanum, assembly GCF_000648655.2. Next base: position 82,162 of record NW_019380184.1, on the reverse strand, counting down.
TATAAATTTGTACCGCAGTTCTAAAACATTGTTATATACAATGACAGTGTTAAATAATCAATAGTATTTGTTACGTAAGCTAAGACAAAAAGCTTTTATATTGTATTCATTTAGTTAACTAAATAACTTCAACAAGCTCTAAAACTTTTTAGAAAAATTTACGACCTGTAAAGTAGGTAGCATATGAATGAGAAGTACGCAACATTACTATTACTATTAGCTACTATTAGCTGACTGGAACATTGATGTGTCGATATTATTAATGTTTAGCTAAAAATACTTCAAATGCTCTATAAGCGTCGATTCCAAGCTTTGTAGAAGGTTTTTTTCTTCTTTTTGTCATTGATAATTTAATGAAGCGGATAAGTAATAAATAGGCTTTAAGGTCTCGCCAATCTGTTTTTTAAAGTTTTCTTTGCCTGACTAAAATAAATAATTGATGCTTACGTCCAACAGCTTTTCTTGCTATTTCAACGAGCCAAATAACGTGTTTTTCCCAACGAAAAGCGTCCATGTTGACTGCTTGATAGTTAACAATAGACTAATGAGCATGAGTAATATTTTTAGCAAAAGAGCAAAAGAGTGAAAATATATTCTGTACTTACTACTATCCACATCTCTTTCCTTGGTTCCCAACGGTTTGCACATAATTTTTTTAATCCATTATACATTGTATTGGTATCAACATTGTTACATCCCGAATGGATACAGACGAACCATATTATAAGTAAAAACGCAATTCATCCGTAAAATTCATACAAGACGTATTGCGTATATGCTGACCTCGTTGTTAGAGTTCATGTATGTATTGAAATTGTACGTAACATGTATGAATGCATAAATCGTATTACATGTATGAATGAATAGTTAACTTGCGCATTAATTGTCCATTTCTAATGATGTATACCAATTTAAAAATTGTAATTTACACATTATTTCATTATACTCAAAATTGATTGTAAAATCTCTTAAAGGATTAATTCAATCGCACTTGCCAGAAAAATGCGATTGGTACTGTTATTGGTATTGTTACTTCCTAATATATGAAATCATAACACATAACATCATCGTGCAAGCCTATTGTTTTGCTGTCAACGCAGTCTGCAAGAACATCGCTCATTGGTTGACCTAATTCAACCAAAGGCTTCTTTTACTCGCTCTGATGCTATAAAAACTCACCATCAAGAGGAAAAATTGCTCTTTTCACGTCTATCACCTATCCTCTAAAGTTTTAGTCTACTCTTGACTCCAGTGACTCATGAGTACCTTATATACGTAAAGCATAACGTGTTAGCTGAGGCAACTCGGGTGCAGTTCGAGAGCATCAATAGTATTGGATTACGCTTAGAAGTGAGGTACAACAAAGTAGGCCTGCCGAAAGTAGTTCCGGCGATAGCAGAATACGCAGAAACCACAACATCTTATCGGCCACGAACTCATTCGTGTAGTTAAAGGAACCACTGAAAATTACTGCACGAAGCATTAGGGAACTTCGAAGCAGCAGTAACAGCAATCAGTAATAGATGTAAGTTATTTATCAGTAATGTAATTAATATCAAAATATTGTGAAAGTCATCTGAATGGATTGTATCTAAAAGAATAAGTATTTTAAATTATTTTAATAAAAAAATTAAAAATAAAACATTCATTAAAATCATCCATATTATTGAAACAAATATTTTTACTCAACTAAAAAGAACAAATAAAGCTCACGAGCTCAATCCTAAGAGATCCACGAATGACACTAAAATAAAACGATTAAGACCATGCTCTAAAAAAGTCCGGTCATAACAACATGATTATTATGTATGTGCTTAAAATTTATACTATGTAATCGAAGTATCACTAAGAGATTTAAATTATCTTTGACTAAATGCTTTAGAACTTGAGTATGATTGATAAAGACAGAAGCAGTCAATATTTCTGTGGTCTCCCATGCAGCAAAAGGCTTTCACAATACCTTGTTTTTCGCAGGCAATGTCATCAAATACCGTTATGGAGTTGGGTAGTGCCTTATCCGAAGATATGACTAATTCATGATCACTAAATGGAAAATACGTTACACCATCTGTGGGCTTCAACAGTTGTTCTAGAAATTTATACTTTGGCTGATTCAGCTACTTTTAGTAAAGATAAACACTTTCAAGTCTCAATCCATTGTGGTTAGTAGTACAAGCAAGCAAGCTGTTTTTTTACCACAGTTTGATGAACCTTAAAAAACAGCTCTTATGGTATCAGGTAGCAAATCATCATGGCGTTTTATTTTCTTATCTTGCTTAACGATTTCGTCCATATTCACGACCGTCAGTCTTATATTTTATTCTAATAAGTCCATGATTGCTGTTGCTAACTCAACTACAACTACATCATAACACTATAAATAGTATGCCTTAATACTTTTAAGCTCATTCGTCTTCGTATTTTCCAATCTTGCTGAACGGAAAGACCTTTTTCATTTAAAATCCCCTACTTCAATATTTGATCACAAGAAGTACTAGACCAACGTTATATTTATTGCTTACTTACACAGAAATTTTTAGTCTCACCTTTAGTGATCTTAAATTATCTACTGAGTATTTTGATTTTAGGACATCAGTACGACTATTTATTGGTGGTGGTACGGTTTTTTCCCTTACCATCAGTAGCCATGAAAAGTATATGCACCCAGTCAGTGTATACGACGTACTATAGTGCGCAGAGCAGTACTTATTATATATTTTTAAATGCATACACACATGCGCGCGTGCGCACACACACACACACGCGCGCGCGCGAGTGCATACGTGTGTGTGTATAGTAAGCCTCTTAAAATCTGACACTGATATATATATACTTGGAGAGTAAATATGCAGTATACCTAACAGTAAAATAATATAACCTAATACTAACGTATTTGAGTGTAGGTTTTAAGTAGACCTGGTACGGGAAAAATCCTTACCAAGCTATGACAAACACATAACTTCATGTGGTAGAGGATTTTTAGTGAGACAATAGAAAGAAAATACCGTACCTAGCATTAATATAATCTTATTTGCCAGTAGAAGAAGACTTCACATGTCCAACACTTTCGAGCGTAGGTTTTAGGCGGACCTGGTACGGGAAAAAACCTTACCAAGCTATTAAAAACTCGTAACTGAATGTAGTAGGGGATTTTCAATGAAAAAGGTCTTTCCGTGTGATCAGTCAGTTGCAATTAACCAAAGTTTGATATTGTATTCTCCGGAGCTCGTATTGACTGTATGCTAGCTCAGTTGAAATATGAAACCATAAATAGTGATCTACTTATATTTTCAAGCTCATTTATTATTAAGCAGTTGAAAAGTTATTATCATTCACAATCGCAAAGGCTGTAGAGTTATAAACGCATTTATCAACAAACTGCCTGTAGAATTGCACGTATCAAGATATCAGTATTACGGACCGGGCACTAAATTAACCGAGCGATTAGATCGTGGAGATCCAGGTATCAACCAATTAGATCAGGCTTGTAAATAAAACGATATAGCCTATTCTTAGAATCGAGAAAACATTGCCGCGAGAAACACTGCTGACAAAATGACAAGATTTTCGCTGAACAGGTGTAGCAAAGATTTAAAGCCAAAGACGCTAGTTTAGGAGAAAAAGCTGCTGATTTTACCATCACTAACGCCATGAAATTGAAATCCAAACTCGGCCTGAGATCGTTTTATAGTACGAGTTATTGTAAAGCGAGTAAGGATAAAATGAAGAAGAAAAAGAAGAATCTCACTTCGAAAAGCTTGATTCAAAGTGCCTCAAAGTCTATGGATCCAAGAAGTTGTGCTCGGAAAGTTGTTAGTTTGGCGTTAAAGAAAGCGTAAGAGGTTGTGAAAAAAGTTGGTGGTAAGAAAAATATTGTTATGCCTTAAATATTGCCTATACCGCGAAAAACTGGTTGATTTTTACCATATTTTGTTTCTGCGTTTGCTGGCTTCACTGCTTTAGGTGCTATCACTAATGGTGTAACTGAAGTGAAAACATTAAAGCGTGCAATTCTTAAAAAACTTAGGCCTAAAAGTAAGAGTTCCTGGTGGCAATAACTTGGGCTTTTTTTAGCTACCTGCAAACAAAAAAATGTTGAGATAGAAGAGATTCTCAGGATTTAGTCAGGTGTCGTATTCGATGAGTTGGTTGCGCACTACGAGTTTCATGCACATCGACCCCACATCGCATCAGCATTTTATAACAGTGATAAGATTCGAATCTTACAATTAGTTAAACATCAAGATTTATGTCTCTTACTTTCTCAAAGTACCCTACGTATTACTGGATGTATAACAAATGGAGATGATGGTACTTTGTTGAAAAAAGCACTAGTTAATAACACCTTCGCCATCTGTTTGAAGAAATACGATATGAACTGAATGGCATGGTAGTTGAAAAATGTAAAAATGTTGGATTAACAACTTTAATAGAAGAATGATTATCTTTCTCTCCTCGTCAGAGTTCAATGCTTGAAAATACTGGTTTGATTGACATTAAAGAAAAAAATCAATTATCAATGACCATTCTTATTTTGAAGCGTCAATACCTTAAGGTATGATACTTAGTTTAGCTGAAGACTATCGCATAGTTAGGACAATGAAAAACATAAATTAATTCTAATAAGATCGAAAGATGCTGTTGGCAACGTTATACGAGGTCTGTTCGGAAAGTATCGTGCCTACGTCTACAACTCCGCGCTGGCGTTATTCTTCATCATCCGGTGTATGTCATCTATCAGAGAAATTACTATTTGATTGAACAACACGGTTCCGACGATGTTTCCACTTTTCTAAACAGTCTTGGAACTCACTTTTAGGGATGACCTTGAGTTCTTACGTCGCATTATTCTCAACCGTCGTTTTGTCATCAAATCGCTATCCTTTAAGTGGTTTTTTCAGTTTTGGAAACATCCAAAAGTCACAGGGGGCTATGTCGAGACGCACGGAGGTTTTCGCAGTCATGCGATACTGTGTTGAGTTAAAAACTGTTGCACAAGATTCGATGAATGTTCTGGCACATTATCGTAATGAAGGAGCCAGTCACTACTTGACCAAAAGTTTGGGCGTTTTCTTCTCACTGCTTCACGTAAATGTTTTGAAACTTCAACATTAAATTCTTTATTGATTGGCTGACCTGTTAGAGCATATTTGTAGCGCATAACCTTCCTAATGAAAAAAATTATTAACATTGACTTAACATTGCTTCGTCTATCAACAGAAGTACGGCCTTCTTTGAAACGATTGAACCACTCTTTTATTCGTGTTTTGCTCATTAACTCATTCCCAAAAGCCTTCTGCATCATCTGAATAGATTTAGAACTTGTTTTTCTGAACTGAAAGCAAAATTTAATGCAAATTCATTGATCTTGCATTTCAGTCATTTTTAACAACCACAAAATCTGCCAAACTTGAAAATAACTTTAGAAACAAAGGCGCGCTGCGCATGAACTATGCGCCGTAAGCCATGCCCCCTCTCCACATCATAGCTTCGGGGTTTGCAAACGTTCGAAAAATGGCAATAAGTTGAAAAACCAGCCACGTCCATTTTTTTACGGAGGAACCATTTTTTGCTTCTTGCAGCGGTTTGCAAAAAGTTTCCAACCGATCGTCTTGAAATTTGGTGTGGATGTTAAGAGACACAAGATATGCCTTGGATACAATTTTCAAGTCTTAATATTTAAAGGGACGCGAGTTATAGATTTTTTAAAAATGGTCCTACGTAGCACGTTTTTGCAAATTTCAAAAAAACGGCTTGAACGATGTTATCCCACTGGAGCTCATTTTCTTTGTCTTAAAATTGTGCATGTTTTTCACCAGTATAACTTTTTTTTCTAACCTCCCAGTTTTTTGCTAGATGTGAAAAATCATTTTTGGCCACTGTTACAATTGTTTGAGGCCGTCAGCTGACATAATTTAAAGTCCAAAACTATTTAGATTTGTTCTAAAATAGCTTTACTTCCGCCCAGATTTTTTTCGCGTTAGGAGCAATTTTTAAATTGAAAAGCTAATTCTATCATACTATACGTAAATATAGACGCCCTGATTTATTTATCACTTTTACACGTAATCCTGAATGGACAGAAATAAAGAATGAATTATTTCTAGGATGGAAGTCATTTAATACACATGACATTATTTTTTGAGTCTTTCATTTGAAACTAAAAAAATTGATGTACCTGATGATCAAAAGGGAAACATTTGGAAAAGTCAATTGTTATGCTTACAACGTTGAAAGGCAAAAGAGAGGTCTCCCACATGCTCATTTACTTCTGTGGTTCGACGATAACATTCAGCTGGATAAAATTAATCTCATAATTTTGGCTGAACTTCCAAATGAAAACGAAGATTCCTTATTATTTGAAACAGTCTGTAAAAAAATGATTCATAGACCCTGCGGCGATCTTAATACATCATCGCCTTGCGTGAAAGATGGAATATGTTTAAAAAAATATCCTCGCTTATTTATATTGGAAACACGAACTGGAGTTAATGGATATCCAACCTACCGCAAAAGAAGTTGTAAGAGGGGTCATAATACTGTATTAAATATTCTAGAGAATCCTATGGATTGTAATAACAGATGGGCCGTGCCTGATTGTCCATATTTATCAAGAACTTTTAATTTTGTTATTCGGTGCAGGCTATAAAATACATTTGTAAATACATCAACAAAGGACCTGACTGTGAAACATTTTCAGTTTAAAATTAAGAAGACGAATTATGTAAATACGTTGATGGACGTTACATATATATTTCAGAGGCAACTTAGCGTTTCTTTGATTTTTCGATACATAAACGTTTTCCTACCATTGTACACTTAGCTGTACATCTTAAAAATAATCAACTAATTTATTTCACAGAAAAAAACTTTTATAAAGTTCTTCATAATCCACGAAAAACTACACTTCTTGCTTTTTTCGATCATTGCAAAACAGATGAAATTACAAAGACTATTTTGTATCCTGAGAATCTAATTTTTTATACTTAGAGAAACAATAAATTCTCAAGAAGGAAACGTGGAACAAATGTCAAAGGTTTTTTAGGTATCAAAAAAAGATACAGCTCTTGGTAGGGTGTATACAATTCATCCCAATATCTGTGAATGTTTTTATTTCTGAATGCTTTTACATACCATTCTTGGACCGATTAGTTTTGTTAGTTTAAAGACTGTTAACGATGGTGTTTATCTAATATTTCACGCTGCTTACTGTGCATTAGGTCATTTAGAAAGTGATAATCACTAGAAACATACACTTTCAGATACTCTGATTTCTATGTCTGCAACAAAATTGAGAGATTTTTTTGCCATTGTTTTAGTTTTCTGTCATACTTCTGAACCAATTGTTCTGTGGGAATCATTTAGAGAACATTTATGTGAAGACATTTTATACCAAGATAAATGTCGTAGGAATAATAATAGTTTTTTGTATTCTGAACAAATTTCCAATAAAGATCTTATTGAAATTAATGACAAAGTTGTGAGTCTTGGGGAGAAATATTTATGGGATTTTGGTTTGCCAGCACCGATTCGTAATGAAATAAATTTCTAAAGTCTGTTTGACATTACGTTTCGGAATGCATGTACACGTAATATTGATGAACTTTTAACAAATATCAATAATGAACTACCTAAATTAGTACTAGATCAAAGTCAAGCGTTTGATTATATTACTAGAAACGTTAATAGTAATGAAAATAATGTTTTTTTCTTACATGCTCCTAGAGGTACTGGAAAAACGTTTCTAATTAACCTACTTCTCGCCTACGTTCAATCAACAGGTAACTTGGCTCTAGGTATCGCATCGTCGGGGATCGCTGCCACTCTTCTTACGAATAGTAGAACTGCTCATTCAACTTTTTAACTGTCGTTAAATTTAACTTGTGAGTAAGAATCAATTTTTTATACACGCAAGAATGGTCCTTTGGCTAAAATTTTATATGATACAAAAGTCAATGTATGGGGTGAGTGCACAATGATACACCGAGCTCATATTGAAGCAATCGATGGTATGCTTAGAGATCTAAAATCGTGTGATAAGATAATGGATGATATTACTTTCGTTTTTGCTAGAGATTCTCGACAGACTTTATTAGTTATATCTAGAGAGACAACAGCTGATGAAATCAGAGCATGTCTGAAATCATCACCAATTGTGAAATTAGATATTATTTTGAATTGAAGGGATAACATGAGAGTACAACTTGGCGGTGAAGATACACAATTATTTTAACAATTGCTTAGTGTTAGAAATGGAACGATACCAAACGATCAAGGTTACATATCTATTGATTTTACACTAGATAAAACTGTTCAAACCAGTAAAACTCTGATTTCAGAAGTTTATCCAGATATTAGTAATCTTTTATAGAAACCATACCACTGGTTATGTGAAAGAGCTATTATTACACCTAGAAAAATTTCGGCATTTGAAATAAATGATGCTGTACTGTCGTATGTTGCAGGATACATCAAAGAATGTAAATCAATCGACATGTAAGAATATAAATCAATTGATACCGAAGATTCAGTTCACTTCCCACTAGAATTTTTAAATTCACTTAATCCAGCCAGGTTTCCACCACATAATCTTCAACTTAAAGTTGAGATATCTGTAATCCTACTACGTAATTTAAATCCACCAAAACTATGTAACGTTACCCGATTACAAATCAAAAATATGAGAAACAATATCATTGAGGCTACTATTCTCACAGGCCCCGCAGCTAGAGAAATCGCTCTTATACCACGTGTACCTATGATTACCACAGATTTACGATTCCGATTTAAACGACTCCAGTTCCTCATTAAAGTTTCATTCGCCATTTCTATCAACAAAACTCAAGGTCAGACGCTCAGATATGTTGGAATTAACTTAAGCTCTGATTGTTTTTTACATGGACAGTTTTATGTTAGACTTTCGAGGTCAGGTAGATCTGAAAACCAATTTATACTAATGCCACATGGCAAAGAAAAAACTAAATATAGTTTACTCTGAAATTTTTCAAAATGAACAAAAAATACTTAAATTTAATATGTAAATCAACACGAACAAAATCAAATATTTTTCTTACCATGGGCCCAAAGTGCAACTGCCGCTTTGGGCCCTTGGAATCTCTTTGGGACCACGGGCAAAAAAGTTTTTTGCGTCCTCCGGGCCCAAAGTACTTTTCTGCCCTAGGGTCCAAAGTGATTGACTGGGCGCAGAGTGTGCCCACGAGCACAAAATTGCACTTTGCGCCCTTGATAAGAAAAACATTATACGCGACCCGGGCACCAATATACAAAAATCGCGCCCTTCGGGTGCTCATGTTTGTACTTTATGCCCTAGTAACATAATGTACCATTTCCGCACTTGGGTGGTTTTGGGAGGCTGGTACTTCCTCGGGCAAAAAAGCAGTTTTCCGGAACTCGTTCGAAAAGTCTCCTTTACGAACCTCGTTACATCCCTCGCCGTCGGCTCGGGCCGCAAACCTCTCGGTTCGCAAATAGAGACTTTACAAACTCGTAGAAAAACTACTATTAAACATTCGTGGATAAGAAGTAGGCAAAGCTGCAATAAAATGTGCTATGTTGTACATTTTATAACTATTTGTGATGTACAGAAGTCTTGTAGGAAGATATATTACAATAAAAATGTTTCAAACATTTTATACAATGCGGGCAAAGCCGAGTCGTGGTTCGCTAGTGTATTCAATCGCAGGTTAGTTTTAATTAGAACCTCCGTAATGCTTTTTTACGGCCTTGTGAAGTCTCTTTCGAAGACTGAATAAACCGTCAACATACCCTCATAATACAATTATTAATTTTTTATGATACCATTTTAACCCCTAACGACGACTTTATCGACGCCTCAGATAAAAACAAGCCCAGTTCAGATTTTCCTATTAAAAATAACATTGAAAAATCTGAACTGGACTTGTTTTCATCCGAGGCGTCGTTATAAATGCTCTATGCACCTATCTAAAGCCGTTACTGAGAAACATTTAAGACTTATCAGTTTTAAACCATAATTTAAATAAATGAATAAATAAAAAAGGTTAAAGGCGTTTACTATGTGCTTCAAAGACCAAAGCATACAAATAAGCTAGGATGGGGGAGGAACACCTAAAGTTTGTGCATTAATGTGTTTTGCGCGTTGCTGTATTTCCGTACATCGTGTACTTTTAGCCATATAATTCGCTATATGTTACCTGTATGAAACTCACGGAGTACTATTAAAAAAAGATTATGACGTTTTTAAGTAATGCACTTGCATATACAATCATAACAAATGAAGTCTATATTGAACGGGGTTTTTTATGTATGAAAAAGTAGTGTGGGTGGTAAGGACAGAGGTTCACATACAGTATCACAACAACAAGGAATAAATAATGTTAAAATCTGATTTATTATAAAAATACAAAAATAATGGCAACAATGTGTATTAGTCCGTCATTCGGGTAAATCACTTACAAATATCGACATGAGACGAATAATTAACAAAATTGCCGCGCTGGTGAAAAACAAGCGGCATATGGCCGGTAACGCATAATATAGTGTGGTAAAAAATGTACCTACACGCAAAAAGAAAGGAGAATGTGTTGAATGCAAAATATTATAGTCAATACGGCATGGGACTAGTTTCGATTAAGTCGCATGGCCGAACGCAAAAGAAAATAATAATAACCGTCGGAGGTGAATTCCGAGAATTTAAGTATCACTGTTCGCGTATGACAACAACTGTTATGATCCGGCGTATACCAAAGTAATATGTACAAGGTCAGCGCCTCTGCTCTTAAATCAACCAAAAGAAAATGATGAAAAAATGCGTGACGACGTCTACGCGACACCAAAACAAAAAAAATCAAACCCAACACACGCCGCATTTACGTTTTTACTCATGGGAATTCGATCCTTATAGAATAACCCGGCGCTCTGGCGCGTAGGTGCCTTTCATATATTCGTAAACAAACAAAAGGAAGATCACATAAGGTCTTGACAAAAAATTAAATTCTTGGCCGTTTCGGTGATGCAAAAAAAAATAAATTGTTATAACGCAATTACAAAGCACGGCGGCCCTTAGAATAAAAAAAATCGAGCAGACTTGCTAAATTAAGGAACGCACACAAAATAATCGCCAGATCGGAACCACACGGGCGTAGAGACACACAGTTAACGAGCGCGTCGACGGAAAAACAAGACACGGGGCAAGAATCGCACGGAAAAAACGCAGAGAAAAAACAATTGCAAACCCCTAACTTAAAAAAAAAGAGAACAATAGACAAGACGTGATACAAAAACCAAGGAAAGCTCCGTCGTTCGAGCTAAGCAGATCGAAGGGCACCACTTGGTTGATTATTAGACAACCATGGGCCAAGGATTACCCCTTCGATCGTGTGAGTGCTGGACTCACTGCCTCGCTCTCCGAGGGGTAGCTCCTACTCATTCCTATCCGATTCTTTGCTCCCGATTTTACTTGGTTCCGCTCGGGCGTCCCGTGACTAACTAACTTTTTCCGGCTCCGCCTCGACCCCTTTTCTTTTGCTTCCCCCTTTGCCTCTCTTTTCTTTTCGGCGGTGTACCTGCGGCCAACCTGCACACTTACAAAATGCGCAATTCCCCTTTTCGAAAAGAAAGGAAAAATAGAGCAAGAGGTCCCACGTGACTCAGCCCGTACGTGTACGCACCTACACCTTGCAATATTTTTAAAATAGTTGGAGTTGACTTGTGCAAAAACTTACAATAAACTTTTCCAAGCACTTCTTGTTCAGCAATTTGTGATTAACTTCTAACCTTTTTTCTAAAAAATAACTTCGACTGATCCTATGTCATTTAAAGAGTCGTAATCTTCTTTTTGTATTCTTCAAAGAGAATGCGCTCCTTTTTCTTCGGTTTAATACAATAGAACTACTAAAACTATTTAAAAATTTAAACATTAACCATCCCTTCATACGAAATACAAAATGGAATTTTAATAAAAATCCTTCAAGAAACAATCGCTACATTATTTATTCACAATAAACTTTATTATTACATTGTTCCCTATGTTAAATTAACGATCCTTGTACTCAGTGGTGTTGGCGGTGGCTATGTCAAAATTACTTTTAACATATTAATATATACCACCTCTTGCGCCCCCTGTACTCCTCCCCGCTAACCCTGCAATTTGCTAATTCTTGTACATAGTAGCTGAGGCAGTGGCGGCACTGGCGAAATAAATTTAGCACGTATAAAAGACTATTAGGTTAATTTGGCCCATTCTCGGAAATATTGGAATAAGTGCGGAAGCCGGGCGTAAAATGATTGCATGGGATGGCCTCGACCCCGCCAATTTCGGATTTTTATACACGGTGGTGTTAGCGGTGGCACGATAACTTCATAATATGTAGAGAAAAAAGACTATTCACTTGACTTCGGCCAACCTTAGGGATCTTCGAAAAAATGTGGATCTTAAAACTTGACACTATTTTGACTTGTTACATGCGTAAGTGTTGTAGATTAAGAAATAAGAAATCCATATAACTGTATGTAATAAACATACTTGCAATAATAGTAATGTTATGAATGATTATGACATAGTCAAACGACTAAAATAAAACGTTGCCTTCTCTTTGTCATCTGCTGCGCAAGTGCAGCGCTCGTCAATTTGCAGCCGTGCAGCCGCTTTTGTGGTTACATGAATCATCATGTATAAAATTATAATTACTGAACACATCCTTATCAAATAGGACCGTATAAACTCTTTTTTTACTTATCTACAACTTTTACCAATACTAATAGTCAAAAGTATGCTTTGACTTCAAGATCTTAGCGAAATGATATGTACGGTTTTTGCCTACTTCATATACAGAGCTATGTAATTTTTCCGAGAGTTCACCCCGTTTGGAACCACCAGAGGTCGTTAGTAGCAGTTCACATAGCGAATAAAGAGAATGAAGACTATTAGGTCGACTTAAGCTAATCCCGGGAATGTCCGTAAAAGAGCGGGAGCGTAAGGGGATCGCGTTGGTAGGCTTGCTCTTGTAGATGACAGCAGCGACGTCTATTCATTTTACTTCGGCTTACCTTGGAAATATTTGGACGAAGTTAACGTGTGAGTTTATCCTTATAATAACTCTTGTAATTTCTTTTTCGTAATAGTGTCCGCAAAACCGATAAAAAAATTTCTGCTCGACATCGTGCACGATATGCTACAAGATTTCTTGTCGCATGTCGTGCACCTTCAGTAAGGGGATTTAAACGTCCAGAAAATCCTTAGTCGAGTGTCTTACCACCTTGGTCAGAACAGATTTAGCATTCGGGAAAGAATGAACGTCCTTATGACATACATATAAAACAAAAATTTATGTTTCATTTCGTGTATAACATTTACCGCCTTGTTAACTTAATTGGTTCATTAACATTTTATAAATGTATACATAACATTGTTTTGTGTCAGTTATATGTTTGTCAAAAATAAATCTAGTAATTGATTTATTATAACTAATTTTTGTTTACGAATTTCACTTAAACTTCACATATACTTTTTATTCTAAGGTAAAAATAATTTATNTAATTTCCTTAATAAATATCAAAATTTTTGCGAAATATTTACAAATTTTTTTCTAAGTACATTTAAATATTCAATGAGAAATTATTTACTTGAAAAAACAGCTCGTCTTGAAGCTGAACTAGAAACCTTCTTCGCACCAGAAAAATACGCTTCTGAATGCGCTACGGGGCCTAAGTGCCCTTGTTCGTGCCCTTATTCTGTCGAATGGAATAAAAATTACTTTTTTTCAGGCCCAGCGTCACACTGATATTTACATTAGGGTTCTAATATGGGCCAAATATTTAGAATTAAGGTTTATTAGCAACATTTATCGAACGCACTTGACGACGTTCTTACCGTTATGTGAGTAGCCTACATATGTGATAAAAGAATTATATTAATAATGGCTCTTCCTCTTTCCTCGAAATATGTATTCTACGAAACTCAAACAATTTTGCAAATGAATAAATTTAGATAGTTGATCAGAAATTATTACCAGAACAAGAAAACATATAATTTCTTACATAAGTTGATAAAAATAAGTTATAAAAATTGTAAAGAAAGATCATATTCACTTTGTTTGACATTTTTTATTAATGCCAATGAAGTTTAAACAGCATAACAAAAAAATGGTCGTTAATAATTTTGTAAAACATATTTAATGCTATAGTTTTGCCATGTAAACAGGAAACAGTTCACAGCTTTAGTACAATAAATTGAATTTCAATGCGTTGAAATATCGTTTGTCAAAGAAAATCGTTGATTTAACGTATATTATGATATTTTTTACAAAAAAAATGAATAATTAGCACAAAATAACTAATAAATATGAAGAGTACTCGGAACTTCTTACGCGGACGCCAAGATTAAAAGCCTAACACTTGCATCGTCAGCTAGACACAGACATGTTTGTCTGTCGGTGTGAACAGTCTACCTACAGTTTATAATTAAAAAAGGTTTCTCCTTTATTTATAAGATGCTTTGTGTATAAAATAAAACTGTTGGTTTATAGTGCGTGAGGTTTTTGCATAAAAAAGTGAGAATTTTGAAGAGGTCTCTATGATGAGACGAAATATTGACAAGTATATAAACAAAAAATTTTTGCTCAAGAAAGACCAAGTGGTGTTTTATTTTTTATGTAAACCCTAAACAATGGTCAAGTTATCAAAAAACGAGTAGTTCCAAAGTAGTTACTCTTTCCAATAAAAATTGTAGTTGTCCTTTATAGCTGACAAAGAATAAGTCATTTTTAGAAAGTTATCGAATGAAAACAAATATTTATTGTTAACAAATAAATTGATACTTATTCATCGTAGTTTATCATAAACCAAACGTCTTTAGAAACCAAAATCGACAACATCTTTTCAACATGACAACGCTCGTCATTACCATTTGAACACATTTTTCTTAATTTACTAAACATACAAGACAAAAAACTATCACAGATCTTACACCAAATTACGTGCTTAATTGATTTGGGATACTTTCGTCACGACCATCTCTTTTCTCCCATTGCTTTAGGCCATACTAAATTCGAGGATAAAAAAGGCACGAATTCATATTTTTGCGTTTTAGTTCAATAAGATACAAGTCTAATCTTCCAAAATTATTTTAAATTAATTTTATTTATACTTTTGTATTTTTCTAGGTTACTCAACAGTCAATTTCATCAGAACCGTTGGTAGTCAAGCAGAAAAGTCTAGATAAATTCTACATAACGGATGTCATATCGAGAGCATCTCCAACAATGGCTAAATGTGTGCAAGCTGTATTAAACAAAAATAAGAAGTAGCTTTGTTTATTAAGAATTTTGTAAATATGCACCAAATAATCTTGGTTAAGTTTTCTTCGTGTTAAGTTTTTGTTTAACATTTGATTTGTATAATTTAAAGTATTACTCATTACTAGACAACTTGTTTGTATCAAATTATCATTTTAAAATTAAAGTAGTCCAATAATTTTTACCTAATTAACATTTTTACAATATTCAAAGGAACTTCTACAATTTCTGGAAAACCGTACATGGCTTACCATTTAAGAATTCTCAACTACATCATATAAATATTTGAAGTTGTATTAAGCTTTAACATACTGACAGTGCAACGACTTATCTCTCAGCCTACACACCAAATTGAAATGTAATTCACATTAATAATTTTTTTTCTTGATAAACATCAAAATTTTGTAAAATTATTTTATATTAGTTTTGTATCTATTTAAAAATAATTCAAGTCGATTTGAATAGTCGATGGAAAATTATTAATAGGACTAAAAAATACTTCAATCCGAAATTGAACTGAAAACCTCTTTACTTAAAAGGATCACTTTCAATGAGGGAGTATCAAACATTTGATCACCAGAGGGCAGCATGGCGCTCGACTTGCCTACCTTCACTATTCTCCCTCACTAACCTACAGACCCTGCAGTAGTCCTGTGTACATGTGCAGTATTATGTATATATACTTGTATAGAGGTACACACACGAATATATATATATATATATATATATATATAGGCTGTAGGTGCGTCAGGCAAGCCAAGCGCCATGCTGCCCTCTGGTGATCAATTTTTTGATACTTCCTCATTGCGCTACGTACACCTTGGTGATTTGGTCCTCTAAAGCCGAACATTATCACTTTCTTTTATCTAACGCGCCATATCAGAAGTAATACAATGATTCGAAGATAAGTAGATGGCATGCATATCTGCTTTTCAGTTTAGTGACGTTATATATCGAAAAATATATTAAAAGCCCAGTGAGCAGTGATTACATGATTGAAAAATGCTACACGTAAATAACTAATTTCCTTAATAAATATCAAAATTTTTGCGAAATATTTACAAATTTTTTTCTAAGTACATTTAAATATTCAATGAGAAATTATTTACTTGAAAAAACAGCTCGTCTTGAAGCTGAACTAGAAACCTTCTTCGCACCAGAAAAATACGCTTCTGAATGCGCTACGGGGCCTAAGTGCCCTTGTTCGTGCCCTTATTCTGTCGAATGGAATAAAAATTACTTTTTTTCAGGCCCAGCGTCACACTGATATTTACATTAGGGTTCTAATATGGGCCAAATATTTAGAATTAAGGTTTATTAGCAACATTTATCGAACGCACTTGACGACGTTCTTACCGTTATGTGAGTAGCCTACATATGTGATAAAAGAATTATATTAATAATGGCTCTTCCTCTTTCCTCGAAATATGTATTCTACGAAACTCAAACAATTTTGCAAATGAATAAATTTAGATAGTTGATCAGAAATTATTACCAGAACAAGAAAACATATAATTTCTTGAAGCTAAACCAGGAACATACTATATTTTCACTGAAAATATACGATGCAAAAATTGCACTACTAAGACCTTAGTACTCTTGTTTTCCTGTGAGTCCGAGCGTAATTGATTTCTTTTCATACTTTCAGTAATACTGTTTTTTTTCTACTTTAAGAGAGTAAAGATCCAAATTCCTCCCAGGTAAAAATCGTATTTACTGCTTATTAGTAAAGCATTATACTATTCTCTGCGTACTTACCACCCTTGCTTTTTGCACGTAAGACAATTTTCACGCAGAGAATTTAAAAATACTTTGTGAAGAAGCAGTGAACTCGATTTTTCTCAGTAAATTATGTAGCACTTTTGAAATTACAGAAAAGTAGAATTTTTTGCAGAGAAAGAAATGAAATTGCGTATGTGTCTTGGGACAAAATCGCTAGAATTTTTTTTTACAAAAACGTCACGTTAAAACTTGTACTACAAAGTTGTTGGTTCCCTTCTAATCTTGTTAATTTGAGTGTAATCAATTTTTTTTTTCGTCAGCAACATTTTTATATTCGTACACTTATTCCGAAAAAATTGGATCTGAAAAAAATTTTTTCACTCATGTTGTCTGTTAAGCGACATAAGGAAAATAAACAACAGCAAAATTAGCATAAGGCTATCCAAAAAAGAGCGAAAACATTCCGATTTTCTAGCCTACTGAAAATTTGATTTTGTATAAAGGCTCAAGTGGACTAATAACTTGCGGTAAAGTTTTTATTAACTCATATTAACTAGTAGCAGAAAATAATAATAACTAGGAGCAGCAGCAGTTTTTTTGTGGAAGGAGGAGAAATGCATTAAGGCACACCGCAAGAACATCGGTAGTATGGGACTCAGTGAATTCTTTTTTAGTAGACACTGATACCTAGGAAATCCCCCCTCCATGCTGCATGGCTTCAGTTCTACTCTGGAACTGCGTTACCAGTACTTCAGGATAGGGCCATCAGGGAGATCATTGCATCTCATGTTATTAGCGAGCAAGCTCTCGACCAGGTGCTAGAGGTACCAATCCTCTTGAGTCCTGAAAAAGACTCTGAAGACCAGTACCCGTGTCTAGCACCCTACTATAGGCTGCAATCTTTGCAAGCGCCATTGAATGCATGATGCTTTTCCTACACTGAGAGAGCGTCGCGCGTCGGTACAACTGCTTTATCGATAGTGGTGTCTGTACAGTACTCACACTACGGCGCACACGCTTTCCAATTTTGGGAGCGAGCGGTCCTAAACGGTAGCCAGTCCGTAACAACCAGTCCTTTGTAACAAAATATACTAAGTCGAAAAATAGTTTACATAGTATTGTATTTTAGTTAAAAAAAAAAAAAAAAAGGTGCCAAAGAAAAGTATTTTT